>WBNO01023760.1:0-37129 GCA_013400575.1 Peucedramus taeniatus | reverse complement strand
CTGTCTCAACAATAAAATGAATCTATCCCTCACGGCTGCGTTTCCATTGTGTTAGCTGGCCGTGGGCGTGCTGGGAGCGCGTTTGTGCAGCCGCAGGCAGCGGGATGCAGCAGGCGGCCCCCCCGACACAGCGCAGCGCTGGAGCGGGCACGGTGGCAGCGCCCGGCCGGGCTGTGCCGGGCTGTGGGGCGGCCTTTGGGCTTACTGGGGCCGCGATGAACCCCCCATTCCTTCCACCAACACCTCTAAATAGGGGAAATGATGACGAGGGTGCTTAATTATCTTCAGTGGGACGTTGAGCATTGTTTAAGCGACGGTTTGCATCTCTTCGTTTTTGTTAGACGCGTTCTTGCTCGGTGAACTCTCTGCTCTCGCAGACTGTGAGAGTTGGAACGTTTTGGTATTGAGCATAAAAATGAATTGTGTAATTGTCACCAGTCAATTAATTCAGAAATGCTGAAGCAGAAGCGGGGGGTGTTGCAATTTGCGAGACCGTTTTTAAACCGAGGTATGTAGAAATTTAAACTTGATAGTACATGTTTTCAATCGAGCTAATCAGTGTTTACTTTATTCTGTGGTTTTGTTGTTTGTTCGTGCTTTCTTTCTCTTTAAGTCCCTCTGTCAGGTGGAAATTGAGACACTGATCTCTTCTGCTAACTTGTAGATGATGGATAAGGACTAACTTTATTGTCTTCTCACCAGTAACTCAGAAGAACTGCAGAAAAGAGAGGTTGTTTCAACACTCAGTCAATACCTCTCAGTTTAAGGTCATACTGTAGAAATACCTTTTTTTCCCCCTTTTCCTTGGAGGCTGTAATGCTAGACCTCGTAGGACAGTTTCTTCTTTTGCAGCATGCACTAGCTGCAAGTTCCTATCTTGCTTTAGTGTGTTTGAAGGAAACTTCTGGCTTCCCTTTATTTATTAGCTAGATAGTGGGTCCCCAAGGAGCACCAAAGACAGCAGTTTGGAAAAATTCCTAGTAGCTGTCAGTGGAGGTAGATGTGCTTTGTGGAGGGGTGTTAGCTATGAGCCTCAGTTACACCCTGAGGCTTTTATGGGAGACTCTGCCAGTAAATCCTTATCAGAAATATCGGGACACCCACACTGGGCATTGCTACAGCACCGCTGTCCTAAACCATCGGCAGCTGCACGTGGGAGGAAGAACAGTGGTTGCTGAAGTACATGGCTGTACGGCCCAAATAAGCATTCTTTAGCTTAGAATGTCTTTAGGCATTTAGTCTGTTGCTGGAGAAAACATGTGAGAACTTCAGTGTGATTAAGATTAGTTGATCTTGAATAGTTCTTTTCCTTCTTGGTCGCATGACTTTGTTTTAGCGTCTTTCTCAGGCTTAAGGAAGCAAGGAAGGAATAAAGGAGAAAAAGGAACCCTCAAACCTGTCGGTACAGCTGCTACATTGTGGTAGAAGTTGCACCAAATTACCCTTGAATTTAAATTCTTTGCTTTTATGCTCCAACCTCAGGATATGGGTCTTCCCAAGGTAGTGAGGAACATCATCTGAGGGCATGCTTAAATAGTAAGTAGCTGTGGTCTCTTACCAAGAAAACCCACGAGCATATTTGGCACAAGAATTTCAACCCCTGCCTCGCAGTCTGCTGCTTCACACTTGCCAGCAGTGTTCTGTGGACCTCTTTATAAAAAGAATCCATCAGAATCACCTGAACTTTTAAAAGAGATAAAACTAAATTCCCAGGAGGGTGGGTATGAGAAGTATGAAGTCAGTTTTTTTTTCACTGCAGAAAACAAATTGCACAATATTTTTCTTGTCTCTGAAGCAGCCTGTCATTATGAAGCAAGCTTCATGACTTGCAATATTTTCTCCTTAAATAATGCGGAAACGGGATCACGGAGGTGGGATGAAAGTCAGGCTTTGGATAAGAGCTGGAGCTGATAATGTCCTTGGCTTTTTGTTAGCTCATCTGCCCTCTAAAGGATCAGCCCTTCAGAATAAAAGTATGGAAAAAGGGCATAATAATTTTTCTTCTGGAAAAATAACATAGAAAAAAGGCAGAGGTTTCAAGAGTATAAGACTTTCTTTAAAAAAAAATTAAATTCATTCTCAAAGGGCTCATTGGGAAGAAAATATTTTCAGGAGCATATTGTTTTTAGAAAAAAGACCAAACCACAAATAACTGTGCTTTATCTATATATCTAATTATGGTCTTTTAAGCTTAGTGCTGGAAATGGGGAAATGAGACCAGAACTCACAAGGTGATAATAAAAGAAATATAATGCTTTTGGAAGGGAATGGGAATATAGTTTTATTTCTGAGTTGGAAGCACAGCTTGTAAGAAGAAATTTGTGGAAGGGCACTTCTTACTGTCTGCCAGAACAGTTTCATTCTGAATGATGGTTAGAAAAGCCCAGTACATCCATTAATATTATAGCTCATTAAAAAAAAATTTGAACATGTGCAACTACTTTAATATCTTTAATTTCTTTTTTATTAAGGTCTTTGAAATTTTTTTTGAGGGCAGGAAAAATTCTGCAAGTTACTGCCCTCCACTCATCAGTACCTTTTGGTGCAAAAGTAGTTGAACAGGGTACTGTTTTAGACCCTGGTTTAGAGGCCCATTTTGGGTGCAGCTACCTTCTGCTTTTATCCAGGCCTTAAAAAAAAATTATTGTAAGGCTTGCAGTTACTTTGTGTGTACTTAAAAATGTAGACAGGCAAGTTATTCAGCTTAGTATTTTTTGGTTATCTAATACTTCATGGTGTGTGTAGTTTAAATTGGTGATTCTGATGGTCACTGCTGAGAAACTTTGTTTTAAAAAGAGTAACAAGGTAATTGCAAGCTAAGTGTAGTCACGAAAGATGGGAGATTCAAGGAAAAAGGAAGATGTTTTTTTTTCCCTAATCCTTGAAGGTGCTGCATGTGGAAACATGGCACACTAAAATACTTGAGAGAGGCTTGCACTCTCTCTGCTGGCACTGGGCTGTCTATGCTGCAGCTCTGGGTCATGGTAAGGCTGGCAGGAGCCACTTGCTCCACAATAATTTCTTAATGGGGTGTGTTGGAATAATATCTTGAAACAATCTCTGCTTTACCTTACTTGTTTTAAAAGACTCTTTCCATTCACACACCAAATCCTCTAAAAGCAAGTTGATAAAACTGGCAAGTTGTTTCAAGCAGTTAGTGCAAATGTGAGCTCTGGAAAGAGCATCAACAGAGTTGTGTTTCAGAGTGAAGTTCAGAGAATCCAAATCAGATGACGTGAGGAAACTATCTTGTGAGGAAATCTTGTATGTACTTTTAAAATCTATTTCCTGACAATCATCTCCAACTGTAATAAAAAGTGACCGTAGTGATTGGCCTGTTTACTGATTTGTGGCTGCCTGCAGTGTAGGTGCTTTCCAGCACAGTGCCCTTGGGTCTGACTGCTTCCTTTAGTCCTTCCTGTGTTCCTGGGAAGGTTTTGGTCTGGAGCCCATCTCCCTGCCCAGCCTGCAGTGGAGGGTGCCCATGTCTCCTTAGGGAGGTGCGTTTGAGGAGAGTGTTGGCAGCTGTGTTGGTGGGTGACAGCAGGGGCAGAGCTGTCTGTTTTACTTCAGCCTTTTCCCCCCTTTAATTCTTTCACTGGTGGAGTGAGTGAGTGGTGAAGGGCAGGTCTGTCTGGGTTTTGTTCTTACCTTTCTTCCTCCCCTGTACTAAGTGGTGGTGTTTCACTGGTGAAGCAGCTCCTGGCTGAAGATCCTTCTCTTTTGGTACTGGGATGTCACTTTGGGCAGCTGTCTGGAAAGCACGGCTCAACACCCAGCAGCCACCATATGCATCCTGCTGTTAAAAGTGAGGCTTCCCATCAGCTCCTCTACTACGGCCAGAAATAACCTAAAATGTCCATCAGTGCATTGCTTCAATAGATGGAGGAGTAAGAATACCTCCTTGTGGGAGTCTGAGTACAAGTACACGCTTGGCAACTAAAGAAAAAGTGTGCAGAATGGAAGTGCTGTAGCTGTCTCAGCAGCGTAGGGATGGCTGGGCTGATGCTGGAGGAGGGTTTGGTGGGTAGGCACTTTTGGCACTTGTTCTCCCAAAAACGAGGGAAAGCAGTTTTACTCTTCTCTGGCATACTGGAGGGAATTTCTGTTCAAGGAAATCAACGTGCCAGTTGTAGAGCAGAAGTAAAATTCTCTCATGGCTAACAAATCCTCTGGAGATGGGTCCTACCTTCTTTTAATGGCTGTCACTGGCAGCAGTCATCTCCTTTTGCTGAATGTAGCTCCAGGCTGGTTCTCACATGTTCAGAGTTAAAATAATACAGTGCAGAACAGGTAGGAGTTAAAAATAGCTTAGAAATACAATACTTGCAGTTATTGTATTTCCAAGTAAAATTGCTGAACAGATGAGGTTCTTTTATATAGCCACGTGCTTCTTGTATTTGACTCTTAAAAATGAACATCAACCACAAAATGAGGTTAGTATGTCTGCACTGTTAATTGTGCTTTTTGTCAGGACAATAAATGAATGCTTTCATAGAAGACCAAAATTATAGGACACCTGAGTTCTCCACAAAGTTGTATATGAACGTACAGCAGTTTTGTATTGACT
Source organism: Peucedramus taeniatus (assembly GCA_013400575.1). Classification (NCBI taxonomy): domain Eukaryota; kingdom Metazoa; phylum Chordata; class Aves; order Passeriformes; family Fringillidae; genus Peucedramus; species Peucedramus taeniatus. The sequence goes on along the minus strand of WBNO01023760.1, from coordinate 32,559 downwards.
AGTCCCAGTTAATTGTGTAAAGAAAAGGTCCCTAATAGTTTTTCCGATGCCAGGTGCCAGAGACGTGGAAGGACAGTTTCTGGCTTTCAGGTGTGTAATTGCAGGAAGGCATGAAATTTTAAAGCTGATGGCTGAGGTGCTGCTGTACAGAGGTTCTGAGCTAATTCTGTGTGTAGATGTTGTGTTTGTAGTGTGTTGTGTGTGACAGTCAGTTGCAGCCAGATGGGTAACCAGGCAGATTTTCTGCTACCCCAGTGCAGGTGTGTGGTGTTTGCGGCTTCTCCGTAGAAGCTGCAGAAACGATACTTAGAGAGTTCTGGGTTGAGTTTGTGTTGCTGCTGCAGGGACAGGTGTTGAGCAGCGATGTACAGGAAGCAATTGAAGCTCGTTGGGAACGCTGCTGAATTAAAGCAGAGGAAATGATGTAAAGGAGCTTGTGTTTTGAAGCACACTGTGAAAACACAAAGTGCTAGTCTTGAGCACCGTTCAGAGTGAACCTACAGTTCTGAGCTAAATCAAGTTTCTGTGAAATAAAATCTGTCCTGTAAGAGTGTTTTGGGTGACAGCTTTCAGATGACTTATGGTAGCACTTCTCCTGCCTCTCAAAGGTTTCCCCAAGCAGTGATGTCAAAAAGGATGGCACTTGTCAGCACTGTTGATGTTGCTCATTGCCCCAGGGGCAGCAGATGCCTTGCATGTCTTGTGCTCTGGTAGAGTGAAAATTAAGACAGCTGAGTGATAGTAGTATAGTCCATCTTTCATGTACTCTGTGATTTGCTGACACATGTAGAAGTCTTCTGAAGAAGACACATACGATTTGTGAAGTAGGAGGATGAGTATTGTTTGCTGTCAGTGCTGGCTGGACAGAGGCTGGCCGGTTTCTTCCCAGCACAGTCAATCCATTGCTCTGGTAAGTTGCCTCTGCAGGGCAAACTTTTCCCCAGTGCTCCCAGTGTTTGGCAAAGGTCTGGCTGTTAACATCCAAAATACTGTATTAGATTCTGCTGTGAAGTGCTGCTATGCATGTTTCTTTATGTTGGCTTTTTTAAATTAGATTTTGGACAAAATCCAGTGGTTTTGAATTCTTCTGCATTTAACTCTTCAGAATTCCTCTTCAGTTTAAGGTCCTGAGCTTCTATTAGATGGACAGGTGGGAATGATAGGGATTTAAATCAACTGTGTGAGGGGACAAGAAGGGAAGGAAAAAAACCAACTTTAAACCAATGTTCAAACAGTGTAGTAGAAGTTGTTGGCAGTAGAACCGTGTGTTAAATATGGCACTTGTGACAAGTGTCTGTGGTAACAACCTGTATGTCCCTGCTGTGAAGCAAAACAAGCAAAGAAAAGGGGGAAAAAAAGTAGTGAAATACAAACACAACAAAAGAAGAGTGCAAGGAACCTACAAAAAACGTAGCAGAGGTTTGCAAAAACTCTTGGCTTCTCTCCCCTTCAAACCACGGCGATCTCATCGTGAAGAAAAGGGGAGGAAAGGTGGTTTAAGTGGTCCAGAGACTGACTTCAGGGAATTGAAAAACAAAGCAAGAGAGGTGAAGGAGCATAATGCAAAGTGTTCAGTGTTTGATGTTTCTGCTTGTTCATACTGGCAGGTTTTTCAGTACAAGGAAAATATCAAGATAGATCTGACAAGCTGCTGGCTTTTCTGCTTCCGGTGAAGCTTAGTATTGCAAGTCCTTTAAGAGTAAGTTAATGCTTAGTTATAATGTCAAACTGAAAAATTACAGATGACATAAGCTGTGCTTCTGGAATGCACCAGATGTTTCTCAGTTGTTTGGCATCCAGCTTTCATGGCTGGTGACATATTCATGGCTGATTTGTTGTGCTAAAAAACATTTGTAGTTTGTGCTCCTCCTTCCATCTTCAATTGAGGACTGAAGAATAGCAAAGTGAGCACAGTTTTGAAAACCACATGTGAATTTAAGCTAGCTGATCCAGGTTTTTTTAAGAAAAACTTGAGGGAGTTTGATTTTCAAAGCAGCATTTTCTCAAGATTTCTGGATCAAGTAGTATTTTAAACTGGTTTTCTTTATTTTGAAACTCTCAGGCCAAACTACCACTGTGACAGAATGCACAGAAGTGTCTTCCAGTGGTCACTTCAGGAGTCTTCAAACTTTTACTGAGGAGACTTAATGTACAAATATTCCCTGGTCCAGGTAACCCTAAAAAAAATTGGCAATAAATCATAACTTCAATGAGAATATTGCTGTGGTGCATAGTTGTCCAACAAAACCTTTTTATTAAATTTAAATCAATTTCTTATAAACATTTCTGGTTTTTAGATGGATATTAATAAAAGTTTGAAAGTATTTTTAAGAAAGTTGGATGCGCTTGAGAATTTAACAACTTTCTGTTTCCACTTCAACTGCTACAGCTACATCATAGTCTGGAATATTACATCCTTGAAAACAGTTTAACTCTTACCACAGAAAAAAATTCCAAAAAATGGAAGAAATTTAACTCCTCCACATTATTAAGTCTCTGTTTGTTAAACACTTGCCGGTTTGCTGTGCATCTCTTAGAAAGAGCACTCTGGGTATGGACCGTCCTTCTCCATCCCTTCTTTTCATAACTTAAGAAAAAGAAATCTCCATGTGAGAACCACCTGTGAGGGCCTCAAAGGATCTGTTTTGCTCTACATCATTTTCAGATTTGCTTTACAGTATGAGGAAACTGCATGTATGACCTTTATTCTTACCTCCTGCAGTGAGACATCTTCACTGGCGCCCTGTATGAACTTGAATGACAATTATCCTTTAGAAACAGCTCAAGAGCTTACATAGGTTGACATTTATATTTTCACCATGCTTTGGTTACGGTACCTATGTGATCTTGATCTCCATATATAGAGAAGTAGATGACAGAGAGATCTGAAAAAACACAAGACAGCTTGATTCTGGGAACATAGTTAGATGTGGAACTCAGGTGAAGTAGGAAAACTACATTATTCTCATCTCTTTGGTTTTGCCAGCTACCATTCCACAGTGGAAGACTGCAGTCATTCTGAGTGGTTTTAATAAATAGAACATAGCATCAGTGAAAATGTAGATGTGCTGTGCAAATCCCATGAGCTGGGATCACCAGTTACCTTTTACTGCACTGTTGCATTTGAGGGAACATGCTCATCCTGTGTAGGGGAAATACATAGCTGGGACCTTTAAAGTTGTTTAGACACTTAGGGTGCCTGAAGAATATTTCACCTTTCCTCATTCACTTTGATTCAAGATGATACTGTGTTCCTAAGTGTAACTGATTTTGTATCCTTCTAAAGGAGGCTGTTTTCTGTGCAAAAAAAGCCCTACCTACAAGGTTACCTTTTTGAAGACTGCTGGGCATCTTAAGTTTAATTTCTGCCTCTTGCTGCAGCTGTTGCTCTACCGTACAGAAAGAAGTGTAAGCATCTCCCAGCATGTGGTCCAATAGACACTACTGTGCATCCTTGAAGATAAGCTGCAGTTGCTGTAAGAAGTGAAATTTAGTTTTGCTTAAGCTGTTCTCCACAGTCTTTTTCCTTTCATTGGGTGTGCAGTGTTACACGGGCTGCTGGGAGACTTTGCTACCTTTCAGTGGACAGACTGCTGGATGTGGTTGCTCAGGTGTTGTGCCCTGGCCCAGGAGCCCAAATGTTGCTGTGTTATAATTTATGCAGCCCCTTATGGGGACTGTGTACTTAATAAGGGTTTAACAAAGCCTGTTGTAAAAGTAGGCCGGGTTCTTGCCTACTGCTCATGTGAAAAATAACATTACTTTCAAGATGTTGGGAATATCAGGAGAAAGATTGTCCCTGATAACTGTGCTAAGGTAGCTCTTGTACTTCTTTTCTTATTTCTAGGTTCAACTCTAGCAACCAAAAAAGTAGGCGCAATAAGTGTAGTCATATGAAGCTGCTGTTCCTTTAATTCCCTGACAATAAGGGGAAGAAGATATGCTTCACCAAACTTGGAGTTAGTGGTTTTCTTGCCAAATTTAAAAAGAGGAATAGCACCAACAGCAGTGCAGAAACCCACAAACTAAATAATATAAGCGATAGGAAAAGTTGTGTCATAGAGAAAAGCTACTGTCTTGTGAAAGCTGAAGGTAAAGAGCCTTTTGTGATAGCTGTTTGATAATACTTTTAAAATGAGCAAGCAAGCAAATGAAACTCCTTCAGCTGGTCCTACTAGGACATTTTACCTAGTTTTTCTTGCCAAGCAGATATCTCTCTTCATAAAACCAATAAAGTGACTGAGAGTTGACTTTTGTTTTCTGGCTTTATTTGAAATGGAATAATGCTGACCAGTGTGGTTAAGGTGTAGCTGGTTGGGTCTCAATTTTAATTCAGCATTTTCCAGACAACTTGACTTGCTTTGGATTCACTGAAGCCAAAGCAGGGCTTCTATTCATAAGTTCATTGTTTATTTTGGATTAGTTATTAAGTAAATAATGTATATAATACTGTTCTTTCATTTGTCCACTTAACTATGTAATGGGTTTAGTTTTGTTTAGGAACAACAAATGCCAGGACAAGCAATAACTTGCTTGCTTCTCTCACTTACAGGAGATAAAACTGCTTCAGCAAAAGGTTGCTCTTTTTCCTTGTTATTTCACAGTAGATTATGAAAGAATTGCATTTAAACCGCTACAGTACAGTTAATATTTCCTTCAAGGATGACAGCGTGACTGCTTTTTCCAGATACTGTCGTGGCAAAAATACCACCATTTCTAGGTTGTTGGATATCACGTTCTTACTTTTTCTGCGAACAGAGGCAATAAATCCCACAGTATTTACTATTCTGTCAGCTTTGCAAGCTGATTTATTTTTTGGCCCTAAACATGGGGCAGGAAAGGGGTGTGTGGTGCATGAGCAGGATGGGTCCTTCCTGCAGCCCCCAAGGCCTGTGTTGCTGTTGTAAAAACACATTCCTGGGAACTTGAAACTAAGGCAGAAATTGCAAGAGAGGGTTTGGGCAAGCTGTAAAAACCATGACGTGCTTGATTGTTCTTGATTTCTAAGATGATTGAACACCGCTATTAAAATGAAACCCTACTCTTTTCTATGTTTCTGTGTTTTAAAAGTTAGTACAAAGTGCATTGCTTCAGTTGCATATCCTGGAAAGATGTAATTAGTAAGCAGGAATTGGTCCTTGGAAAAGGCAGGGTTTGTTATTGATTTTATCTCTCCCTGGTGTTGAGAGTGAGCTGATCTATCACATGAAACAAGGGAGATAAGAAACCCAATATATCTTCCTTGTATACTGTAGTCTCTAACTTGGCAGTGGAAATTTGTGCATGTTTGGTCTTAATTTTATTTTGGAGCACAGCATTTCTGCTGGAGAAACAACATGTTGCTTTTTTAAAAGAAACCCTTTACATGGAGAATATTATTTTTTGAGTACTAAATCCTGTAATTGTTGCACCCTTCACTGAAGTAACTTTTTCCTATGGTTCCCATGCCTGAACTACTTATTCCTGGTGTACTGTGAGTTCTAGAATGGTCCTCATGCCAAAGGCATGATTTTTTTTATTTTCTTCCCATTTAGAAACTAAAGAAATATGTGAAGTTACCTAAAGCAGATATGCTTGAGCACTTTAAAATTCATCACAGGCTGTTCATAAGCACTGTTCATAACTGTTCATAATGTGCACAGTTCACCACTGTTCATTTTTATTCCCCATGTCCTTCATTAAAAATGAAGTGAGGTGCTCCGTGATCAGTGTACAGTCATTATTGTCCCCTTGTTCCCCCCATGGGACTCTGGCTTTGGCAGAGGAAAGGAAACTGGTGAAAATCAAGAGGTAGCTTGAAAAATTACTTTTAGTGTCAACCAGGTAAGGTGAGCAGGAAAGCTGAAGTTCAGTGCTTCCCAACTAAAGGGGAGTGTTGGGATTAATTGGAGCAGTGTGTCATACGCTTATCTTTCAAAAAGTTGAAAATAAGCTGCTGCATGTGCTTGATGTGATTGATTTACCATGGGCAGTGGTTGCAATGTGTACAAGCAAAACTTCTAGATTTTTCAGAATTCAGTGTGAAACTGGTAAGGTCTAAAATACTTTGGGATTATTTTTCACTTTCCTATTGGTTTTATTGAATGCAGGTTGTCGTTCCATAAATTTGTAGTGGCTTTTAACTTCTCTCCCATCCAGCAGTGCATATGTGCGTGTGCTTGGGAAGCAGAGCCATAGCTGAAAGCATGTCAGATGGCAGAATTGTAATAAAAAGATGGGGTTTTTTTCAGTCAGTAAAGAGGATGAGATTCTTGACTAGTTTTCCATGGAAAGTGAGAACTTGAGCAATTAATTCTTGGGCAATTTTTTTTTGTCTTCTTCCTAATAGCTGATGAGTCTGACTTGGCTACTGGCTCTACTAGAACTGTGTAATAAAACCCTGGACAAATTATTTTGTCTTTTCTGAGGCTATACCTCAGCAGACTGTCTAAGCAGAGATGATGTGAAGTATACTTAAGGTATGGTTTGAGGTTTTTCAGCCTGGGGTTTATGCAAAGATTGTCTGCAACAGCAGATGCTCAGTTTGCCTTGTGTTTGTTTTCAGCACGTGAGAAGATAAAGGTGTGCCCAGTGTTCCTCTAACATTCCAAGCTATTCTGTTCTCAGTGGCACTGTTCTTCAGAATAAGAAGGGAATATGCAAGGGATGAGATTGGACCTTATGGTTTCATTGTATAACTTGCCAAGAAGAGAAATATGTGTGTGGAGGAGGCTTAAGACAGTGAGTATCTGTGGCATCTGGGTGAAATTATGAACAATGAAATAATTCTCAGCTGGAATTTCATGAGCAGCTAAACAGTGTCCGTCTAGGGCATGCTGAATGAAAAGGGCATGTCTGAAGTAAAACATGCTCACACAAGGAGTGTCCCCAAGGTCTGGCCTGAAGCCAAGTGCATGCTGAATTAGGTCACTGCCTTAAGTGTGAATGTTTCCCCACTTCAGAAAGATGCACTCATCCTTTGCAACAAGGAACAAAAAGAGAATGCTAATATAATTTCTAAAATGTAAAGCATTTTCAATTAGCATGCTGGTCTGTTCCCTTGTGCTTAGAGAATCAATGAACTCCTTTGTAAGGAACAGAAACATTTCCATTGTTGAATATACAGAAGGCCCTGGAAATGCAGAAAGAATTAACAACCAGGTGCCTCTGGAAAACCTGCAGATCTTTATAAGAATTGTATAAGCCTCAGCTGTCTTGTTCTTTGGAGATCATACAGACTACTGCAAATAGACTTGTTCTGAAGAACTGATATGAAGTTAAATACCAGCATGCAATACCAAGTGCAGGTAAAAGTTTTGGAACTTAATCTTTAAGCACTGAAATTCCAGGGCCTTTTGTGTGATTACCAATTACCAGGTAATCTTACTGTCCTTTTTTATAAACTTCAGAATCTTCCATGTAACCCAATTAGTTTCCCTGTTGCGATTTTTGGGATCCCATGTGCTTTTGCTTGTTCTGGGGTTTTAAAGCCTGCTTTCTCTTGTAATCATGTTCTACAGCCTAGTTACTGGAATTCCTAAAATAGGGCTGTGCCAGACCGAATTCATATCAAATTTGAGTTGTAAATATGCAAAAAAAGGACTTTTTATCTTTTTTTTCCCTCTCTGAAAAGAGAGGATAGTGAAATAGAGCTCATAAGCTCCCATTTTCCAATGGGAAAAGAAGGAATGGAGATTCTTACTGCTATCACTCAATCTGTGAAGTATTCAAGATTAAATGTGTCTTACTCCTTTATGATGACTTCCCTCAGCTGAAGGAAAAAAAAATTATGTAAATTGGCTCAGTTCCCACTGCTTTAGCAAACTAACTTACCCATTCAGCTCTCCATGTGCAATTTAAAATTTTAATGTTCGACATAACTGGTCGCACAAACATTCCTGGCCTTTAAAGGCCACGGTGAAGCTCTAGTGGGAAAAAGGCCTGTTCTTTATGGTGAAAAAATGGTCAAACCTAAATCGGCAATGCCTGTCTCTGTAAAAGACTGTCTTGTTAATAGGATTGTCACTAGCCCATAGATAAAGGGTTTCCGCTAATGAAGGAATAATTAGAGCCTAGAAGGAAAAGTACCAGTGAGCTGGTGTGGTTCTCATTGCTTCAGGAATGGTTTATTGTATCTCTTCCCTGAGCCCCCCTCAGGGCAGTGCTCCCCAAACAGCTCTCTGCTGTGAATAGGTGAAGGGCCAGAAATCTGCACATGTCCAGCAGCGAGTCCCTGCGGGGGTGTGTTGACTTCCCTAATCCATGCTTACCCTAATGATGTCTGTTTGGCCACAGTGAGGAAAGGTATGAAGAGCAAGAGTTCTCTCACTGCCCCCTGCTATTGTCTGGGGGGATCTTAATCTCCTGGTACATTGTGTCCTCTTGACACCACATCATCCAGATCTGTTCTCCCTTGCTTCTAAGACATGAATCAAACTTTGTCACTAAAGAAACTTAGTGACTCATCAGAGTTAAACACAGGGCAATTTATTGGTGGAGCAAGGATTGACTACAAAAGCCTACTAAAGCTAATGCTCCATCTTCAGGGGTATTGATTTGTCAGTTAACAACAATTAGAATAGTTGGGGCTTGATTTACTGATATTTTATGCAAGTTGGATAGTTTGATCATTTTTCAATATGCCTTTACCGATTGAAGATGTGTCAGCTTCTGCATGGAGTAGCTTTAGTACAGTTTAGCATTTACTGAGGTTTAAAGAAATTTATGGTTCTTTATGCTATTAATTGTGGCTTCACCTCTTGCAGTCTAACAGAACAAGAATTCAGTAAGAAATGTAAAAATCCATCATACGGTCATCTTTGTACTAAAGAAAGCTTGGGATGATGTGGTATCATTTCTGTGAACTGGTTTTATTGTGTAGAATTTTTCTTCTGTCTCCCTCAGTTCATCACATCTGGGCACTGGTCAGTAGTCTGAGGATACATCTGGTGTTGATCACTCTTTATAGGCATTCAGCTTGCATTTATATAATGTTGTGTTTGTGCAGTGAGGAGTGACTAACTTCTGCCTTGTCTGGACTTGAAAGGATGTTATCTAGTATTCAGTTGATAAAACTGTTACTTATTTTGAACCAAAGTCTCCAGTAGCTTTCCATGAGTTCCAAAAGCTTCAGTTTCAGATGAGTAATTGCCTTTAATCTACTGTATTAAGAATTTCTATATAATCTATGTAAATTATTTGTTAGCAGGGACTTTAGCACTACAAATACTAAAAACTGCTTTGAGCAGTCCTGTAGACTTCAGCTGGACAACTTTAATGTGTGCAGCTCTTGCCAAACTTGGTGTGGATGATATGCCTGCAGACTTTGTGTGGCTGTGGCAGGCATTGCTGCTGGTGGTATGAACAAGTCACTTAGTCTTTCAGGCCTTGCAGTTGGAGCTTTCTTGCAAGTGGAGATGCTAAATATGACAATACCACTGATCAGGATACCTGATTTGCACTGGAGCAGTATCATGGTGCTGGAAGCTGCGTGGAAAGGGAGGAGTGTCACAAAGACATAACTGGGGAGACACAGGGCCAGGTGTTTGCTGTAAACACATGGGGAGCATTGTGGCACCCTGACTGACTCGCAGGGTCAGCTCGAGATGGGCTGGGTGGCAGCTGACAGTGTCTGTCTAACCTGTATAGAAGGAGTGAGCCATTTTTTCTAGTCTCATAAGGATAGTGAAACTAAACTGGGAGTCTCAGAACTTCCCCCAAGCCATAATTGCATAACACAGTCAAAATGGATGTAGAGCTAATAGGTCCCTGGATAAATTTTAATGAGCTTCCCTTATTTTATACAAGCAAATTTTAAATGAAAGTATTTTATTAATGTCGAAAGTAGACTAACATGCATTGAGCTCACTTCTTAGTCTTCCATGCTGTCATTGAGGAGGCCCATAAAACATTTAGCTGACTCTCAGTGCTGAGTAGGACTTTTGGTATCCCCCTCTTGCCTGTGGTCTGTTTCTCTGGTCTTTTCCTCTAGGCTGGGTTTGGTCAGTCATGTAAGTGTGACCCATGCAAGTGGTCACTGCCTCTTCATGCTAGCCTAACCATATCAGAAGATGGAAATATTAGCAGATGGATAATCTCAGGATCCCTTTCATCAATCAGGGATTGGCATTTGAATTGTAATTTCAGTTGAATTTGACTTAATCTGAAATGCAGTTTCTGTAAACTTTGATATTTAAATCTATAATACTTTATTCATGAGTGAACAGTTATACCCTGAAAGGTATTTACTTAAAGTAAAAGCAAATGAAATGGCAAGCTTCTGCTGCTTCAAAATAGTTCATGGATTTTTATTTTTTTTTTAGTTTAGAGGAGTAGGAAATGCATGGGGTTCGTTGGTTTCTTTTTTTCCTCCCACTCCCACGGAGTAAACCAAAACAAAAAAAAACCCCAAGAAGGAATAGAGGAGTAAAAGCAAATGTGAAATAAACCATGGTGAGACTAGAAGAACCCTTACTGCTTTGGCTAGCTGTGTGACAAATGCATTTTTTTTGACTGTCCATATTACTATTTTCCAGGCACTGTGTCAGAGGGAGTTGCTGATGGGTAATGCAAAGGAAAGAAATGTTTTTTTTTTTTCTCCCTTTGTCACTCCTTCCACCAGTAGACTTTTGCATGCATGTTAGAACTTTGTTCGTGTGTTTCTCAAATGACTGTCTGCTTTGTAGTTCTAATATGCACCTTTCTTTTAATTTTAGGTTCTGTCTTCATTTTGCTGACTCAAACCACAGATTCCAAGAAAAGGAGGGGAAGTGGAATAAAATACTCAAGTGCCAGAGGAAAAGCAAGACTAGCCAATGAAAATTACTATTACTAAACTGTAGATTGCTCTCAGACATAGTGGGGGGAAAAATCGCTGTCTGTTTAAAGCTTACAAAACTACTTTAGCAGATTTTCTTCACAAAACTTCAAATAAGCTAAGCCGCTTCAACTAGGGCTGAATTAGGAAATGGAAATATGATTCCTTGCTGGTGTCTTCCATCTTCCTCTCCCTTAGCAGGTGTTTTTTGTTTGGGGTAGGAAATCCTGAACAAATTGTATGGCGTCAGCCAGACTTACAGTTGATGGTTATGGATGACATAGGAACTTCAGATTTACATCTCTACAATGACACCTGATTAAGGCAAAGCTTGAAAACTGCTCATCAGCTATGTTACCAGAACTTGTATCTATTACAGTTGTGTTTTCTCTCTAAGATTTGAAGTCTGGGGTGATGTCCCCTGGAAAGCAAGAGCAGATAAGTCATCTTTTAGGATTGGAGACAGAAATAATATGAGAATGCCCAGAAGAGGCTTAGTAATTCAAGCCAGGACTCGTTGGCTATTGGTGGGCCTTGCTTTACTATTCAGTTTAGTTTTGCTCATGTATTTGCTGGAGTGTGCTCCACAAACAGATGGCAATGGATCTCTGCCTGGTGTCGTAGGCGAAAGCATGGGTAAAGAATACTATCAAGCTCTCTTGCAGGAACAAGAAGAGCATTATCAAAACCGAGCTACCAGTCTGAAACGTCAGATTGCCCAGCTAAAGCAAGAGCTTCAGGAAATGAGTGACAAATTGAAGTCCCTGCAGGAAAAAAAGAGCCCGAAGGTCAATGGTATGAACTACCAGGGCACCAAAGAACAAACGTCCAATGATCTCCTAGAGTTTCTTCATTCCCAGATTGACAAAGCTGAGGTGAGCGTGGGGGCCAAGCTGCCTAGTGAGTATGGAGTAATTCCTTTTGAAAGCTTTACATCCATGAAAGTATTCCAGTTGGAGATGGGGCTCACTCGGCATCCAGAAGAGAAACCCGTTAGAAAGGATAAACGGGATGAATTGGTGGAAGTTATTGAGGCTGGCCTAGAAGTTATCAATAATCCAGATGAAGAAGATGGACAAGATGAAGAGGATGGAGTAGGAGACAGGCAGCTATATAGTGAAAATGATTTTATAGAAGGTATGTTTACATGATTCCCAGCCCTTTAGCAGAATGTCACAACAGGCATTTAATGGGGTTTGTACTTGTAGGTGTTTACCTGCTTGAATAGAGTTTTGAAGAGTAATTGCACAATAAGAGCCTTTATTTCTGATTATGAGGCTGTTACTGCTTCATTATCTTGAGTTTTTCATGGAGTAACAAAGGCATTTCAGAAGGACTCACCACAAGAGGTGTACCAGGGAAGCTGTATCTGCTTAAAATACGGATGCATTCGTAATTGATTGTAGCCAAAGTCAATGTGACACCGCTGCTTATGGTGCTAAATAACTGAAAGACTTTCAGTGAAACTGATGGCAGTGGGAGGGAGAAATGGATTCATCTCTCTTGTTCCAAACTAGTTAAGCAGTCCAGTATGAAGCTGCATGGTTTTTCTTCACTCATCTCTATGCCACTTTTACTTAATAGTCAGGCATTTGATTCTCTTAGAGTTGGCACAGTCATACTGGAGAGAGAGGTAGGCTATGTTCTGGGCCTGTCAGCTGACAAACTTGGTGTCCTGAGTAGACCTTTCATGGTATACAATTATGGGGTCTGCTAAGCTGGGCAGCCTTGAACTGTTCTCTTGTTTTCTCTTCAGTTTTGTCTCAGTGCCTGTAAGTTTAATTGCAAAACACATATTATTATAAAGGCATATGTAGCAGTTAAACTTCTAACACTTAGTAAGGCTTTTAAAAGATGCAGTAGTGACAAATCCCATAACAGGTAGCTTTCAAGGTATGGTCTCATGCAATAGAGGTAAGTTTTATCAAAAACTGCTGTAGTACCTCTTCTTTATACTTAGAGTAATAAGTACAGTTCATGCTGCCATTAAAGACCAAAAGGTGGACCATGTTATAAGACCCTTACTGTAGAAGGGGTTCTGGAGTACTGATGTCTGTATTATTAAGCAGACATGCTGGAGAAAGGTACCATTGGCCTTGAAATAATGGGTTCTTTCAGTTTCAGATGATGTAATTGGTCTGTAGTGCAAAAAGTCTCTGCTTTTAACAGCTACTGTGTTTAAAGTTTGATGCAAGTACTCTTCTTCATTCCAGAAGGTGGTACAGCCCATGGAATTAAATTAGCTGGGTCAATGCAACACAGCCTGTGTTAGGCTCTTAGCACAGTTCTAATTGAAAACCCCATTATTTTTTCCAGGGGTAGTCATTCTTGTGCTTTATTTCTACATTAAGTATTTGGCTGTTTTTCCATTGCTGTTTTAGATATTGCTTGTACTCAAGTGGATTTTTATTTTACCGTGACTGAAATAGCTTTGATTTTTTATTGTACTGTCTTTAATGACAGACTTTCAAGAAAACAAGTAGTTTTAGGACCTTTGAATTATACTTCATACCTCTGCCTCTGTTCACACCAGTATTTGTTTTTGGAAATCAAACTAATTTCCTTTTGCTGTGAAGACAGTAACTTCAAACACAGGGTTACAGGAACTATAGGGAAAGACAAGTCTTTTATGCTGCATATGGGTGTGTTAGCAACCAGCCATAGCATTATCTACATCTAATAGTATCTTTCTTCAGACAGAAGTTGTGGGTTGTGTGGGTATTCTGTGGGTTTTTTATGTGCAAATACTACTGGCTAATTTAGACAGAAAAAAAAAAAAAGGCATCTTCTGAACGTTAGCATATTTTCCCCACCCCTGTTTTTCCAGAAGTCAGAGGTGAGAAGCAGACCCAGCCAGTGTTGGTACACACAGGTCCCTTGCCCTGCAGCCCTGTGAACAGGCTCTAGCACTCTGCCTCCACTGCCTGTGCATCCCCTTTTGATGGAAGTCCAGTTGGAAAGCTGATGCCATTATGTTTATAAAATACTACTCCCTTAAGCTGTCTAAACTGGTAGGAACAAATTGCACAGCAGACTTGGTGTATCAGCTGACGTCAGAACAGGTCCTGTAACTGTCCTAAGTGCATGTCAAAATTTTTGTTGGGTTAGTGTTGTTCATTTAGAGAAATAGTTTTTTTAAGTTAGCTTCAGTTGAAGCAAGTAATTTAAGTTTAATATCCTCTTTGGTTGGTTATTCTTTTGTAATATGTGATTTGTGACTAAAACTAGAGTATTGTGCGATTTGAAACTGGAGGCTGAGAAACTTGGTGTATGGATTATTTTTTTTCACTTCTGGGACAAAAGAGAAAACATGGTATTGCATTAGTTAATACATAGCCATCATGTTTTATGCTCGATATAGAGAAGTTGATTTTATCTTCTGACTTACAGGAATTTTTTTCCTCAAAATTACTGCATATCTATGTACCAAAACTTACCCACAAAACTGTGCTACAAGAAATAGGCATTTTTATTCTGAAGTCTTCTAGCTTGTTACCTCAACAGGCTATTTTTATATAGGTCAATATTTGGTTCTGGGAATTATGTCTGCTCTTTTCCTAGACTTGTGAAATAGTAGACTAAACTTTGAACCATGTAATTTTTTGTGATATGTACTTTCAGGTACTGTCTCCTTAGAGAATTTGGTGACTGTTTAAGTAAGTTTAGAATATCTTTTCTTATAGATGATTTTGCTTAATGGTGTCTTTTAATGTCTACTGAATATGTCTGAAGCTCTTTCCCAGCATTTATGGTGCCTCTGATGCCCAGTCTGTTAAATATCATTGTCTTCATTTGAAAAAACATTGAGAATTATTTTTCTTACTGTGTTTTAGGATTTATCTATAGTAGAGTAACTTGAGACAACTAATACTAATAACTTGAATTTAAAATTGATCTGCTTTCTATTTTAAAAATAAGAATTTTTCTAAATAAACTTTTTTTTCCTTGAAAAGTACACTTAATTAGCCAATAATATTCGTGGTAGTCTGAGTCTACTGATTTTTATTACTCTTAATACTGTGCAGGCCAAAAAAGCTCCAAGTGCATGCTGATGGGTGCCAACTTTCTTGTTGCCACTCTGCATTTTTGCTCTGTGTCCTCGATTTAGCTGTTCATGCAGCTCCTTGCTGCAGGCTCAGCCTCTGTGGGCTCTGCATGAAGATGTTCTCTCTTCTACCAGTGGTGCAAGGAAGCTGTATCCACAACAGGGAGCACTCTGGCCAAGTGTTTTCTGAACTCATATTATTTTTTAATGTTGCAAGGCAATGCGATGATCCAAATCTGCCTTGGAATTGTGATAAGACAGATCTGTCAGCCACGTCATGGTTATGTGCAGGCTTTGAGCAATAATAACTAAGTGAAAAAAAAAATATATTTCTAAGTATATATTACAACTACAAAGATGCTTTCTGAAAGCTTCAAATTATTTTTCACAAAGCTCAATTGACTTACTCTGCTGATGAAGAGAAAACCAGCAAATTTCTCAACTCTGTTTGCTACACCTGCTTTCCTTTGTAGGAACCCATAAGGAAATTTCCAGAATTCTAATATTAACAGAACAAAAATCTGACCTGAAAAAAAGTCTAGTTCTGCAGTTGCTGTTTGAGAAACCCTTTGAAGTTGGTTTTTTTTCTTAGTGTTTACATTAGATCTAAGTGTATGAGAAACAAGAGCATCCTATTCCCCGTGGTTGAAGAGTATCCCTAGAGAGGATAAAAGATGCAATTTTACATATTTTCACAAATGAATGGATTTAAGATTATGACCAGTGGACCTAATTGCTGAACTGCATGTTCTAAGATAGCCCTTCATTAAAAATAGATTTCTTTGAGATCAGTATTTGATAATATTGAGAAAAGGAGAGTAATTCAGAGGAGATAATAGTATTACCTCCGTCCCCTTTCTCCAGAAGCCTGTGACATTGAGTCTTGACTAGTGATAGAGAGGCCTTGAGGAGCCTTCATGTACACAGTTCACTATCAGTGTAACTGGCTTATTTGGTTTTTTATCACATTTATCAGTGTGATTAGCTTTTTAAATCAGGAGATTACAAGCTCTTCCATTGCACAAACATTTAAAATTAACTGTTGGAAAATAGAAGCACTAGCATGTTTTCAGACGCTAATTAGCAATTAGCTAATCGCTAATAAGGGTCTTGTTATTGAATGTCTAGCAGTGCTGTTTGGGTCCATTTCTCTTGCTTCTGTGTTTCCACTTGGAACTGGGCAAAGTCTAGAAACTTTCTTTAGGTTGTCATGGAAAAGGAAGGCTCCCCACCCATCCTTGGAATGTAAAAATCCTTTATTCCCATGCTGCAAGCTTCCAAGTGCTTGCCATCCACAGAACATGCATTTGTCATGCAAACAGCCCCTGCCTGTGTGCTGCATAAGACCAGCAACTGGCCACTGTCCTGAGAACTTCAGTGGAGAATTCTAATACACACCAAAATCTTCAGTCCATAGACCAAACACTTCCTGGTAGTTGTAAAGCAAGTAATATTCAAGGCAATAGAACAGCTTTTTGGCCTTGATAGTAACTGATCCCCAGGATTCCTATGTTTAATTTGTTTGGTGAGAAGCAGAACTTCTGCAAAGGGAATAAAGCTTCATGGACCAGGAATAGCAGCTGTTAAATTATTTCTGCTGCTTTTTACCTCCTTGCTTGTGGAGTTCTCTTTTTGGATGGCAGCCAGTGTATGCTAGTTGGAAGGTGAGATAACAGGTTTTATTAAATGAGTCAGTTCCAAGTGTTAAAAACTTGAATACACTAAGAAGTAAAGCAGATGTGGGTTCTTTTCCTGGCTGTTCTCAAATGTGGCTTCTGTGCATAAAAACTTTAGTCCCATAAAAGTATTCAAATTAGTAGATTAGCAACAGAGGCTAGCTCATAGCAAGGAGAGTAACTCGAGGAGTACATACTATTTAGAAAACGTCTGGCTCCAGTAGCATGTTGATATTCAAAAGTCTGGAATATTGTTCAAAAATTGAATGTTGACAAGGCACAATTCGGGTTTGAATTTGCATGTTAAGGTCTTTATGAAGTTATAGCAGTGGGTTTTGCTTTAGTTTACTTATTTTTAAATTAATCTAGAAATTTTTGCTCTGTACTTCAGCCTTCTGTTGTAGACTGACATCTAAGCTTATCAATTTAAGATAAGCTATTGGCAGCTGGTGTGCTTTTTAAAAAGTTCACTTATGTTGTAAGTGGTATTTTTATCTATAAACAGCTATTGGATAGCAGAGAAAAGAATCAAATATAAAATACTGAATGTTAATTTCCCCAGGAGTCCTGGTACAAAGTATTTGCTGTCTATTACATGAATGCATGATGTATGAGCACTGTGGTGCATCAGCTACTCCATTAACCATGATGCTGTTTTCAAGCTACAGTGCTGGACTGTGCTGCACAAAGGGTTGGAATGGAAAAGGATTGAGAGGGATTTAAAATCTTGTGCTGCTTCTGGCAGTCAGCATTGTAGGCTTTCATTGTTTGAAACACCATTTTCTGTGCTTGTAATTAAAAATTATTTGAAAATAAGCATTAAAATGTGGTGCGTACTTAAGCATCTCTGTGCTGACAAAAGTGTAAATGTGAATTTCAGTCTTTTCAAGGAGAGCATTGCAGAACTTTGTTCAAAGAGTAAAAGGCTTTCAGCTGAGAGGTTTAGTCATCACTGACTTCCAGTGTGATGGACCAGCTTGTTCTGCTACTCTGTGTGTCCCACAGCCCCTCTGTGGTGGTCATTCACATTTCCCATTGGGTCTGCCAGTGCATGTGTTTGTCCACAAGACAGGATGGATTTCAGAGCTGAGGAAGGGAGGGGCGTAAGGAGCTTGCTGTAAAGAGAGACTGCTGGGCAGAAGGAGGGAGCATCAGTCAATGAAACTGGGTTTGGTTTGGGGATGGAGGCTGGAGCAGAGGAACACAGAGGCAGATTTAGAGAAAGAATCCTTTCTTTGTAACTGGTATCTGGGATATAGAGAAAGAAGGTCAAGGTGGTGTGCACGTTCCTTCTTGTATTGAAAGGGAAGGGAACACAGAGAATACTTGCCTGGGTACAGGGAGAGACACAAAGCTTTATCATCTCTTCTCTCTGGTTCCTGAGACAGTCAAACCCAAGCTGCTCTAAGGCTGAGAGCTGCTTCCTTCACATACTTTGTCCGGTGTTGATTTCAGTTGCAAAAAAAAGACGACAAAAAGGACAATATCAATGCTGGGTACAAAAGAGAACCTTTTGTGTCACCAGTATGGCTTGTCTGCTCTGTGCTTGTCTGCTCAGCTGCCACCAGCTGCTTTCTGGATGGGAGGCCTGGGAGGGATTTCAGCTGCTGAGGAGACTGGCTTGGAGAAGGGGCAGTTCAGGGCAGCCAGGTTAGAGGAAACTCATCGTGTGAGGGCAGGGGTGTGTGCATCACACTTGGGAATATGCAGCTCTTTGTAACTTTCTCTATGGTCTGGATGGCCACTTAACTGGAATGTAATGCCAGTTCATGGTATAGCTTGTTCTTCTAGATAATGCATCTTTTCCTTGCTGGTGAGAGGAGAGCAGAGATGGGATGAACATAAGGCATTTTTGTTGTAGGATTTTTCCTGTTATCATTTCTTACTCTCCAGTTAGCACAGGTATGGAATTAGCAACACGGAGGTTAGTAGGGTCAAAACCACAGGTGAGCCCCAGTCCTTTCCTATGTGGTATAAAATTAGAGTCTGTTGGTTTAACTTCATTCTTTGATGGTCCTTAAGTTAAAGGACCATGTTCTGAAAGGTACATGTTTTTTTTCTACCCATTAGGAGTAAAATATCTCTCAACAGATAGTCCTGTTTTTGGAGGGACTAGCACTGTTGTCCTAAAGTGTGGCAGCCACATAGAAAACTTCTGCCTATGTCCTTAGAAGACTATGGTTGTAGTAAAATACCACTTATTTATCAGATACAAAGCATTAACTACTGGTCAGCAGTGAAAACAATTTAATAGCATTCCAGCATTATCACACAGTTGTTTTGTTTAGATGCCACATGTCAGATTTTGCAGATTTTGTCAAGCAAGTTACTGTCATTTGTTCTGCCCACAGAACAAATTGTGCTTTTTTTGTGGTGATTACTGGCCAGATGATCTCAGATACTGTGGACTAGCTCAGGGCTAGATTCTTACTGAAGGGTTTAAGAGCAGGCAATATTAGATTTCAGCCATCCTTTTCCTTAGCTGAATTCCCTTTTTGTTGGGAAGACCCAACTCCAATTGAGAAATTGGCATAGGACCATGAAACCTGTTGTCTCTAAGAAGCAGGGGAAGCTGGAGTTCATTTGGGTTTGTTTCTCAGGTCTGACCTAAAATCGTAGAAGGGTGACTGATGGATAACAATTTATGGAAATTTCATATAGTTTTAGGAGAAACCCAGAAGCTTTGCCTTCACTTCTTTAGTTCTAAGGAAAACCAGTGTTTCTGAAATAAAACTGCTGGGATCTTTGACTTTACATATTACTTGTGTGACTTATTCTTCAGGTTACTATCGTACAGAAAGAGATAAGGGGACACAGTATGAGCTGTTTTATAAGAAGATGGATGGCATGGAGTACAGGCATGTCACCTTGTTCCGACCTTTTGGACCCCTCATGAAAGTGAAGAGTGAAACAGTCGATATTTCTAGATCGATCATTAACGTTATTGTTCCTCTTGCTGGAAGAACTGAGGCATTTGCACAATTTATGCAAAACTTTAGGTAGGTGCATGAGATTATATAGTGAGATATGTTCCTGATTTTCAGTATTTTGTTTTCTTTTCAAAATGAATTCCTGTTCTGGTCGAGTTGCAGCAGAGCTAATGATTCCAACATTGTGTGCAACTGCCTTGGGATGTTTGTAATTGAACCTACTGTATGGAGAAAACATTCCTTCTAAAAGGGCTTAAGAGATTCTCGAATTGCAGCAAAATGATCAAATGCCAGGGTCATTGTGAACCTGGACACAGGTGATTTTGAACATAATTTTTGTATTTACATCTGCTGTAGAGTGCCTGTTTATAAAATAAGGTATTGGAATCTGAAACACAGTATTGGAACCTTCTGATTTAAATGGGCAAGATGGGGAAAGAAGAGGGCAAAGCATCTTTTCTTGTTTGCTTCGAAGCCATTTGATGCCTAACCAGAATACCTCAATCTGCTAATTCTTTTTAATGCAGTAGCTTTTAAGTACCTGAAGTTTTTTTGTTGTGTTGCAAGTAATTACTAATAACAGCTTATCTTTGTGCTTATAGGGATGTGTGTATTCATCAGGATAAGCGTGTTCACCTCACAGTGGTGTACTTTGGACAAGATGGTCTATCAGAAGTAAAAAGCATCCTAGAATCTGTAGCTAGGTAAGTGTATTAATCCAACATCAGGCAGTACAAACAATATTAATTGGCATTTTAAACAGTTTTTAGAAAAAATGAAGAAATAAACCAAATAACGTTTGTTACTCTGTTACAGGTTACTAGGAAATATATTATTTATTCACTGTACACTATTTATGGTTGCCATTTTACAGCTTAGGTTGCAAAAGTTTCCTGAAGACTACTAAAAATCAAGTTATAGCCAGAAAATACTTTGAGGTTGCTACCTGACAGTCGAAAAAACAACAGTGGTGAATTTTGCAGTGGATATTCAGTCATGCTAACAGAGTGATTAGAGTTTAAGTTCTTTGGAACTGGGATGTACATTTTAATAGTTACTTCACTGGAGAAACAACCTTATTTAATGATAAGGAAGAGAAAGGTAGTAGTCAAAGTAGGCCTGTGCTTACTCTCAGCTGTAAAATAATATGCATGGTTCATCATGGATGTCTCAGCAGTAGTATTACATCAGTATGGACGTAAAATTCCCAAATATGTATTTTATGGTTTTTGTTCCAGGGAGATGGGACAGGTGTCAGCATCCTTTACCCTATAGCCAAGTGGCTCCTTCACCACCTGAACTCTTGCACTCATCACCCTGAGTTGGGAGCCTGTTCTCCTTGTGCTCTGGTGTGATCCCTGTCTCAGGATGCTGGCCAGGCTCCTCTCCATGACACAGACTAGACACAGGCTGCTTTGTCACCAGCTTGGAGCATGTGGTGAAGAGCTGGCCTGACGTGTACAGGCATTTTGTAGGAAGGGAGGAGAGAATTTCTGCCTGTTTGCTGCATTCTCCTTAGCACCTGCTATGTGCTGTACCCCTCCATTTTTGAGGCCTCTGCTGCCTGCCCTGCTCTCTGTGAGATGTCCCTTAGAGCACTCTGTCACTGCTGCAGGCTCGCTGGGCGTTGACCTGGTTCTGTATCTTTTTAGTGGTTCTACTGTTGAGTATCTTCACCCTGTTCTCTTCAAGCATTGTACTCTGAAGTGTCTCTGAAGCAGACACTTAACTTTGCTTAAAGATTCTCTGAGTGTGTTTCCAGTCTCCTTTGGCTGCTCCTTCCCTCTTCTGCTGTGAGTACAGGCATGTGTCCTGCTGGTAAACAGTGAGGAGAAGCAAAGTGCCTGGGTTATGGTGGCACTGCCACACAGATTGCCTTTGCCTCATGAGTCTGGCGATGCCAGGACTCCGGCTTCCTGTTTGCCCTCTTCTCTGAACTGGTGAAGACAGATACTTCTGTTGGTCAGGACTTCTTGGTTTGTGGGGACAAATTTTAGATGCCATTGTAATTCAGGAGAGCATTTTAATTCATGTCAGTTAACAAAAGGCCTTTTAATCTGTCTGGATGATTAAACACAAAGTGAAGTTATAAAGTAAGACTGATTTCTATCATTTTACAAGGCTTAAAATTTAATTAGCCAACAAAGTGTAGCAGATTTTTTTTTCATTCTGATCATATAACTGTTTTTAATTTTAAATTTCTGGAATGAAATTCCTGTAAAATGGTAAAAGAACTATAAATGATCCTCTGCCCTTCCCCACAGATTTATTTTGAGTTTGGCTCTGTTTTTCTTGCAGAGAAACTGACTTCCACAATTACACGCTTGTCTCTCTGAATGAGGAATTTAACCGAGGCCGAGGACTTGACATGGGTGCCAGAGCCTGGGAAAAGGGCGAGGTCCTGATGTTCTTCTGTGATGTTGATGTTTATTTCACAGCCGAATTCCTCAACAGCTGTCGCTTAAATGCTGAGCCCGGTATGTTCCCTTATTGCTGGAATGGAGCCTTGTCACCGTGCTCCACTTCAGCTGACCTGTGCTGAGCATATAGAAAACAAGGAAAACTCAACTAGAATGGTGCAGCTTATTCAGAACCACACACCCTGGAAAATGAATCACACTCTGCACAAAAGGCAATAATATTTAGACTGAGAAATAACTTCTGCCTTAGTGTAGCTTGTTTTAAGAACACATTTCTTTCTTTGTACAACATGCACAATTTTCATGTTTTCTTAAGATTTGTCTGAAAGAAAGCTGGACAATTTAATTGCTTTAACAATTAGGCTGCATGTAAATTTGTGTAACAAAACTCAAGTGTAACGCTCTACAGTGGAAGATGATTTTTGTTATGCTGAAATCTCTAACAGGTTTGGTTTATCTCTTCTCACATGTGTATGGCCAAGACCTGTCACAAAGAAATGATTTTCAGTAGAGCTACAGTGTGCTCCTTATGGAGGCTGAGCTAATGTTCCACTGTTCCATCCCAAGCTCTGAAATATTCTGATTGTTTTTCTTAAGTTTGTATGACGCTTGCTTGTTCTACAAGCTTCTGCCAAGAGGGGTAAAGCTTTCTTGAGTTAACAAGCATGCCACTGAAGGCCTTCTCCTGTCAAACTGAGTTTGGGTTCTTTTTTTAATACTTACTCTTGTTTCAGATTTGTTGTAGTCAGAAACCGTTTTCTCCAAATGTCAGTTTGGAATCAATAGATGTTTTTTCTTCACCTAACAAGCAGGCAAGAAAATTCTTCAGGAGCCAGATATTTGGGTTCTGTTTCTTGCTTTTTGTCTGTCTCTGTACTTTGTGAAACAAGTTGCATAAATAATTGGAAAAATTTTGGAGAGGAGTATTTTGTGAGCTTTAACAAGAAAGACAGTTCAAAAGACTGCTTGAAATTCACACTGCCAGTTTGTCACCTTTGTTTCAAATGAGATCTGGAAATGCTGCTCACTCCTTCAGAGTTCATGCCCAAGTCAGGAGAGTGAATATTTTTTTGGGCTCTTGTCAATACGTTTGCAGCATTGGCAATGCAAGGCATTTGTGGAAAAATATTTACCTGGCTTCT
This sequence comes from Peucedramus taeniatus, assembly GCA_013400575.1. NCBI lineage: Eukaryota > Metazoa > Chordata > Aves > Passeriformes > Fringillidae > Peucedramus > Peucedramus taeniatus. The sequence goes on along the minus strand of WBNO01023760.1, from coordinate 9,551 downwards.
ATAATAGACATGGAACTGGTGTTTTCAGCACAGTCAGGATTCTCATGATGCTTGATGCCCTTGCAGGATATCCTGGAAGTGCCTACTTTTACATGTTTGTGAACAGAGATAAATTCATAAAACTCAACAATGCAAGGTGTTTCTTGAATTTGGTTATTTTTTTAGTTTTACTACATATCATTATTGCAGGAATTTTTCAGTCACCTAGAATGACACTGGCATATCTAATATTTTATATAAGCATGTATAACTATATATAAATGTAAATCAAGTGTAATATGTATAATATACATACATATGTATTTTTTTTAATCCTAAGGGCTCTGCCCCACTAGATGTTACTGGCTTCCTAGGTGGGAAATCTTAGCAGCTAGAACTTGTTTTTATTTATTTCCATTAGATGCCTAATAGGTAATCTTTTACATAAAAAGAGTGTTTCTGGTTTCTTTTTGCCTTCAGAAAGCATGCCCACGGTGAGTAACAATTGTCTTCTGACTTTCAGGGAAAAAAGTTTTCTATCCTGTGGTATTCAGCCTTTACAATCCTGCTATTGTGTATGCCAATCAAGATATGCCACCTCCTGTGGAGCAGCAATTGGTAAGCAGCTTGATTTATTCTGGTTAGAATTAGGTGTGCTTTGTATTAAAACAAAATTAAGTGTAACTTAATAGCCTGTTTGGGATATCTTACAACCTTTGGCACTGCATATGAAAACCGTTTTCTCCATTATGGGCAAAGCACTTGGAAAAAACCTTCTCAAACAGTACAAAACTCATTCTTAGATAAACTTGGAGTTCCAGCTAGTTGAAAAAAAGCAATTGCAGTTAACCAAATGAAGCTGGTAGTTCTGATCTGCTACGTATTCTAGCTTGGCAAGCCAGTATTTTGGAAGGATGGTGGCTCTGCATGGCAGCACCTTTCGTCTTATGTTCCAGCAAACAAAGCACTGGTGAGAGGCAAAAACCTCTGAATGTGTCCAGTCTGACTCTCTGTTGAGAGACTGCATAGATGAAATTGGGTTTTGCAGCTGAGACTTCTGGGATGGACAGGTTTAGAGGAGGAAAAGAAGAGAGCAGTATGAAGAAGGGCTGTATTAAAAGAAAAACATAATAGCCCTGATTCCCTATGTTGTTTGCAAGGATCCTACTGAAAGCCAGAAGGAAGGTTTTGCATATAGTCTTGGATAATCACAGCTGAGAGAGGAGTGAGCCTCTGCTTGACAGCTCTTCTGTTCACTCTTTTAAACATAACAGTATTATGGTTGTTGCCTTCAATCACAAAGCTTACTTTTCATGTCATGTCAGATCAAGAGACAAATGTGGCTTTAGAGAATGGGTAGGAAATGGAGTGTTGGGAACAGATGATTTAGCAATGGACTAATTTACTGCTTGGTCTGGGCAGATACATAGAAAATAGAGGTGGTGCAGCAGAAACTGCTGTGGAAACTGCAGTGAGGGTGAGTTGAATTGGAAGGCAGAGGGTGAAGTGAGCAGCAGGTCACTGGGAAGCCCCACATGAGTGCATGACACAGAAATACCAGGAGTGTTACTGTGCTCTATCCTGCACTGAACAAATGATTGGAAGAGCTTAGCTTTCTGCAAAACCAAGTGCAATGTACCTCCTTGGTTGTATTTTACATTTCAAAACGATACTGGTTTAAAATTGCAGGTACACAAGAAGGATTCTGGTTTCTGGAGGGATTTTGGCTTTGGGATGACTTGTCAATATCGGACAGACTTTCTGGCTGTTGGTAAGATGAGACTAAAGGAAAAAAAAAGTGTGTTTAAAAAGTGATTCTCTGGTCTTACCTAATGACAGGAAAGTAATACATTTCTTTCTTGTGTTATTTCCCCGAGCTCAGCAGTCAGACTTGCTTGACAAGTTTGACCAATCAGATAAATTAGCTTTTATGGATTTTGATGTCCCATCCGTTGAGTGTATTAAAAGACACAGTAGTTGTAGTAGAAACATTTCATTCTAGAACTTTTTAAAATACTGCTTTTTGGGTTTTTTTGGTACTTTGTGTCTGTCTGAAGCAAATGAATCAAGTTTAAGAAACATGTCACTCAAATAAGCCACTCACACAGACAAGAAGCATTCAAATACTTTCTTTTAAATAACCTAAAGAAGCTGAAAATACAGTTGTTGGAGTCTTTAGCAATGTGCTTTGCCCCCCCTTGTGGCATGTTCTTAAAACTGACAACAGCTTGGTATGCTTAAAGGTGGAAGGTGGTGGTGAGCATAGTCTGCCAGAAGATGTAAATCTGCCAGAAGATGTAACAGCACAGCCCTGCATGGTGTCTGATGGCTTGAATGCAGGCTGATTGCTAATTGCAGTCATATTGCCATCTGTATGGTAGTGCTAAATGAAGGCTTCATAATTCTGGAGTTTTGAAATTGTACAAGAGCCTGGGTTGCTCTTCACTGTGGTCCTGGAAAAACAAGAGAACTTAAAATGGTGAACCATGTTCCTTTCCTTAATCCAGCCTTTTGAATTGTGACCTATGGAGTAATTGCTGGCATTGTTAGAGAGGATTTCTCATACGGTGCATGACTTCTTCATTTTCCAGCTGCTAAAATCCATTACGCCTCCTAAAAATAATCCAAAAGCATAGCGGGTGAGGTTTGCCTACAGTTCTCTGCAGCTGTCACGTGGGATGTCATGCATAATGCAATTTGGAGACACTGCTCTGAGAGACTTCAGCAGATCTGTGTCCTGTGCAGTTTCCACCACAAAGGATGCGGTATCCTTGAAGTTCCTGTCCCTCAGATTGGCATGCCGCGGCATGGGAAGCTTAGTGAATTGCTACAGAATTTCTGGAATGTCATGCCAGATCTGGTAACTGGTTAGGCATAAAGTGCTGCCCTTCTTGCCTGTGCGCCCCAATAACGATTTCTGACGCTGCTTTCCTAGGGGGTTTTGACCTGGAAGTGAAAGGCTGGGGCGGCGAGGACGTTCACCTGTACAGGAAGTACCTGCGCGGTGAGCTGATGGTGATCCGGACGCCGGTGCCCGGGCTGTTCCACCTGTGGCACGAGAAGCACTGCGCGGACGAGCTGACCCCGGAGCAGTACCGCATGTGCATCCAGTCCAAAGCCATGAACGAGGCGTCGCACTCGCACCTGGGCATGCTGGTGTTCCGCGAGGAGATCGAGGCGCACCTCCGCAAGCAGGCCTACAGGACTAACAGCGAGGCCGTGGGGTGAGGGCTCCCCCGGGCCCAGCTCACAGTGAACCAGCACCATTTTACAGCCTTAATTCAGCTTACAAATGCAGTGCCTCTCTTTTTCAGTGAAGAAGAGTTTAGAGGTTTTTTGGTTCTCGTGTTTGTTTTCCGAGTAATCCTTTGACTGATAGGCTCTTACCTACGTATCTTGTGAGTTCAAGCACCTCAGCTAAATTGGACAGCATATGTCCATATAATATGGACAGTAGTTCAAGGAAAGTGTCTTCAGTATCGACTGGAAAAATCTGTGGAATGTACAATTCAACACTTTTCCATGTGGTACATTTCTGTTCTTATGTTTGCATTCTTTTGAGAATTAAATGAAATAATCTTTCGTGTCTTGAGTATTTTCAGTCTCTATGGCTCACTGCACTGTGACTTTAGAAGGATGCTATACTTAGACTCCATTGCAGAAACAAGAGAAAGGTGTGGAAAAATAATCTCACCGTGAAAGGTATATGGACATGCTGACCAGTACAGCAGCTGTGCAGGGTGCTGATTCCACAGCAAGGGCTTGGTGCCACTTTTTCTCTATTACCAGACATTGACATGGTTGAATAGAGAATAATTTGGAGGGGGGGTGGAATGAAAATCCTTTAAAGTGGAATTTTAGAGCATATAATGGAAGTTCAGACTGCGAAGGAAATGCCATCTTCTTATTTCAGTGATGGATCAGACAAATTGGGAACTTTTCAGCTGGGTGTTTCTGTGCCTGCTCTTTTCCCACCATAGATGCCACATCCCTTCTATAAACTGAGCTGTGCTATTGAACTTGTTTGCTTAAATATTTTTGGCCCCACTCCTTATTCCAAGACCCTGCCTATGTGTCTCATCCTTTAAGTTGAGGAACCACCTTTTCATTCCCATATGAATTTATTAGAGGCCTGTTTGCTATTATGCCAATACTTTCCTTGTGCATTCTTTCTTTTGGGCATTTTCCTGACATGTTTTTTTGTAAGGTGTCATATACTCGTAGTTGTTTCAGTGACTGAAAATGCAAGTGCTATTGCAATCTTTCTTTATACCATGGTCTTCATTACACTGATCATCCTAGCAGCCTTATTCTTCACTTTTTCAGTTTGCAGATGTTCTAGGGTTTTGGTTTTGGTTCTTTTTCCTCTGTTTTTTTGTTTTGTTTTGTTTTGTTGTTTGTTTGTTTGTTTTATTGTTTTTTTTTTTGGGGGGGGGGTTGGGGTTTTTTTGTTTATTGGGTATTTTTGCTCATGTTTAAGCAGAGTTATGCTGTGGTCTCATTAGTGCCTTGTACAAGGGCACTACTACTTCGGTACTTACCTTTGGGTGTTTTGGGATGCATAAACAGTTCAAATGCAGACAGGTCATTTTTCTCCATGTTGTCTTATACCATATGGCATGCCTCGTTTTTTAATAAATTTGTTTATAGAATGAATGCAGAGAATGCTAATTCAGTGGCTAAACCATTTGCATGGTTTCTGCTGAATTTAGGTATTAGTTGAAAACCTTTCTCAAACCAGGTAATTAAGATCTGTTTATGGATTTATTTTGCTCAAGAATTCTGAAGGCAACTAAAGATTTAAATGATTGATTTCTGAATAGCAGATATGCTGTGCAAATAGTTCTGGGCACTGATCCTTTTTTATATGTATATAAAATTCGCCTTTATGTAACTTATTGTGGAGAACAGTATACTGTATTGTACTTAGAGTGAAGAGAATGCAGTGCAGGACTTCTTGCATTTGATATTCTCAATATAATAAATGGAATTTCTGCATTTTAGAAATTGTTTTAAGCTGTTTCTTTGACATACGTTTTTACAATAATATTGTACAGTGAATAACACACTGGATTCAAATATTTGCAGTGAGAAGTTCAACCAGCTCCATTTTGCATCTCAGGTATCTACCTAGACCAGATAGGAGAGTTTATTCCTTGGACACCTTAAATTTACACCAGATTTACCTTACTTGGATATCTTGGTGGTTGCTAACAAAAATTGCAAGGTACTGGTGAGGACAAGATTAAATACATTGGTATTATGACTTGGGGTGAAGATACAAGTGGGGCACTCTCCTGAGAGTCCAGCTTTTAAAATTTCAGGACAGCTGCTGCTGTCCTGGCTGCACAAGAAGAAGCATCCGAAAATGCCTCTGACTGACAGCACCTCTGCTTGAAACGCCCTGGAACGGACAGGGAGGTAGGGCACAGGTCCAGCACTGCTGCACCTCAGCTCTCAGCACCCAGACGCTGCCTCAGGAGGATCCAGTTGTCCCAGTTCTCATGTTTTGGAAACATGGCAGAGTGCTGATATCCAGGTGTCTCAGGTTCTGCTGTTTTCCACTGCGTGGTTGTGCTTATCAGCAGCAGCGAGGGAGATCAGTGTCAGCTGTCCCCATCTGGGTGATGAAAACCCATGCGTGGAGTCAGTGCTGGAAGGCGATGGGGGAGGTCTGGAGATGAATATAGTTGTGGTAATCACACATCCTCTGAACAGAGAGACACATAGCTGTCCCAGGATTTTCCTGGGAAGCTGTGGGAAAGCTCAGAGAAAGAATTAAAACAATTCTTATCTCAATCCCTGCACCTGGCAGGCAATCTCTGTTTGTCAAAGATGTTTACAAGAAGGAGTTGTCTCTTCTTGACCAGTAGGTGAGAGAAGATCCCTAAAGGCCAATCAGGTCTTAGGTCCACCATTGTTTCTATAAGAACTGTAGATTTCTAATAATAAAGTGCTTTTCATGCCTTCTGATGATGGAGTCTCTGTGTCACCTTTGTCTATCTCCAATACCCCTTCAGTGACATAGTCACCAGAAACCACTTTGTAAACTTTTTTCCATTCATTATTCCAAAAGGTGGAAGCAAATGCATTGGAGTTGAAAGGAAGTCAGAACGCTTGGAAATACTTAATATGCCTGTTGGGCAATATACACAAGTATTCCAAATGGCTCATGATTTGAGGATTTCTGAACTTACAGGAGCCCTTGCAGGCTGGGGGTTTGTTTCCCTTGTCTTAGTTCAGCTCCCTGCCATCCCCACCTGTGTGAGATGTTGCTGTGGCACTCAGCAGCTCTGTGCACCCAGCGTTTGAATGCACACCATTGCTTTTGCTCTGTAAGGGAACCAGAACAGAAATAGTGGGATATGCCTTTATTAAAAACAAAGTGATTTCAGTTACCTGAGTGTGTTCAGCTTCTGACTGCCTTTGGGCACAGCCACACTGTGCTACAAGCACATGTTTGTGAGCAGCAGTGCCGCTCCTTCCTGGCTGCTGCTGTGAGCTGTGGTGCAGGGAGGGGATGCTCTTTCCCAGTAAGATGGGTAACTCTTCCTTGGATGTGTTTCCTAACTTCATCTCAGAAAGGGAGCAAGTTAGTTGTGCTTCAAATACAAAAATCTTTTGCTTGGGAGCGAGACCTGCTCTTGGCTTTCCCAGGGTGTGCTCTGCCTGCAGAGGAAGAATAAACCCCATACTGGGAGGGTTTATTTAGCTTGGGGTGCTGCTGGGGCACTGCAAAGCAGAGTGACAGTATCAGGCTTTGGAGTCACAATCTGTGTGCCCAGGGTCGGTGCTTGGGTTACATGGCCAAGTGCTGGGCCTTGTCCTCCTGTTTTGACAGATGCTGTTTATATAACACTTTTTGTGCTGTGGTCCAAGTGTTTTCCTGGAGGAGTCACTGTGTTTTAGTGCTAGAGTAGTAAATATAGTAACACTTATTTAAATAGGAACATGCTCCACTGAATCATAAAGTAATTTTTGATTCTGTTGCGTGCTATTCACATAAATTGTAACCTTTTCCAAGGAATTTGCAAGCTGTAGTCCTCCACAGGGAGAAGTGTGCTTCATTAAAGGAAGTCAAGATGAGATTAGCTCAGAGTGCACTTTTACTTGAGACCCTTGCAGGAACAAATGTGGGTTGTGCTTTTGAAATTGTTTAAAATTATGTTATTCAGTAAGACTAGTAGATACTGGTTTAGAGAATCAGCAAATACAGATGGAAAACTGGAAAAAACTGAGGGAAATAGTTCTGGGTCTCCTGCATTCAGAAGAAAATACGGGGGTTTTTTAACTCCATAAAAGCCTTTGGACTCAGAGATGCACACACCTATGAAAGTCAAAACTTACTTGTAAACTGTGTTCAGGAAGAGAATGGCATCAGGAGGGGAAGAGAAGTGGATAGGGCATCAGGTAGGTGAGCCCCAAGCACTTGTATCTGAATGCAGATGTTTAAATGGTTTTAGTTCATGCCGAAATATAAACTAGAACAACATTTTTGCCTTGTAAGATCCATGAATGAAAGCAATAAAGCTTCAAATAACCTTTATGTTGTGTTTCAGCATAAATTAGTAACTTATTGATGCATCAGCATAATGATAAAAGCTTTCTGTGAATCAAAGGTGAGTGTAGCTTTCATTTGCCTGAGGTGTTCTTGCTTAGTGTGACTCCCAAATACATCTTAAGGAGATAAATCACTCAAATTTTACTCAGCTGTGAAGGAAAATGAGGATAATGAGCTTAAGCAGGGTCTGTTTCATGCCCCAACGATGCTCACCTTTTCCTTGTTAGGCCTGATTGCAAACTAAAGCACTCCACCTGTTCTGACTGGAAAAGCTTCACAGGAGAGGAGACTTTGATAAAATAGGGTTTTTTTTTACATTTCTGTGGTTGCAGTGGCTCTGCAGAGCCCTTCCTTTGTGGTATAGCACATACTACAGCATAATTTTTCTGGAAGCCTGGCACTGAGCAGTGCATTTGGGCTGTGTAGAGACACACCTGGGAGCTGTGCAAGCACCCACACAGCCCCAGTGCCCCTCTGCTGTTGGTTTCCCATGGCCCAGGCTCCAGCTGATGTGAATTTCAGCACCATGATTGCCTTCAGGGCCTGGGGAGATGGTACCAGCTGGAGATGGGCCAGCCCTGCTTTGGGGGGGTGGCAGAGCAGTGGTGCCCCCTGAGCCAGCAGCAGGGATCTGCTGGCCCCAGGTGCTGGCAATGACCATGGCAATTGGGATTAATTAGACCTGGGCAAGGACTGGCTCCCCTCAGTTAGGAGCTGAAGCTGGCAGAGAAAGGTTCTTCTCTTTTTCCACGAGATTTGGTCTCTCTCCTGGGTTTTATTGTGTTTGAGGTTGCCCAGAAAGGGAACAGCTTCTGCCTTTTCATTAGGAGACCTTATTTGCTTCTGTGGAGGTTGGCCTGAAGAGTAGGGGTTGTGGCTGGGATCTGCATGGAAGTGCTGTGCAGCAGAAGTACTTCTGACCTTCAGGTAAAATGTTGAATAAATCCCTCTTATATTTAAGTCTAATTGTTGGCATGACACTTTATTAAGACCCAGCTCGGTTTTAGTTAGCTTAGTCTCTTCCAGGGGAAGGTAAAGAAGTCTCCCTGAAACTTGAAGTTTGTGGTCATTTAACTGGTTTATTTGAGCTGCTCTAACTATGTTTATGTGGTGAGTTTTTCTGGAGCATTTTCAGCTCCTACAGCTTCAAGGTGGGATTGGATGTAGCATATCACTAAAGTGTTTTGACCTGTGTCCTCTCAGTTTTCTCTATAAATGGTATAAAAACTCTTTGTTGGTGCAAGTTAGTAAAGGGTTTTATAATTTTCTTTCATAAGTAAAATACTTTACATTTGTACTTGTTTTGAATGTGAAAGAGGATGTTAATTTATTCCTTATTCATTTGTGGGGGTTACTTGTTTTGGGGTTTCTTTGTCAATTACTTTGCCATTTGCATGTCCAGGGTGGGAGCATGTGCTCTTTGCCAGCACTGGTTTGCTCAGATTTTGAGTAGAAGTGCTGTTTTTAAGCAAGGTTGTGTCTGTGGAGTGAAGAGGAATTTAAGGCAGAGGCTGTGGAACAGCCTTCATGGATGTGCTGTCTGACTCGGCTCCTGCTTGAAGGCAGTGGCAAATGTGCCCAGGCAGCAAAGTCACAGCTGTGAAACAACAGGGAAGCTTCTCCTGTGAGGAAAAGGGGAAAATGAGATTCTCCCAGTGTGATGGATGTGGAGGAGACAGGGGGTGAAGCTGAGCAGAGCTGTGGAAACACGAGCTAACAGGCACAGCATGGCTTTGGCCCTGGGAGAGCCTGAGCTCTTTGCAGATTTCCTGCAGCCTTGTGCAAGCTTAAGTGGCTTCTTGCCCACTTCATTTCAATCCATGGGGAAAATGATCACGTTAAAGGGAGCGTTTGGAGCAAAAATAAAACCCTTTGAGATTGCTTGGTGTTCAGGAAGAGCAGCTCTGAGACAGCTTTGGTCGCTCTCAGGTTGCGAGTCACAGCTTTTCCTGGGGAGCAGCTGGGATGGTGTTCTGGCCTCTAAGTGCATCCATGGAGCAGATGTTTGTGT
>WBNO01023756.1:0-24085 GCA_013400575.1 Peucedramus taeniatus | reverse complement strand
AAAAATCCGACTTCCCCTTCTTCTTTCACTCTGAATTGTTTAATTCTTATTTGAAATTAAATTGGATTTTATAAGTCTGCTTATCAATGAAATTACTCAGGAAGCAGTTGGGAGAGCTGTAGGAGGAAGTAGGTAAGTAAAGAACAGTCTGGATCATGCTAGACATGCATAAAAAAAATAAATGAACTACTCAGAGAAATCATCGCGAATTTGAAGAAAACTCTCACCAGTTTTTCCATTTCATGGTCAAGATTGAGGTGCTGACTGATGCACCCTGGGGAAAAAACACATGGCTCGGGAAGAAGAATGGACCTCTTCAACCATACAGTAGATCTTAGAGTAGCTGGTGCATCATAAAATAGAAGTGTTTTTGGACACTGGCTGCATAACCTGCTGAGGACAGCCTGAAAGCTGATAAAAAGGAGGACACAAAGGGTAAAGTTGTCTGCAAAAGTGCCAGAAATCAGAGAGATGAGGAAATGAGAGAGCAATGTCTCCTTATGTATTTAAGTAAAGGCTATTTAGAGAAGATACTTGATGAAATATGTTTCTCTATTTATTGGCTGTTACAGGAAAAAATGGTTGACGGAGGTTATAAACTGGCATTTAAAATGTTCTAGATGAGGCTGGAAACATTGCTGCAATGTAACATTAACAAATTGCTTTTACTTATGTGATTCCTAAGCAGGATAAACATGGATTAAAAAACAAGTCTGTTATTGTCTCTTTTTAGTCCAATTATAACTCAGGGCTGCAGCCATGAGCATGTAGCCTGTTTGTACAGGAATTAACTTATTTTCTGCACTCCAGTAGGTGAGGGTGTCATGTCTAAACAATGGAGTTGTTGCAAAACAGTGATGAAATCTCCTTGTCTGATACTTAACCTAAAAGTGGCTGTGAACATAATGGGGTGTTAATGGGACAGGGTAGAAACAGCAATTTTTTCCTTTCTTTTCAAGGGACCTAATGTGGGGTTATACAGTAACCACTTTCATAATCATCTGGTCTTTTCTTATGTTGTTCTAAATACTATCAGATTGAGATTCCTTTTTCATACATGCAGGGCCAAATTGGGAAGTTTAGAAGCCACCATTGCCTGCCTTCAGTGCAAAGCAAACAGAACAAGGTTAGCTGGGAATTAAAATGAAGCTTAGTTTGGAGACTGTTCTTGAGCTTCCCCTTTTCCTTGATTATATGGCAGCCAAATCTACCAATAGCAATCATCTGAAAGGAATTAGTAAGTGCCTCTGCTTCACACCTTGATTTTTAGCTTCAGTTGGGACTGACATACAAATGGGTAAAAGAAAATGAAGAGCTTAAGGCCTCACAGAGATTCCCTAAAGAAACTCATCAAAAAACATTCACAGGTGCAACAACTGCTTTATCACAGAGCCAGAAATTGTGAGGGAGAATCAGAGCCACTGTTGCAACCTGTGTGTCACCATAGCAACTGCTATTAGAACAACTCGGATAGAAGCCCAGATTTTGTATTCATTGATGAAAACTTGGTCTTCCCACAAGGTGCTGTCCCCTAGCATGAATCTTTCTACTCAATAGGATAAAGAGGATGGAAATTATTCACAGAGAAGGAACGAGGTATATTGAGAGAGGAGAAAGTAAAAGCAGAAAATAAAGTAACAGGACCAACAGGTCTGTCTTGTCACTGGTCCCTAATAACCCAATTGTAAAACTGTGTGTCTACCTCTCATTCCCATTCCATTATACTAGGGTGCAGGACATATAATTTGAGCCGTCTCTTCAACAGAGGCTGCATATGCTGACATTTTCATCCACAATGTCATAGGTGTACACCACAAGGAAGTAACTAGTGAAAATGGGGGTGGTGGGTGAGGGGTGTGTGTCAAATTGACCTTCCCAACTCCATTACTGTAATAACTAGCTTTTTGATATTACCCATTACACTTTGTCAGTTTAGGTGGAAAAGATTTTTGGTTGAGATATAAACAGAGTTCACTTATTAATTACCATCACAGGCGAACTAATCTCAATTTGAAGATTGAGATTTCAAATGAAAAATTGAGAGGAATGCCAAGAAAAAAGAACAAAAACTAAAATGTCCTTGCCACATCCCATTCTTCTCAGGCTCTGTTTCACTTCCATATTCTCCTATCCTCTATTTTCCTGGCTCAGGGAAATCAGAATGGAATCTCAACAGCTCCTCTCTGCTGCACTTTCCTCCTTTTCACATGTTCCAGCATGGGTCTTCCAAGAGCCACAGTTTCTATCAGAAAACCTCCTCTGGTGAGGGTTTTCTGTTTCCCTCAGGGCATGTCCACCAGCTTTGGCATAGAGTTCTCCATAGGCTGCAGATGGATACTGGAGACGTATACCTGCCACATTGCAGAACTCCCTGGTCTGCCTCACCATGGTCTTCACCAGGGGCTGCAGGGAAATCTCTGCTCCAATGTGTGGAGCATCTCCTCTCCTTCCTTCAATGACCTTGGTGTCTGCAGGGTAGTCTCTCTCACTACTTTTTTTTTTTTTTTTTTTTTTTTTTTGCCTCACTCCTCTCTCCCTCTTTCCCACAGCTGCTGTGAAGTGTTTTTATCCCTTCTTAAATATGCTTTCCCACAGGTGCCATCAGCTTGTCTGAGGGCTCAGCTGTGTGCTGCAGTGGGTCTGACAGAGCTGTCTGCACTGGCTGGCAGGTTGTGGCTCCAGCCTCTCCTCACTGACGCTGGCCCTGCCACAACAGCTTCCAGCATGTGTCCAAGGACACCTGATGCACCATCTTACTGGTTCTGAATTAATAACTGCATTTCATCACTTTACAGGATAAATTTTCCAGAGGTGCTGAATGAAAAGATTTACTTGTATCTAGCTGGATGTTTACTGCATTCTTATTGATTAAGAGGTGAATTATCTTATGAAAAAGAGGTTAGGTTAGTCTGATATCATAAACTCTAACCTCTGATACAAATAGTATTTTATTTTATAACATTTTCTTTCTCTTGATTTCTATCTTCTTCACAAACTCTTGCAAAACTGCATAGTTTCACATTCAGTCAGGCATCTATAGTTGTCTACCCTTTTTTCTGGTTGTTTGAATAAATACCATGTTTGCTGTTTCACAGTTCTTGGATGCTCCAGAAGAGACTGTTCCATAGCTGTTTTAAATTTCGTAATAGAGGCTGTTTTTTTTAGCCACCACTGTTTTGGAATAGCGGTTACCTGATCCTCTTTCCCTCTCCCCTGCCTCATTCCCTCAAGACCAAGGTATAAATTACTTTCAACTCATCTGTGGACATTTTTGTTTTCATAGTTACTATTAGGGAACTGTCATATCTTACCTACTAAATGAAAATTGACATTAATTTTTGAGCTTGTTTTAGTCTGTATGTCAGTGTGGACCAGTTTCAGTTTTTCCCTTTGGTGTTTCTTTTTTTTTACCATTTCTTGTATTAAAGAAAATGTTATTGGACAGACATAGTTGGAAAGGCCCTTTTTTATATATATAGTTTCTTTGCTGTCAGACACTGTCTCCTAAAGCATCTATCTCTTCTTTCTATTGTTTACAAAGGGATGATTCATCTAGGTAGCCCCTCTTTGCTTCATGCTCCCCTTCCTTCTGTAGGACACAAGCTTCTATACTGTATATAATTTTGTTCTTCTTTACCTTTAAATCTCTAGAACTCTCCAGTTCAAGATTAAACTTTTCAGTGTAATCATTCCAAAAATACAATTTACTTATTTTAATAAAATACATGTTTTTACATATTTTTATGGGAATAAGAATAATGAAACTATATGTTTAACTCCAGTTCTGTCTATCTTGTTACCTAAAATGAATTCAATCAGTTCAAGGTATCTTGATCTGAGAGACTGTATCAAGCTGAAATTTTCTGAGGTTTTTTGCTAGTTACTGTAATGTATCCAAATTATCATCTAGGTGAGTATTTGGTGGAGAAATCTAACAGCTGTCATTCCTGAGAGACTTCTGCAGTGGAGAGTGTTTGCATTACATTATCAGTTACACTGCTACAATTTTACATCATCAGTTAAGACAATTCTGAATCCCTATCCTAACCTGAATGTCATGAAGGATTTGACCACTTTTATGAATGCATTGAAGTACTGTGGTTGTATATTGAAGTACTGAAGTAGTATGGTTATATAGAGCAGGATTAGAAGTTTTCTGACTGTCAGGGAAGTGAAATTCTAAAATAGCTTTTAAAATAAAATAATTCAGATCCATATCTATTTTAAAATAAAGACAATAAATTCACAGAAAAAACTGTAGGAACAAATAAGCAAGACACTGTGACCAATAATAGAATTTGGGAAGTTATTTTTGCCAAACTGGATACATTTTTCACACTGAAAATGACCTTGAAATACTTAAAATGTCTGAAAGTAACCCTGATCACAACCTGTGGTTACTTGCATGTGATAAAACTTGCATTTTAGCATTCTCTCTCCTCCTCCAATTCTTTAATTAATAAATCATTTTAATTTAATTATGAAAATATTTTTATTTTATTCTTAGACTTTCATTTATTACAATACTCTTTTCTAAGATGATACTAACATTTGCTTGGTTAAATAAATGTATTCCTCATCTTCCAAATTTGACCATTTAATAAAATAATGCAAGGAGCTACTAAACTTTAACATAGGAAAAATCCACTGTGTCTCAGAGAACATCTCTGCAACACCTTAGTAAGCTTGTCCAGAGGCAGAATAATGACAGTACACAGTGAAAAATTCCTCTGGGAAGTTTATAGTGATCTCTGCTCAGCTAACATAAACAGTTTAGTTTTGATTTGGAGTCTGAGCCTATAAAATGACAAATACTATAGAAAGAAAAAATGAAAATTGCCAAAAGGGATTCTAGGCCAAAGGCAACTGATTGTTCAAGTGAAATGTCTTCTTAACGCCATAAAGAGTATATAAAACACTCTTCTGTGTCTCTCCAGTGATACTTAAAAAGAAGGAAAAACCTCCACCAACCTAAGAAATGAAAATAAAAAATAAAGGAGGTAGATGGCCCATAGCAAAAAAAAACTTAACAGGTTGAATTAAGCTATAAAATTAAAAAAAAAAAAAAAAAAAAACAACAACAACAAAAAAGGAGGATCAGTTGTAGATGTAGGAAAATGGGAAAAGATAAGTTACAGGAAGAAATTTTATTAGCAAAACTTACAATATTCTAAGCATATAAATGTCTCTCTAAGAACCTTAACTTCCACGTGGATAAGATATATTAAATTGAATTCCATTTATAGTAAAGTCCTTTTTAAAATAATTATTTCTGAACTTGGCAATCTGCAGAAAATGAAAAGCATTTTTTACCCCTCTAATTAAACTAACCAAGAATGTGACCTATATGCTTATAGAATAATCATAAAGAGTTAAAGGATAAAATTATTTGACTAAGTTTATCCTGACTTCCTCTTCCTCATAAAAATACATTTTTGCCATATTAAAGATAGTTTTATGATCTTAGTGTTTTTGATCATCACAGCTGTGTTATTAAGAATGCATACCATTTAATTAGAGTTTTCTGTAACTGCTTAACAGAGATGACTCAACATTCACTCCTTATACATCAAACTCAAAAGGGATGCACTGGAAAGATGGGGAATAATTTTTATCAGAAGCACTAGTGATAGGAAAAGGGGTAACAATTTTGAACTGGAAGGAAGAAATTCTTTACTGGTAAGGTTGTAAAATACTGGAACAGCTTGCCCAGAGTAGTTGCGGATATCCAGTTCCTGGAAATGTTCCAGGCGAGTTTTGATAGGGCATTGAGCAACCTGATCTAGTGAAAGGCATCCCTGTCCATGGCAGGTGCCTTGGAACTAGATGATCTTTGAAGGTTCCTTCCAACACAAACCATTCTATGATTTTATGGTTCTAATACCCTTTTCTTCCATTTCATCCCTTCCCCAGGTAGTGAGTCTGTCTTGCAATAATAATAATCCATTCAAGCTTGATTTTATCCATAAGATTTGTAAGAAATAGCCCTTCTTTTAAAAACAAGTTCTGTGAAGAAGGAAAGTAAAGAACCAGGGTGTTACAGAACTTTTGAGACTTCCTCAGAAAAATAACAAGGGATTTACACTGAATTTAATAGGAGCTGTGAAAAGCTATGCTTTCGCCTTCTTCACCCTTCAGTGGACAGCGATCGTCATTTATTTCTGTTTGCCTGAAGATGTGAAATAGAGTTGAAAAGCAAACCCACTGATTTAATTTCTTCAGCTCAGGAACTATTTTTTTTTTTTTAAGCTTTATTTCTTCAGTGAACATGAATATGAATGATTGAGGAATCTTCATACAGGTGGATGTGCAAAATAACGGAAATGTAAATGTCTGCATCAGACACGGATTTATAAAGACTGATTGAAATTGCTGTTGCATAAGCAAGTAATATTAACAGTTATTACTGTAAGGTGCCATTTGTGCTTTCTCTGTTCATGAGGAACATTTCTTTTTTGAATGGATCTGCTGCCTTGCTAAACCATTAGCATTTGTCAGATGGTGAGATTAGACTCCTAACAACTTGCAGATGACATTCAGCGAGAGCAAACCCTTTTCAGTTGTTGACAGTTTGTTTAATAAGTGTGCATACTGCTGACATTTAGGCAAGAAAATGTCTGTGAAATGTAAATTCTTACAGAATGTAGCTGAAGCTGATGTTAAGCTTTCTAGGCTGGGGCTTTGGTAGGATCTTTGTGTGTACATGGATATTCTTTGTTTGCTTATAAACTTCACAAAGGATATGTTCCACTCAGCCTATCAAAAAATACAGAAAGCCTTGATGTTTCAGTTTATTCTAAAACTGAATTTTCAACTGAATGTAATGAAATATTCTTATTGAATGTTTTGCCTCATTTTCTTTGCAAATTGTATTTCCAAAGATATTGTTCTAATGATGTTATTCAGCTTTCTTCTCCAATGCAACTTCTGCAAATAACTCCTTCTTGTAAACAATTCCTTTGAAAGTTTTTAGGTATATGAAATTTAAGCCTATTTGATTTGAAAGATTACACATATTTTTGCTTTCAGTTTGGGATTAATTTAAATCAATCATCTACAGCATTTGTTTAAAATCCATTGGTTTGAAATATATTTCAGCTAGCAACATCTTGCTTGTCCATTTGCATGGAAAAATGTCTGTAAGTAAATCAGACTCAATTAAAAATTCCAAATAATTCCATGAAATATTTTCTCAAAACTTGCACTGACATTTACTGCAAGAAAATGTCCTCCGCTTCAAAAATGAAATAGAAAATATAAGGAGAATGGATATATTTTCCTCAATTTTCAGACATTCCGTTTTTTCAATGAGTAATATTAGTAATTTGTATTGTTCTTTAAAATCCATAAGAAAGCTTTCCTTAGGTTCCATTTTTATAAAGTGCAAATTGCTGCAAAAAAAAGAAAAAGCTTTTTCCTTGTCCACAAAATTATGTTGATGTGTACACAGGGCAATTGACTACATAGACAGAGATTTATTACCTGGCAATGATCAGATCATGGAATCATAGATCACAGAATCATTGACTGTCCCAAGCTGGAAGGGACCATCAGGGATTATCAAAGTTCAGCTCCTGGCCAGGCACAGGACAGCCCCAAGAATAATACTGGTTACTTGTTTTGGCATTTTATCTCAAGATGCTCTGTAAATTGTTCATATGAAAAGTGCTTTTGAAATTGGACAGTAAAGATTTTAACATTTTAATTTTTTATTTATTATGCTTAAAGCTTACTTAACTTTACAGAAACTTTTTTTTTTCTTCTTAGGTTTATTCTGAACCAATAATTCAAAATATCATCTTTATCTGATTGTATGAATGTTCAACAACATGTTGAACATGTTGTATCATCTTTATCTGATTGTATGAATGTTCAACAACAATTTTCAATTCATGGGTTTTTTTTCTACTCACTCATATTTAAAAAAATTTAATACTGCATAACTTTTTAAAGTCAGAAATCCTAAAACTAGGAAACTAACTTAAAAATATCAGTTTAATGTTAAAGACCCTTCTAAGCTGCAAAAAAAGAGAATAGTTGACAGCTAACTCCAGTTGCTCATGTTTCTCAACCAAATTTTAGAATTCTTCTTCATGCTTTGTGAAGTCTTTACTACAAAAAAGGAACTAAGGAAATCCTGATCTTTTATACCCTCACAGTCTAAGCCTATGAAAGTCTGTAGCCCTTGGCTCCTGCTGTGTGTCTGAGTGTTCTGTCACCTAGACAGCACCACAGGTCCCCATGTCCTTTGTTATGCAAAGAATTGGTGCCAGTTCACAGCCTCCTGCCTGGGGGTCCTGCCACCCAGTGCTCAGCCTGCAGCTGGCACTGTAGCTGCTTACCGAGCCACCTGCACTGAATATATTCCTCAACAGCCCTCAATTCCTTAATTGCCTCTTGAGCAATTCCAGAGACCCTACACCTCTGCCCTGGGCAACTTATTCCAGTGTCTAATCACTCTCTCAGTGAATATTTTTTTCCATAATGACTAATCTAAACCTCCTGTGGCACAACTTAAGGCGGGTTTTTTTTGTCCTTTCACTTGAAACATGGTAGAAGAGACTGACTCCCACCTTCCTACAACCTCCTTTCAGGTAGCTGCAGAGAGCATTGAGGAGTCCAAAATGGATTTGCAATGAGGACATCCAAACAGGATTTGAGGTGCAGCTTAACCAGTACCAGTCACTGCCCTGGTCCTGATGGACACACTATTGCTGATACAGCCCACAATGCCATTGGCCTTTCTGGACACCTGGACACATTGGTGGCTCATATCCATGAGTCATCTGTGAACTAGCACTCCAAATCCCTTTCTGCTGAGCAGTTCTCAGACACTCTTTCCCAAGCCTGCAGTGATACCTGGGGTTGTTGCATTCCAAGTGCAGTACCCAGCACTTCTCCTTGTTTGAACCTCATGCAGTTGTTCTCATCCCAATGATCCAGCCTGTCCAGATCCCTCTGCAGAGCCTATTTGCAGGTTTTTATTGAAAGAAAACACAAGGTGGAAAAAATAAAGGATAAAATAAACAGCGAGCAGTAAACAAACACTTCTGAACAACTTGTGAATTACCAAATGAATTAATACAAATTATTTGTAGTAGTTAGGGGCTTATCCTTCCAAAAACTGGATGTTAAATCTCCTTGTGGGTCATTCCATAGGTTTTTCTGAGCTGATGTCTGCTGTCATCTCTAGTCATAAGCCAAAACATATATTGTATATAAATAAATAGGAACTTGCCCTGAAAGCTGATGCTGCTTTTGTGTCCCACTTCACCATTATGGCAACGACAGTCTTCTGGGGCTCCATACCACACAATTAAATATTTAAATCAAAGAGTTTGTAGTTAAAGAGAAATGGGTAAGTACTTTTTAAAACATTCTTTTGTGTCAGAAATTAAACTAGAAAAATCAAGCTGGTTAATAGAACTCTCTGTGATAGTAGATAAAACTGCAACTGTACATAGTTCAAGAACATTTCATAGAAATTCATACCCCACCTCCATTTACACAATAGTTAGGTGAAACCTCCTTTCCAAAGATAAAGTTTATTAGCAAATTAAATATATGAATACTTGCTAACTGAGCTTTCCTATCCTTCTTTTTCCCTTCCAGGTGAGGAAAATAATCCTCATTTTTTTTCTTCCCAGTTTCAGTCTTGGAGAAAAGGTTACTATTTATTTTTGTGTTCTTTTCTTTTCTTGTCTCTGTGGCACCACCAAAAACTATTGTGTAAAATTGTCTCTGTCTGTTATGTACAGGTCAGAGGAGCCCTGTTACTTCAGCAAGAGGAAAGAATTTAAAAGAAATTGGAGATACAACCCTATATATAATGTGATGCTTTCTTGTTTGAGTTGAGACAAAATTGTTCTGCATGTGGGACATAATTGCTTATCATCCTTCTGAGGCAGTGAGTCTTGTACTCATTATTAAAAGGGAATTAGGTTTACATAAAATACACAATTTCATCTCCGAAGTGTCTTATAACTTGCATATTAGACATTACAAATTCTTCTAAATCCACCAGTGCTGTGGATTTATGCCGGCTATTTTTTGCTGGCCGTTCCTTACAGATCAGTAGAGGTTCTTACACCTAAAATATTTTTCTTTATTATGTGTATTTGTTTACTATGGTTTGTATTTAGATAAGAAAATGAAGCTCACCATCCCATAATATTAGTGGACTGAAAGCTGCATAATCTAAAGTGGAACATTGCATATACAGATCAAGTGATTTCTTCAAAGCACACAAGATTTGGGACATCTCAGAACTGAATCTGAACTCTTCAATTCTAGATCCAGGAATAAATACCATATCATTCCTTGTTTTTCTTTAGTTCCCTGATAAGTATTTTAAAATTAAGCCTTTTAAAGTGGATATGTGGGCCAAATGAAAATGAAGATAAAGTGAGACTGATACAATACTTTAAATATTATTTCACCCAAAACCATAAAGTGAGACTGATACAATACTTTAAATATTATTTCACCCAAAACCTGCTGAAGGTGCATTGCTACCACTGGTTGAAATACTTTTTTTTTATGAAGGCATTAATTATTCTTATCTGAACTGTGTCTTATATAAGAGCTGCTAACACTAATCATTATATTTAACCGATATCAAGAGAAAACAGACTATTTTCCCTCCAGTCTTCTGGTGAATTCTTTCACTAACTTTCTATATAATGCACTAACTGCAATAGCAGCAAAATTTTATAAGGATTTAAGAAGAGATTTTTAAAACTGATTATGCTGAATAAAGTGTATAACTCTCATTACAATATGGGAAAGATGTAAAACAACAAGAAAATAAATGTGGAGTGGTTGTATTGTTTCACTTGAAAACTGATTTCTGGGGCTTCTAAATTTCACTTTATACAAATTCCACATATTTAAAACATTTTCATTTAACTGCCTAGAAGCAAAAGTATTTGATGCAATTACCCTAAAGGTGTCTTTACTCACATTCTGAATCCAAATAATCTCCAGGCATTATGTGCATTTGGCCTTTTCTAGTGCCGAAACATTAAGGATAAAACATCTCAAAATGAGAATGACTGTAAGGGAGACAGGACCAAGTAATTCTTTCTTCTGTGACCTCTTGTTCTGCCTTTCAAGGAGTGTTCAGTACAGCAAAATGTAATTGCATGAAGTGCATGGTTCATATCCAGACTACACAAAGGACAGAAGGTACAGGAATGGGTGAAGTGATAATGTCCAAGAAAGTAAATGAACATGAAAGTTCTATGAACAGATGGTAATGTGAATACAAATATATAACTGGCTGGCAGTCTGCTACTGGCTGTGAGGATGAGGCTTCTGAATGTTTCTTTTAACACACTGTTGAAGAGTCACTAGTGCAGCAGCAAGCAGAGGAACAACAACCAATAATTAACAGGACAGAGGAAGTTGAGGAACTCTAAAATGGGATAAATTCAGCAGTCTGGAATAATGTAAGATTTTCAATTTGAAGAGATTTCTGCCATATATTATTGAAAATAACAAGGACTTCAAGATAACGTGACATGGTTGCTCTTACTTGAGCATGTGGTGCAACACAATGAAAAAGCTGATGATCAGTGAGATGTAATTCTAGGACAATGATGGAGAAAAAGCTTTGTGAATTGAAAAAAACATGAAGTCTTACCTCTAAAATAGGTTAAAAAAATTTTGAATGTCGTTTGTGTTTAATGAAAATGAAGGCTGAGCTAATCTATAGTGCAAATGAACATTCACAGCAGAACACGACTTGTCATTGGTGGTAAAAGGTCAGCCAGAAGATGACTGTGTAAAAGGCATGCCTGAAACATCAAGCTACATGTGCTTCTATGATTTAATTAGTCAGAAATGAAACAAATATCAACATACCAAAACAAGGAAGGAGATGCAAAATTATCATTCGTGCATCAAATTTCAGACTCAAACACTCAGCTAAAATATTCAGACAATAAAGTAGAAAAAAAGCCCCAAAGGTCAACAACTGAAAGAGTTTCAGAAAACATCTCCACTAATAAGGAATGTACAGTTAAAATCATCATGAAATAAATACAGAATAAGTTAAACAGACCATTGTTATTAAAATGCAACATCCATTTTCCCTATTCCTCACCAAGCATTTCCATTAAACTCCAATGATAAATGATCTGGGGATCCAGATCCAGCCATGCAGTACTTTTACTGGGGGTTACTTGGGTTGGTAGATGCAGTCATCCCAGTGAAGGATCCAGCACACTCTAGGGCTGCTACAAGATGTGAAGGATGGTTCAAAAGGTGGCTGAAGGAAAGAAGGAGGAAGGACACAAAGAGGTAAGAGCAGCCCTTTCCCAGCAGCAGTGCACTGATAGATGAGCTCATCAAATCTGGACTAGAGATAGATGAGCTAATCAAATGGCTGACAGCCACAGAGTGGGGCTGTCCTGGAGCACCTGATGAGGAAATGGGAATAGAATTGTCCTTTTGGACAGCAATTTAGCTGTTGTTCATTGTCCCCGTTTTACAGTGAGCAATGCATTTCTCTCCATCTGTTTTAACCTATATCAGTTTGTTCATAGACAATCTTACCTGAAGGGAACTTGAAGTTAACAATGTATGTTGCTATTTTTTTCTTCTTTTTTTTCCCTTTTTTTTCTCTTGCTTTATGGTGTGTGATTAAAATTGCAACAAATTATTTCTACAGTTACACTGGACCTGGAGTGGCTGACATATAGCCCTCTTTTCCTGAACACTCTAGCAGATCCAGTAGAAGGATCTCATGCATACTCCAAGGGGTGCGAACCTTAGCCCAGAAATTAAGTGCAGTTGTGTTGTGAAGTCTAGAAAAACATATGTTGTGTCATGTTCAGTGGAATGTGTGAGGTCATTGTTGACTCTTACCACAGCTCCTCAACCTCTACAATATGAAGCTCATAAGGAATTTTCTCTTTGGTTTGGAGCGCACAAAAATATCTACCTGTCTCTTCAGTGTTTCTTTGGCAATGTGATTGCTACAGCAGAAGAGCTCTGTCTGCCAGCATTTGCTGCATTTGGTACACTTGGGTCTACTGGGCAAGAACAGTATCAACATAAGTTCAGGAGAAACAGGATCTGTGTTGTTTTTTAGTGTTAAATGAATTTTGAAGGATGCTGTACTAAATAGGAAGGTAGAAGGAGAGCCTGAAGAGATTGATGTCTCTGGACATTTGGGGATGAGTGTGTGCGTGTGGGTGGGCAGGGGTGGGGTAGGGAAGGGCAGGGCAGGGCAGGCCTGGTCCTGGCCCCAAGAGCCCCCAAGAGCCTGTACCCCAGCCTAGAAGAGTTGCCAACCACAGCACTCCAGAGGCAGGCTCCACTCTCTCCTAACCCAGCTCCTGAGTGGCCAAAAGACCAGAAGTCCCACCTGGGGGGAGGGCCCACAAAGGCCCAAGGATTTTAAAGGCTGAATACGAGCCTAGCATGTCTTGACCCTACTTTGGTCTTGGGCTTTCTGGGTGAGCACTTCTGGAACCCAGGAGCTGGTGGCTATATGTATGTTTTTATGTTTTCTGTCTTTCTCTCTTCTTCTAATTCCCTCTTCTTGGAACACTTTGAGTAACTTAATATCAGATGGGTTTGAAGTTTTCTGAGTTGAATTGTCCAGATTAATATTGTGAGAAGTGCTTATGCTGATTGAATGTTGTACTAAACCTTTTAACAAAGTTCCCTGGTTTTCTGTTGTTTGCCAGTATACTTTTGTCTTGCTTAGACCTCTTGAGAATATTGTATTGTTCCTGTGCATCTAACCCAGACTATATGGACCACTGTAAACCCCTTTCAGCTGGTTGTCTGGGACCTTACTGAGGTGAAGTGGGAGAAAGTGGCCAGTACTGATATAAATAATTTCATTGTTACTTTCTAGTTAAAACGTCTGTGTAATTGAAGATCAGTTTCATGGCTTAAGGAAGCTTGGAGCTTTGTGTGGCACTATGTAAACATTCACATTCTGCACCTGAAAGCTGTCATTCCTAAAAAATGTAAGTTTTGTTTCCTTTGGAAAATTTTTTTTTTCTTTTTTTTTTTTTTGTTGCTGTTGTTGTAAAGACTAGTGAGATTTTGCAGCATCTCCCTGTATTTTGGGTTGAAATTGTTTTCATTATGAGCCTGCTACTACTTTTTCAGCCTTTTTTAAAGGAACAAAGAAAAGGTTATTCTAAGTCCCATCACAAGCTGGGCTCTTCAGCAATGAAATAAAGGCTTTAAATGATCACCATTTGCTCAGTTATATAACCACTGTTTTCCCGTATTCATTCAATTTAAATTGAAATGCAGTTTACAAAATACAAATGACCATTTGTTCTTTCAGGCCACTAGAGATCATCAGTAACAATTTCTAGTGTTTTATGGGGTTTTCTTTCTACCTCTGTAGGAAAACAATCGAGTTGATGCTTTCCTGCCTTAGTTTTAATTGCTAATAAATCACTCTGCTTGCACATCATGCTCTCCAGCACACATCAATTATCATCTGCTCTCTTCTTCAGGAGATGTCTAGAGGTGCCTCTGCCTTAAAAAAAAAAACAAAAAAAAACCCAAACAAACCCACAATGTTCTCTTGATCTTTAAGACTGATTCTGAGGGAAGATGTTCTAACGAATCTGTCAGCACCTGGCTGTCTTGGGTATTTGAGACACATGCTGATTTCCCCTTTAGTGCAAAATTTCTTTAGCTGTGACCCTTTTATTATGTGTTAATGTGACCAGAAAGGCACAGCCTGAGAGAAAATAAAAAGCAACACATTTTAAAAGCATTCTTTTCAGTAGAGCCTGGTATAGGTTGTGCATCTCGTATAGCCTAGATGCTCTTTTTACCTAAGACTAGGTATGTCTTTCTAGAAGGCTTTTAGAAGGTGATACATTCAAAATTAAGCTCCTTGTATCACTGTTCCCCAAGGGTTTCTTGAATCAATTTTCAGAGTCTATTATTTCAAACATATTTACCCTTAAAATTAAAATTTTATACATTTTAGTCAGTCTGGATGACCAAGGCTATTACCTAGCACTTAGCCAACAGCTGGAATGATTACAGCTTTCTCCCTTGTGTCTTTCTTGGTATCTCAGATCTGATTTCCTTTCCCAGTCTAGAACTAGTATATACATACCAGACTTTGTTTCTTCTCTTTTCTGTTACTAAACAGACTAATTGTTTTAGCTTGTTATAATTTTAGGCCATTCTACCTACCCTCAGACAGCTGACCAGCCCATTTTTTCTTAGTTCATGAGGCTGGACAACAAGTCATGAATTTACACAGTTTGGATCATGCTTTCTGCACATGGAATCTAATTTGCTGCTCTCTGTTAAGCCTCTGGGAAATTCACTTCTAAATTGATGGGAAGAAATTCTGCTAATAAATTTTCAAGAGAAAAGGGAAATAGACCTGTCTAGCACAAAGGCTGTCTGAAAGACATTCTAACATAAGAAGCCTGTTGAGTTTTCAAAGAAAGCTTTATCCTTTTTCTAGAAAATGGTAGTTGTATTTTGGTTAGTATTTTTTGTAAACCAACCCGCAATAACAACATGATATGAAAGATATTGCGAATAATTTGAATAACTCGTGCTGTTGAAAATAGTTTTGTTGATGGGAAGTACTTGGAACTGATAATGAAAGCCCATATCACCATCCTCTCCTGTAATTGCAAGTTCTACCCTTATAAATGGATTAAGGCTGCCACACATTTTTCTTTGTCAGGAGCTTATTTGAAATATTTTTTATCAATAAGGCTGTTATTGAGATGTGATAGTCTTTATTATTTGCACAGATGATTGCTTATGCACACACAGTAGTAATTGTTCATGTACAATAATTGTTCATGTACTTTAAAGTAATTGTCTTATTAGTGTATTTTGTATAAGTAGCATTTTTTGACAGCTGACTTATTCATTTTCAACTCATCATGAACTGATCCCTTTTGTTGCCAGCTATTGCTGTAAAGCACCGTGAGAACAGTGTGCATGTTGTCAGCAGCATTTCCTAAAGTTACCAGCAATAAGAAATCCCTTGTTTTACTATCATCTTGGGCCTTATTATTTATATCTCCCTGTGGAGCCTGGAAATAGCTCCAGCAGCAAATACTACTAAACTTTTAGCAAGGGGAGATTTCATTATCAGATACCAGCTTTCCTAATTCATTTTGTTGGCTGCTTCCTCCCTCTGCTGTATATGTTTCCTGTAGGGTTTTGCTGTTGCTGTTTTTTCCACATAACATAGGAGCCTTTTCAAGCCAGGTTTAAAATAGGATGATGTAAAATTTCCCAATATGAAAAACAATCTGGACTGTATTCATGATGAAGTACATAGGATCTTCCACACATTTTTGATGTAGGCTTCTTTTTCTAGGTTACTGAATACTAAAATTTAGCCATTTGCTTCTAATTATTAGGAGCAATATTCTAATTCAGAGGGTGAAGATTATAAGATTAGATAATTAAAATTTATTAAGTATCTAATTTTTTTTTTTGCTTTAGTATTTATCTTAAAACATTTTGGCTTTTAGTGTTATTCTTAGGAAGTTCTCCTAATAACAGATTACCTTTTTTTAATGCTTGAGAGAGAAATGTCACCATGGATATGCAGTCTGCATACAGTGCACTCAGAACATAGACCCTTGTGGCAAAGAAACCACACCACTGAACTCAACAAATATGACAACATTTTGATAGGAATTCAACAGTAAAAAGGTTGACGCTAACAAATGATCCCACACTAAGCATTGTAGCTTTTTACATCCACCGTCCAAAAAATCTGTAAAAATAATGAGTAGGGATAACTTTAAGATTCCTTCTTTTATTTCCATCACTACTGCATTCTTTCATCATTCTCCCTACCCTCATTTGCTGAGGAAAAAGAAATAAATTAATTTACCCGACAGAATGAAATTGAAGTTTCATCCTAGAGTAAATTTGATACCTATCATTCATTCATTCATTCATTCATTCATTCATTCATTCATTCAGTCATTCATTCAGTCATTCATTCAGTCATCTATCTTTCAAAGTACTTTAAGTCAGTCCATAGCTTGAAAACAAGAGAAATATATTGAATACTGATGGAAACAAGTAATAATTGATTGGTTAAGAAGGGCTCATTGGTTGTTCATATTTAGAATGAGCTATGGACCTACTTACTCTTTTATTAATTGAAAACTTAATTTAAAGATGCTATTTATTTGGTGTTAATTATGTGTTCACCATTAAACCATTAAAAAGGGGTTTTTGTTGGCTTTGTGGTTAGTCTCTTTTTTCTGAACAAATATATTTCTTGTTTTAGATGACTAGAAAGCATTAAATGTTCCAAAACATCAATGAAATTTAGAAAATGTTCAGTTTTTATTACTTTTCTTTCTCTACATTGAGTTGTTCTCTGTGTAGGTACAGTCAATTCTGATCAGTTTCAGAGCCATCTCTAACAGGCACCTTTTGTCTGAACAATGACTATGTTAGCGGAACAGTATGCTAATGATATACATAGCACTAGGTAAAAGTCTCTGGAACTCATCCATAAATGGGGTAAAAATCCCACCAGCAGTGTAAAAAATGAATGGAAACATAAAAGATCTGTTGTACTTATCACTTCGGAATGATTATTATAATTTATATTGTTAAGGTATTCAAATGTTGAACATTTTCAGAATGTTTTATATAGATACACTTCAAAAATTCCCTCTCATTGATAAAGGAAAAATATGATTGGGTAAGATAAAGTGAAAGGAAATTGCTCCAATCATTCTTCACCCCCTTTCAAATATTTTAACCTTTCTTTTTGGAACCATCAGGATTCAGGTTTCATTTCTTTCTACCTCTTCACCTGGCCTCTTAAAAAAGTGGCTGCGTGCATCGAGTGAAATTTTCAAATCTCCTGTCTCATTTTATGTTGCTTGCATTGCTGAGGAGTGAGAAAGGCAAGATCATTCACTACTTACATTCTTTTCTTGGAACAGCTTTTTAAATTTGCTGAAAAGAAATGTATGTAACTTAACTTTTGTCAGCAGATAGGCTGTGTTTTTTTTGTTGGTACAGATGCGATGAGAATAGAACAGTATTTTCTGCTGCATGAAATAGGGATAATGAGAGTTAAAAAATGAAAGCAGGAGGTTGTCTTTAGGTTTCTTGCTGGCTGTATGTAGGGATGGATGCATTTCTTCAAACTTGAGTCAGCAACAATACAGATTTAAATACCTCATTTGTTTTCCAGGCTCTCTTTGTAGACTGTGGCAAAAGCCAGACTTTTTCAGGGTGAAATTCATCTCCTTTTGAGGTTGATAACTAAAATAGGTTGGGTGAATAGTGCTATTTAGAAGTACTTGTTTCTCTCTAATGACTAGAAATGGAGGAAGACAAGCTAGTGTGGATATCAGTGTCTAGAAGTCAGATGAGATATGTCTCCTTTCTGATGACTAAAAGGAGCAGATGATGTCAAAAAATGGTCTCCCTTTTGTTCATGGAATTATGCCCTATTGCTTTTGGAGATTTTATTTTAGTATATACAAAAGATAACTTCTATTAAACATTGCCCTAGAAAAGTCCCACAGAAGCTCAAAATAACTGAGATTTATGCTTCCTTAGCCCTCTTTAATTCTCCAGGATTTTTTCCTCTGGGTGATAGTTCTAACTTTCCTGCTCTTTACACCAGTTATATTTTGGTCTTTATGCACATATGAAAATGCAGGACTTTTGTTTCTCTAGATGTCAATTTGCTTTTTAAATATTTTAAAGCATTACAAATTGTATTCTAATTTTCAAATTGTATTTTAATTAATCACTTCCTGTGAGAAGTGGAAGGAGAAAATTTTGGTTTTGAATAGATTTTACCAAATGCAATAGTTACTACCCAAGTGGGCAGCTGCTCCTTCAATACCTAGCCTGTGGCACTATTTCCATGGGAAGCCTTACATAATGCAGAATCTTTCCTATAAGCCCACACAAAAGTGTTAAATTCCTTTTGAACTCAATACACACCTCATAAAAAGAACACAGGATAAAAATTGAGTTTAAACAAAAGCTAGCTAGGAAACAGGAAGGACCTCGATTTGCAGAGTGCTGAGCCTATTTTTGTTACTTCATTTAAATTCTTCCTTTTGAAGTAACATGCAATCAACATTTACAGTCTACAAATGAAATCAATTAGGAAGCTATGAGTGAGACTTGAGTTGTTTACCAAACTGAGTCTATGAGTTTCCAGTGAGAAGTTGAGCTGTCTGCTTGAAGGCTATGCTGTCACTCTGCTAATAAAAAATAAAAACTAGAATAAAATGTCTGCAAAATAACAATTAGAGAAAGAAGGGGGAACCCAGATTAAATATTAGAAGACAGTTTTGATTTCCTGTTGGGATGCAGATTAATATTTATTAGTATAAGTTTAGATACTGAAAGGTCTTTTTAATCAAGGTGAGAGGCAATTTTCATTAGCTGGTTTTTAAAAATGGATAAATATGCATGAACAGATTAAATATCCAAGTTGTAGCAAAATTCTAGTAAGGATAAAAAGTATATTACCCTCTAATCCACCAAAGGAAAAACATTGCTTTCCTTTTCAGTGGCAGAGACTGCTATTGTGAAGTAAGGGGAAAAAAAGTGTATATATATAGAGCTGGATAGCTTTTTTTTTTTTTTTTTCATCAGATAGGAAGAAGAAATTATTCAGGAATAACTTATGTAGTCAGTGGACCATTGCACTGGTAAGATTTATTTTCTAAGCATTATTTGTGCTTACTTGCTGCATTTCAGCTCTATTCACAGTGAATGCACTTTCTTTCTCATTTTAATCAACAATTTTGTGGTGCTATTGCTGACAGTACATGTCAGAGGGCTCCTGATTTATCCTTGGAGCAAAGCTATGCAAGCCAGTGACTTTGCACTGAAGATAAATTTGACCAGTTGGTATGTGAACCTACTATAAGTTATAAAAAAATAACCCATTACAATGAAGTAGTCAAGCAAAACCTTACAGCTCAAGATCTTTGTTACATGTTATAAAAATTGTGTGCTGCCTGGAGAACTGAACTGCATCATACTCCAAACACGTGTTTTGACACTGTTTCTCCATGTTTGGAATGACCTCGTGAAGGTTTGGAGGTTACATGCGGCCCATTAATTGGTTGATAGGAGCACGACCTAGAATCCAGATTTTGTATGTTGCACAGTAACACTGTTACACTACACTGCTGCTACACCCTTGGATTGTAGTGCATTATCATGTGCATGTTATATAATGTTATAGGTCTCCTCAATACACCTAAAAACTGTACTTTTTTTATTCTCCCTCTCTAAAAGGGAGGGAGGAATAATACAATAAAATTTGTGACTGCAGGAGGTTTGTTTGGCTGAAAGTGATAGGTTGAGTTTCATTTCTAGGAAGAAGAGATGAGTAAGTTTTTTCTAAAGTTAGTGTGACATTTCTGTAGCATCCTGCCTTGTGCTCAGCTCCAGAGTTTCAAGGCTTTGAGTGAATCTGAAATGAGTTAATAAAAAATAGCACAGACAGGGCAAGCTCTGCTGTCAGATCATAAAATCATTGTAGTGGAAAGACTTATTAAGGGGAAAAATAAATAAGAAATAATAAGACTTCAAACGGAGGAAACTGGGTGAAAATAAAACCCTGCAAACCACGTGTAGGTGGCTATCCCACAGCTTCTCCTAGTGGGGCTGAAGAAGAGAGATACAGTGCTCTTTAACTGTCTACTGTGATTTGTTTACAGGTATTCATTGGATCTGGTCACAGCAGTTCCTGTCTCACTTTTAATTTGAACAAACCACAATTCCTTCAGAAGGTTTCCCCAATGTGTTTGATTGTTAACTACAGTAATAATGGACATGAATCCAGTTGCTGAAAGTAAAGTCAAAATAAAAATTCAAAGCATGACCTGTTTACTAATCTCTGAAATAACTTAATTATCTTACTTTCCCATCTCCTTGCCCTCCTGCTGTTGTAGCACAAACTCTGGGGGAATGTGGGGGAAAGCGTAAGTTCTATAGCTGGCTCAAGAATAGAATCTGAACTGACCTAAGCCCTGAGCAGGTCCAGCCCGTTGGTCTGGTGACAGCAGGGAGCACAAGCAGCTCTCAGACTCTTCCTGTGTGAGTCGGACTGAAACATGGAAACTTGCAGAGACCTGTGGCTCCCTGCCTCGGGGACCTGCCTCCTCAGACTGGACAGTGGCGCTGTCCAGAGCGCAGCTGCCTTGCGGGACTTTTAGAAATTCTGACACTGTGACCAGGCAACGTGTCTGAAATTGCTTGTGTGCAGCTTTGAATTCCACATGAACGAAAGTCGATTGTCTTCCTGTATCCTTCTTTATATTTTTCCTTTCCCTAAAGTGAAACTAAGTAGTTCAGTCTGCTCTCTTGGGAGCACTTTCAAAAGCATTTTGCAGAAAGGATGCCAGTAGTAGCAAAAGAATTGTTCATTATTGATGTCATATTTTATCCTCCTTAGAAAACAGCTGTGTGGGTTGTTTTTGTAGTTCCTTTGTAAATGAATCATTTTCACTTTGTATTTATCAGAGAGATCCTTGGCATTTGTATTTTTTGTCCAAAAAATATTTTTGCATATTCATATCCTGAAGAAAGAAGGAGAGAAAATTCTTGTGTTTCAGTAAACTAAGGCCTTCATTGAGAATGTAGCCTTTTTCTCTGGAGAATGAATTCTGGAAAATTTAAATCCCCAGATTAAATTAAGAAAAGATCTTTCTTTACCACCTAACTTTTTTTTTTTTTCTTTTTTTTTTTTTCTTTTTCTTTTTTTCTGATTAGCCTTAGCACATCACACTTTCTGGTGAGTCAGTGGCTCATTTACATAATCTTTATTAGCATTTGATTTATGGGACTTTTTTGTTCATTAATTTCTCCTCACAAGAGCATATCTTTATTTACATTTTGTGTTCTTCAACTTTGTCTCCTATATTGTGTAAAATATTACATACATGCATCAAAGGTATGTAACAGAAAGTATACCCAAGACATTCGAATATAAAAAAAATATGAGTATACTTAAAGGCCAAAATTTGTTCTGAAATATTTGGGTCTAGTAAGTTTTTCTGAAAAAACAGCTATGCCCAATGGTTATGAAATACAAACTCAGATAATCCGTTTCCTTGAAGAACAAAGCTGTTGTAGTTGTCTCTGTACATCTGTCTGCAAAAGCTGGTATTTATTTACAAATCAGAACAAGGACCAGATGATGGGCTGTCAAAACGTTTTCTGTCAAGTGACTTTTTGTCACTGTAGATGTTACTTGCTTATATAAACATGATGAAACACTATATGGCATCACATAACCATACATCACAGGTAAATTAAAGATTCTTGATGTGAAAAGTACACATTGTTGAGGCAAATGAGAGGCAGATCTTTCCTAATCACCAATCATGTCTGACACAACATTATTAGGATACACAGGGCAGAATATGTAATTAGACAGTATTTAATGTTTTTTAGCAGAAACTGCTTGGGTAGAAGTGCTTAAATGGAATCTAACCTCTTCCAAATCTGTTGTGGCATCATAAAATTCAGCCTAAATCCTGGCACCATATAATTAATTCTAAGTTTACATATCTTGTCTATTCAGATGTCTTCAGAACTGTGAAATGTCTGTACAGACTGTACCTATATCAAAACAGACTGCAGGCTCACAGACTAGGTACAGTTGGGGGTTTGGTGCTGAGCAAGGACAAAAATATTCCAGTTTATTGCTACTGAGATTCTGGAGTCTGCTTCCACCTTAACTTCCAAACCTATAATAATTTCCATGAGTATCCAGTTATGTTGCAGAGTAAATTGAATTAGGCCATATTGACCCTGAGATGAGCTCAGTTGGTTAGAGCATGGTGCTAAGAGCACCCAAGGCTGTGAGTCTGATTCCTGTACAGACCACTCTCTTAAGAGATGGACTCAAGAGTCCTTGGGGGTCCCTTCCAACTCTGTGATTCTTTCAGAGTTTGCACCTAAGTAATGTTAAAACAGCAGTAATGAGGAACAACTTTCATTGTAAGTGAGACATTCAAAAGCAGCAAAACAAAGTAATATTGGAAATAGTAATTATAAGGCAGATTTCTTAATAAAAGAATCTTCCTGAAACTGAGCATGGTGAGAAAGCTGCGTTTGCTTTAAAAGAGGTAAAACTTGTATGTTTGCATGAACATTGTTGTTTAACACTTAGGAAAACTCTAGGCAATAAGATTGTTAATCGTGGTTATTCTCTGATAAAATTTCTGCACTCTTCAAAAAAGGCTACGGTATATAGAGCCCATTTTTTTAGCGATTAAAATAATTTGGACAGTCTCATTGACAGTGCATGTAGAGAATTGAAGAATTGATATCTTGCATCATAAAACTGCATTTGACTGTGTGCTTCTACTGTTGGGAATACAGCTATGAATTAATGCAAGCTATGTTTTCAAGACATGAAACCATTTGTGTAGACAGCTCCAGGCTCTAAATATGTCAATTGTGGTTGTAAGAAATAATTTCTGAATTGTCAACTCCAAGGAACATGGAAGTTTCAAGGGAAAGGGAAATGTAAATTTTGCTTTCTTCACTTCAGAAACTGAGATAATTTGTTTTAATTTTTCATAAGAATGTTGGGAGTATTCCACCTGACCTGCTGGAGCTGGCAGTAATTAGTGCACATATGCATTTCTGAAGACTGAATTTCTGGGTTTGTAAAGTAGTCCAGAGGCTGTTGCCTTAAGAGTTGGACTCAGGAGTCCTTGAGGGTCCCTTCCAACTCAGAATACTCTGTGATTCTTTCTGAGTTTGCACCTAAATAATGTTAAAACAGCAGCATATGAGGAACAACTTTCATTGTAAGTGAGACATTCAAAAGCAGCACACTTAGAACAAAGTACACTTAGAAACAGCACAAGCACACTTAGAAACATAGTAATTTGCATTATCTGTATTTGCTTTCTCTGTTTACCTATAAATAGTGAAATAAAATTGGAAGAATGAAAAAATGACTTTGAGAATCTTTAACATACTCTGTATGCATTGTTACTATTAATGATAATATTCAGTAGGCCTATCTAAGTATGAAAAATCCTAAAGGGAGATGATAGAGGAGTAAATAGCCTGTAAATTAATCCTA
>WBNO01023750.1:0-24887 GCA_013400575.1 Peucedramus taeniatus | reverse complement strand
AAAAAAAAGACAGTGAGGAAGAGAATGTCCAGCTTTGAACTGATTCTGTCTTTTAGTGACACCAACCCCAGTGTCTTAATGTCTTTCTGGTGTTTGTTTCCTATTATGAGTGACCTTAGAGATGGAAACTGATAGTCTTAGAGAGAGAAATATTTCATTCAGACTGTAGAAAATGAGGGCAGTGTGAGTATCCACTGACTTTTGCTGGTTTTTTACTGTCACTGACAGGAAACGAAGTCCTAAAACAACAGGTGGAGATTTCCGTTTCCAATGGTCCATACACTATCTTGAGAAATTGTCAGATAGCTCCCACTACACAGGTAAACTTTAAGATCTAAGCACCTCCTTATATTTGCATTCTAAATATTGGCACTGAGCTATCTGATATCAAAACTACTTATAGAGTAACCATTTGCAGGGCTGAAGACTCAAATACTCTTTATAAATCTACTACAGCATTTTTACTCAACTGGTGAGAAAAGCTGAATTGCCATTTAATTCAATCTTCAGCTGCAGGTTATTTTTCATACTTTTTAATGAAACACAAGGATATGTATTAGAAAAGACAGTAGATAATTAGTATAAATAGTATATTTTTCAATACGTATTAACAATCCCACTGTTACAGAGTAAGAATAGAAAGAAATCACTAGACATAACCTTGAAGTATTTGGGATGAGTTATAGCTCATGTTTGCAATTAGCAATAGAGAGCATAATATTCAACTGTTCATAGAAGAATTATGTTACTGATGCTTTGACATAATTAGCAAAACTGGAATTTTAGCTGGATCACTGTGACACTTTTTCTTGCAAAAATGTCAGCTGTGATTAGCACAATGCACTGAATATGGGGGATTATCTTGAATTAGATATACTCTTCAAAAAGTCTGGAAATTACTTCAGAAATCTTGAGCAAGTTTTTAGGAACTCATAAAGTTAACAAGAGAGGTCAGCCTAAGAGATAAAAGACAAGTACAAACATTCAAGAGAAGAAACATCGGAGTGTCTCACTGTGAGAAAAAGACCAAATAGGCAGAACAAAAACAAGCAATAGCACATATGCAAGCATTGATCCCAACATTGCTCAAATGAGGATGATCTGAATGACAAAGACTCACCAGAGCCAGAAGAGTCAGAGTTCAGGCAACAAACCCTACTTTCAGATTATTTCATCTTACATCTGGGAGCTCAGTTTTTCCTATTTCTCTTTCCATACTTCAGGAAAGAAATGTAACTGAGAGCTTTTGTATTTCAGCTTTTGTAACATAAGTTTGTCTCACTCTTCACTGGTGCAACACTGACACATCAAACAAAAGGGAAGAGGACAAGAGGAACTCTGCCATCTCACTTAATTGGGGCTGTGAACTTTAAGATAATCCCAATAGCGAAGTTAGAATTTGATATTCTAATATGTATCTAATCTTTCCAACCTTCCCAAAAAACTCCAATGAAAAGGTTCGCATACAAATTTTTTCCAGTAACTTCTTAGTAATCATGTGCTATCAGCCAGCTGAGCTCCACATTAACCTAACATTACCAGAGGAGCAGCAGTGGCTGATCACACCTTGTAACAGAAATCAACAGAAATTCCCTCATCTGGAAATATGAAATAATTAATTATTCCAAATACTTACAGGCAGAGAGAATCCCTCTGGAAGTCTTTTCCAGAGAGGAACTCAGAAAGTACTGTCATAAATACTTTTAATCCTTCACGAAAATGTCACAGCTTTCTTTCTATTGGCCATATATATATAGCTAAATTAGGTGTGTCAACTATATGACCATCTGTTATTCCCAAACACTCAGAGTATGAAACTGCAGTAATGTAACTCTAGTTAATGTCATATGCTGGATGAAATATATGTCCTGTTGTTGTGGAGATAATTTAGATAGAGAAGATATGAATCCTTCCCCTAAAATGCAGTGTTTATAAACACTCAGAGCCCCTCTTGTATTCTTTATACTAAATTTAGGTACTAACAGATTTTTTTATGCAAAAGAATGAATAGAGGACAATATCTTACAAAAATTAGTACAAAATCTTATGTTTTATGCCTCTGAAATATTCAGATTCTTGTTTACATCCAAAGAGGCAAAATGTAAAATGCAAATTGCTTTGGAATGTATTAATATATTATATTCCAATTTTACATATGAGTTTCTAAAAAGCAGAAATTATGATTTATTCTTATGGTAACAAGATTAAATTTAATACCCAACCTAAAAAAAATTAATATACTAATTCACTATTTACAGACACTTCTAAAGGTATCAACATACCTATTTTTGAGGTCATCAAAAGGGAATTTCCTAGTCTATTTTGTTCCATTCATTAGAATGGAACATTACAAAAGTTTTTGCTTGATTTAAATTGCAGCATTTACCTTTAAAACCAAGAACTACAAATTCTATTCCAAAAATAAGAAAATTTATGCATTTTTTTTCAAGTTTAAATTTCCAGGTTGAAAGATTTCATTTATGAGAAGTATATTCTAAGATATTAATATAATTGCAATTTTACCACTTAATTTCAGTAAATTCAGCAATTTGCATTGATAGGGAAAAGGGCAGAATTGTTATAATTGACACAGCTTGGTCCACTAGAAGTGTAGAAAAGAATATCCTTCATGAGGAAGAGTTGATCATCTTGAATAGTTTCCAGATCCAAATCTGGAACTCTAACAAACAGCACACAATCTAACTGATCTAAGAACAATGCATCAAGCAGTCAGGCCCCTAAGCTACAGCACCTGGTGCCTTTTCAGATACCTCTAGGTACAAGGGCTGGCTTTTCAGAATGTGCAGGATGCAATGACACCTCCAAAACTACATCTTGGGCACACCATGCCTAGCATAATAGACATAGATTCAAATGTTTAAGCAACATAATCTCTTCTTGACATCACAGGATTTCACTGGCCCTCGACTGGAATTTATATTATTTCAAATTTCACAAAACGTATGGAGATACCCACTACCCTCATTTTAGCTTCTGCAGTGTACAATTTTCCAAGTGTAGTTAAAAATGTAATCTTACCATTCGTATGCTGAATTCTATAAACATTTAATACTGACTTACATGACTGGACTAACCATAGCTATGGAAAAGTATTTTTAAATGTAATATTTCCTTTGTAAATGATGATAGAAAAGTAGTGAAAACCATAACAGACATTAGTTCAAAGATCAACACAATTCCTATCTAAATTTCTTGAGTCCACCTTGTCAGATTGCAGATGCAATTCTCCAGAATCCAATTATGCAGACAAAAATATTTATGGGAACAAATTCCATTTTTGTATTAGTCTTGCAATAATTCCTTTCGATTATTTTCACACACAGAAAATTAATATAATTTTAATATCACCTGCAGATAACGTCTTATAAGCTACATTTCCCCTATCTATACTGCTAATAAGTAGCTGAAAAACATAATATGTGATACCAGAAAACATTGTTCGCTAACATTTTGTGATGTTGATTCTCTGGGAATAAGCAGAAAAATAGTGGGACAATTGCCAGTGAATTTAATTGCTTGAAATACAGATTAAAAAATATCACAGAAAAGGAGTGTGACTGTCAGAGAAGGTCTTCTAGGCTGGAAGTCAATCCTTTCAAGATGTTTGTACTTAGTAGATTATTGCATATTGTAATTTTATAACATTAGGTCGAACTCAAAATAGACACAGTCAAAATGTTTAAGCGTCAAATGGATTTCAACATTTGGAGGCATCAATGACAGCATTTCCTCACAATTATTTTGTAGAAGTTAAGAGGTTGAGAATCCCTCAGAAAGCTCTATAACCAGAATAAAGTAAAGAATTGTCTTCATACTTATACAAAGAAAATGCCTGTCAAGAAAGCCACTGACAGATCCAACAGTAATGGTGCTATTTTCATCATTTACAGTTACTATATTTATTCTGATTTCAACAGCTAGCGAGGACTCTGCACACAACAGAGAACATTATTAAAGCTTGAGTATTTTCTTCAGACACATAATCTGAATGTAGAATAAAGAGTAAATATAATGGAGGGAACCATCTGTTACTCTGAAACTTACTCAGAAGGTTTTATTGTGTGAAAAAGGACACAAAAACTGATTTAGGGTGAAGCTAAGTTGTAGGGTTTTTTCCTTTCCAAAGAATTTATTATTCTGCCAGATACTGACTTAGTCTTTAAGGAATTGCTTCATAAACTTAATTAAACACATTAATCCTTTAAAAGACAAATTAATGTTCTAAGTGATTGGTACAGCCAAGAGAGTTGAACTATAAATT
The DNA here is from genome assembly GCA_013400575.1 of Peucedramus taeniatus. Taxonomy (NCBI): domain Eukaryota; kingdom Metazoa; phylum Chordata; class Aves; order Passeriformes; family Fringillidae; genus Peucedramus; species Peucedramus taeniatus. The sequence goes on along the minus strand of WBNO01023750.1, from coordinate 20,605 downwards.
CTGCTAAGCAGGTGTATTCCATCTTTCTTTTCCTTCTTCGTTTTTTCTCCCTTTTAATTATCTTGCTTTGATTCATGTTTTCTATGTCATTCAAAACACATGAAATTCTATAAATTGGGAAATTAGCTTTGATTATAGCTTGTGGAATTTAAAATAAATGAATCTATTTTTGGGACAAATGTAATTATGAGATATATTTGAAATATTAGTTGCTTCATTTAGTTATTTCATCTTTTTATAATTAAATAGGATAGACAGTAGAAAGGCCAGGATATTTTCATCTTAAGAAGATGTGTTTGAAAAGTTTCAGATGCTGTTTCAGCTGGGATTCAGCTTTATTCTAACTTTGAAAAGTAAGAGAAAGAAAATGAGAGGAAAAAAACAGAAGGAGAGAGAAGGTGAGAGAATGAGAGTAAGAGACAGAGGAGGAAGAAGGGAGAAAGGAATGGAATGGAAAGAAATGAGTTAAAGAAAGCAAAAGAAAAGAAAAAAGGAAAGCAAACAAGCAAGCAAGAAATGAAAGAAAGTTGTACACAAAACTGTATGACAAATCTGTGACAAACAGGTAGAATAGCTTGGAAAAGCAATGATACACCATCCTGTGGCATTATAAGAAATTAGGATTTCCAGTAAGACTGAATGGCTTGATGAATGCATATCTTGTTAGGGTATAAGCATCCTCTACAGTGATGCCTACCTTAAACAAATTGTTTTAATTTTTCAAAACTACCAAATTCAGGCAGCAAAACACTAAAAATATATTAAATCCACAAACTGAAAATATTTTGAAATATTGTCTTCCACCTTTGGGCAGGTAAATCAAAAGTTGCTGTTGCCTGAAACCATGTGCTTCATTATCTGTTTAACCTGATGAGCCATCTGGGATTACTGAACTTCCACTATTCTCTGTGACATTTAGCTTTTCATCTTTCCATTTTCTGTATGGATTGAAACCTAAATTTTCAGCTAGTAAGGAGAAAATAATGAAAGTTTCTTGATCAGCTACAGTATTTCAGTATTACTAGCAGCAGGTTGCCTGATGTGTTGCTGCAATAATCAAAATTGGCACAACTGTGAAGAAAGTATGTTGTTTTTGTTAGAACAGATTACTACTACTACTATTATTATTATTATTATTATTATTATTATTATTATTATTATTATTATCTGTTGGGAACTGATTATTATTATTATTATTATTAACAGATCTGTGTTATTGCAGATCACATAGTAAAAGTAAATTATATTGCAAGGTTTTTTTAAAAAATAAAACATGAGATGAAATTTCAAAAATTCATCATTTTACGTTTTAGAAAATTTTAAAGACATGAAGACTTAAATAAACATTCTTTTCATTTTAAGCTCATTTCCAACCTCAAACACTAAAAAATCCCCCAGAAACCCTAAAGCAGACCTTGAAAATTATGGTACTACACAGTAGTAAAGAGATAAAAATGGTTACATGTTTAATCATTGACTAGACCCTTCAGGAGATCCTGAAACCATGAAGAATATAAACTAACATTTTGTGTATACCTGGAGCAGGCCCCACATCTCTTTTAGCAAATACTGGTCAAAAGAACACTTGAATAAGACATTAATCATATTTTTTTAATTGTAGTTTTTATATCCTGGACTAATGGTCAGAGCCTTTTGTTATCATACTGTTTTTTCTTTGGAGTAGTCTAAAGGAAACTCTGTAGGCAATCTACTACTCATTTTGAAAGGATCACAGTAGTTAAGATTCTTACAACCAAAGTAAGAACAAGAGCAAATATAATTCTGTAACTGTCCAGGGAATCTCCTCCACAAAAAAACTGGGGGTGTGAAATGTCACTGTCTTATAAACCATATTTTATGCCTGTTTATTACTATTTGCATGCAGAAACATTCACATATGCTCATGAACAAGTTCATACTTTTACAGCTTTTAGATGAAGAGGGACCAATAAGAATTTTTTTTTTTAAAAAGCCACGAAAACTGTCTTTGAAAATGTTATGCTGGTTATAAGATACTTCCATTTTCCGTGAAGGTAGAGATCTAAAGGAAGTTTGCATTTGTCCCTCAGCCTCCATCAATAAAAATAGTAGTCCAAATGCTTTAACATCTTAATAATTGCCAGGCTAAATTAACAGGGTGATAGTGTTTTGTTGTATGATTTGGAGGCCCCTTCTCTGTGCTGGCCTTCAGGAAGATTGAGCTGTCTCCCATATTCCCTGAAAGTGAGTCAATGACTGTTTATTCATTCCCTTGATTAGAAGGCTGCCCTGAAGCCAAACACAAGAGGCTGCTATAATAAATGCAAGACTCATACACTTTGTTTTGCTTTCTAGATTTAGTGCTAAACATTAAAAGGAATTGGAGATTGATTTTTGTGCATGGACAGGCGCCAGATAAAACATCAAGCAAGTGAACAGCCTTCTTCATAGAAACAAGCCCTGTTAGTATGAGATGACAGAGACATGGTTGAGGTTTAACTGCTGTTATTGAGCTACTTGGAGGGGGGTTTTTAAATGTCTCATCAACTGTTGACACTGATCAGCTGAGTAGCCATTTTGGTCAAAAATAGGGAGTGGTTAAGTTACATTTCTGCACTAATAATCACGCTCTCTTCTTCAGACACTCAGAGAACACTTGAACATCGCAGTCGTATTTGGGTCCTGTGCCATAAAAGTGTTAAGGGAACTTCCCAGGCTGACCATTCACGCTCTGGCTGTCACACTCTGAACACCAGAGATTTTTGAGTGCTGGGACCAAAGCTCCTTCACCTTGTGGGCAGCTCCAGTGGTCTGGCAGGTCCCTGTTCGACTCCCCTCACTCACACACTCCCACCAGGCTTCCTCACTGCTCCATACACAGCACAGTAACACAAAAACAGCCCAAGCTGCTACCTCCGAGCTGGTACCTCCATGGAGGAGCCCAGACAAAGGGCCCATGGACTTTTATCCCCTCACAGTCCAAGCCCGAACAAATCTTGATCAGTCCCCCTCCCAAGCCTTCTGCTCCTGCTGTGTCTCCCAGTATCCATCCTGGCCCTTTATTATGCAAAGATTGGCAGGTCAGGGCCTCTTGTCTCAGGCTCACACCCAGAGCTCAGTCTGCATCAGTTTGCAAACTGAGCTACCTGCAGTGGATTATTCAACAAAAGAACACAGATGCATATACAGGAGGTGGGGGAATTAAAGAAATAAGTAGTTAATACATTAAGGCTTTGATATTACTCTTTCTGTCGCTTCCTTGTCTCATCACTTGGTAGTGTAGGGGTACATCACAAACTGATTTTTCAGAGCTCACCTCATGTCTGCTCTTGATGTGGGATGTTTTCTTTCTCTGGCAGAGCAAGCAAGTGGTTTCAGCAGCAGCTGACAAATTGGCCAATAATGTGGGTAATAAATGCAGTCAGTAGTCATTTCTCTACACTGCAATTTCCATGTCAAGTTTGAAGAGACTCTTCTCCCATGTTCTAGGACTTAGAAACACATCAAGTAACTTTTGCTAATGGAGTCTCTGCTAAAATGAATCTAAAATTGATGAATCAATCAGTAAGCAAAACTATTGCCTTCTGAATGTGAGCCTGAAGAGGATGCTTAAGGATTCAAAAAACTTAAGGAATTGTAGGGGAAAAGGAATTGTGAGGAAGCAAAGGAACTATTCTCTATAATAAAAGACTGGACCTTCACCAGAAATTCTCTAGCATAGTATATTCGAGAAACCTCATTCTGCTGAAGAAACTAAAATACCTGGGGGCTTTTTGACAGGGTGTTTTTGAGAATTACAGGACTCAAACTTTTCCTGAAAAAATAAGGAGAGGTGCCAACCAGCCAAAAAGATTTTTTTTTTAAGTGAGAAAAAACAGCCAATGAAAAGTGTTTTATGGAATGTCAGGACTTTGAGGAAGAGAAAAACAGGAGTGACTTGCACTGAGCTTTCAAAACTGGGCATGTGTCATTTGCAAATTAGCAGCATGCAGTTACAAACCAGGACTGTGTTCCCTGTAGAGCCACATACATGCAGAGATCCCAACTGGGCCTTGGAGTTCACCTGGCCAGTAGTGAAATTCTCAGTGTAACCCATTCAGATGGAATCTCTTTCATCAGTCCTCCAGCAAGACAATCTTTTCTGAAGTCAGATTTCCCTAGCTGTATTTATTCCTTTACTTATTGATATGTCACTTCTTTAGAGCTTTTGACAACTTTCTTTGAGCACTTCTCATACAACAGACTCTTTCTCATATTTTCCAAATCAAATTGCCTTTTTTTTTTCTTTTAATGTATAAATGCACTAAGAGACTGAAAATTTTTATGGATGGAAAGTCTTGCTCTTTTACTATTTTATTCCTTCTTGGTCTGCAAGCACAGCATTTTTTTACTAAGTAATGGATCTAAAAGGAGCTAATCACATCCATTATATCAGATGTATAAAGAAATCCAAGAAATTAGATCTTCAAATTAATATTTTACAGAAATTAATTTAAGAGAAGATTTTGCAGAATATATTTCCATGTCTGACTACTAAAGTTCTCCTTTCACAATACAGAATTAAAGATTTTCTATTAACTTGGAAATCAACAAATTACAATTGTCGGAAATGAAAGCTATTAGATTTTTTTATTCAAGTTAATTACCATCTTTGTTTAGATAGAAGGACCTGTAAGTTTTGATCATGCTTTCTTTAACTTGCTACAATGTTTCTACAATGTAGAGTATGGCCTAATGTTACCAACATTACTGCTAGTTAAAAAGTCCTGGGATCAATTAGGAACCATACTCTTGCCCAACAAGTTTTTGGTCAATTGTTCAATCATAGCATAGTAAGGGCAGAATAAACAAGTATTAATTGTAAAGTTTTGGTATTTGTGCCCATCATTGTACCCAAGGCATTGTGGCTATCTTCTTTACAAACAGACTGGAAACATAGTATTACAAAGGTATGTCACTGAATGTTTGATGTACTCTTACCAGCTTCTAGAAAGCACTACCTTCAATGAAAGCATATATTCTTTGAAACATCTGTCTAGTCTATCAGTTTGTTTAAACTATTCAGAGAAAAGCCACTTAAGGGAACCTAGAGTACATGTCAAAGTCAGATGAAAGAGCTAATGCTGGACCCCACATCACCAGTTGTGCGTGTGCACATGGTGCAAAGAAAGCAAGGATTATGCAAGACAATGAGATGGATAGCAAGCACTCAGTAAGGGAAATAGGGAAGACTATGGTTTTCAGAGAGTTTTAAAAGGTAAGGAGGCAACTGTGTGCTGCAACTTAGAGATCCTTCTGTTAGTGGAATCATCTAATAAAATTACATGCCTAACTTCCATTTTTTGATCACTGCTTCTGATAACACTGAAATGAAAGCACATGAACATTTTGTAGTATAAAAAATAATTTCTGGTAAAAAAATTAAATCCTAGGTTCAGTCTATCCTAAGTTTGGTCTGCAATGATTTAGTTGTGTGGCTTACAGCATACATTTTTGTAAATTAGGTACTTTCTTCATGAACGTAGAGGGGCTTATTTATCTATGCACTAGATAAGCAGGGCCACGTCTGACACTCTGGAGTATCTTCTTTTTGTTCTCCCTATAAAGCCATACTTCTTTAAAATTTCAGTATTTCTTTAAAATCCTTTCATGTTACAGAGAAAGATATGAACCCTGTTGCAGGCAACGATATTATCACTATTCCTTTCAAGAAAAGCAACTTTCCAGTTCATGAGATATTGCTGATATGTCTGCTCACTGTTTCATTGAACTCTTGGCTTCTAAATAAAAAATAGAACAGGACTAACAATTAGAAAAAAATTATGTTTTAGTTTTGGCACTAGTATTATTTTTCTCTGCTTTATTTCAGCAAAGGAAAAAATATTTAGATAGTTTTCCACTTACACAAAAGTAATAGCAAAAAAGTACCAAAGGCCAAAGAACATATGATAGTCTTTTGCTGGCATTGTCAGGAAGACTTCAGGGATTCATAGTCTTTTTCTGACTCCACAGGAAATTGGTGACAAAACTAATTTGCATGAATGGAGCAGTATCAATTTTTATTTTTTTTTTGCTGCTGTTCATTAATACATGGAAGGCACTTGGTTCCCACAGTTGATTTAACACCTTCATGCTCATTAAATACAAGAACTTTATATTCAAGATTTCATCATTATTTTAATCACTATTAAGTTCAAGTGAATAAAAAAAAAACCCTGCAAAATATTTTTTGCCAGCTTTTCAAACCCATCTTAAGGAAGCACCATCTCACAATGCTTCTTGCTGATTCTTTCAAGGGAATAAATACATGTCTTCATATCCTTGTTTGAACAGCTGCTGATAACAAGATAAAAGTCTGCTAAATTGCTAAGGAGAGGAAAAGGATATACGAGTCAAAGCCTTTGACCTTAAAGATGCTGCTTCAAATTCAGTCTCAAAAAGTACTGACTGAAAGTCATTATCTTCTAATGACTGTTCAGCTTATGTAAACTTGGTTGTATTCAACTCACTCTGAGTTCCTGGTAAGTAAACACCCGCAGCAGAATTAAACCCCAATGAATCTTCTACAAAGGTCAAAGTTATAACAAATCATAGAGATAAAAACCCACTGTCAGCCATAAACCCACATTTTTAGGCAATGATTTGAAACCATGTTGAAGAAAATGAGGTAAAACTGACCAGGAAGGATAAAACATGGTCTGTAGTTAAACAGGTCATAGTAAAAACAACACCATTGATTCAGTGCCTTGATCACCAGTGCAATATCTTACATTAACATCATTTTTTATATTTGAAAGATATAATGAGTTACTTACCTCAGCTTGTTTTCCCTTATATTTGCATGAGACAAATCAATCAATATATCATCATGTGTGATAAATAGTATTCAAAATAATCTTCTGGATTTCTGATAGAGAATTTTCTAGTCTGCTCTATTGCTATTCAGCAAAATGCAATTGGTTCTTTTTTATCATTCACGCTAAACTTGGAGGAACCCACTCTTAACAATCCCTTAATCATAGTTTCCAAACCATGTGATGACAAACATGAAATTTCAGGTGGCTATACCTACAAAAATCAAGTTGTTCACTCAAGGTGAGAGGGACTAATTTCACAGTACTTTTTGCCTTCATATATCAACTGATATCTGGAATCAAGAACTCCAAATAACTATTTGTCTGTCTGAGAAAATTTGAAAGTAACATTTATAGAGCCAAAAGGATGATCTGTTCTCTCCTGCATCCAAAAGCTATGCTGAACAGTAGGGAAGGAATTCATAAACTCAGTCATGCTAAATCTCACTCTTTTTCAGAAAAACCTAAGTGCAAATCTTATCCAGCACTTTTAAAACTTTACAAAGTAGCTCATATGGCTTTGATGATAACTAGTGAAAGTTATTGCATTATTTCCTGAGTGTTCTTTCATTTCTTTTCTTTTATTCCTTTATGATTCTGCACAAGTCTTGTCAAGACACATCTTAACTTAGGTACTGTATTATTTTCTGTGAAGACAGAAAAGAGAAATGCCCGTGTTTTTTTTCTTTTTTCCGTCCTTTCTTCCCCCCCACCCACTTTATTTTTTTCTCCTCAGTATGTTAAATATACAATGTTATACATAGAATAACATCCTGAGAAAGTAGCTCTGAGTCATAGAAAATAGTTTTGTAAGAAACAAGGGAGATGAGAAGAGCATTTTATGATTGTTGGCATTACAGCTTGGACTGTTAAGAGCAAAGTGATGTTCTTGAGCTCAGAACTAAAACTACTTTACAATCTTACAGCATCTTTCCTTCTGGAACTTCAGTCATTCAACATATCCAGTAGCAGGGCCTCTTAAGTCCATTGCATGCAGATAAGTGGATAGACTTTTTTTTAGACTGACTTATGAATCAATGGGAACTCAAGAATAGCTCTAAAATCCTGAATGAACCCCTTGTTCTAATTATTAAACTGCTGTATTTCATACCTGTAGTGAAAGAGCAAAAAATTTAAAATTGTTAACTTTGTGCATCATACAAGGAATTACTACCCTTGGGATTTAGCTCATCTATTGACTGGAGACATTTCAACTGTTTCATCAACATTTCATGATGTTTCTTGTTTCTCTATATACTTGCACATTGCTTGCTCTTGTTTCTTTCCTAGCACTCTTCTGCATCATTTGGAAATAACTGGGAATTTATGTGACAGTTATTTTCTGTAGGGTATCATACTGTCTCCTTAAGCAGCTGAGCCATGGATGATATAAAGAAAAAACATTTCTGCATATCCTGGTTTCTAAGGTAGTTCAGGGTATTCGCAATGCAGGAGAGAGATATGATCTAACACATCTGTCCCTAAATTTCCACTTGTTACTGCTACAAGTGCTGATAATTTCAGGAATGAAGGATTTGATGAGTCTGCTGAATGCCAGGAAACAGTACAGAGAGAGGTGCTGATTATGCAGTTAGTACTCAACAAACACAAGATACAATGCTTTATGATTTGGAATCAGTGGGTCAAAGCCAGAGGTTGTTTGACACCTGGATTAATTTCAGGAATTAATACCAGGGATATCAGGCATAAATATTAGGATTGTTTCTGTGTCCTTGTTCTACCTTTTTTTTTTTTCTAAAAAAAATGTCTGTTTTACATAATAGACAAAGGTTAAGAGCTAGTTCAAAAAGTTTGTGGGACAAAATGCTGTTTGATGATGATCAACAGAAAATGACATTCAACAAATTAAAGAAATGAGGCAAAAGCAAGATTTGGAAGGGTAAAAAGGTCATGCTTTTGCAGAATTCAAAGTTCCTGGCTTCCATTACATTTTTTATCATAGTAATTTTTTGCATGGCTGTAGCTGGACATCTCAGTTTGAAAGCTGAAGAAAAAGTTGCTAGCTGCAGTTTGACAGAAAACTCTCCTCCCCCAAGCCAAACAATGCCTCATAAAAATATCAGATCACAGATTAAAGCAGAATTACTTGAAAGTTCAAAACTAACAAGTCTTGCCTCAGTATGTCTGGTATTAAAACAAACTTTTAACCTGTTTAAGATGGAAAGATAATATTATTTCTATTCTCAAGTTATTGCTCTTTCTCCTTTTGATCTAAAGTGGAAAATTGACTTTAAGTATTTACTACAGACAATCAAACCATATATAGTGGACCTTTTTGGCTAGCCATACTAATTTGCAATAATTTTTTTTATATGAATGCTAAAATTCCTAAGGCAAATTCACAATTCTAATTGGCGACATTTTTAATATTTCTTATTTTATCAAATGATATTAGTATGAGTCCTCACAAATTCTAGATGCCTCTTTGAATTTTCAGTCGTCTTCTGCTATACTTCACTTGAACAAGGTATACAAGAAGACTTTGAGATCACTGGGGTTGTGCAAGAACATAGACCCCAACTTTTACAGAAACAAGAATCTTATTTTTTGTGCAAATAACCACCCCCAAAAAGATCCAAATTATGTTTTTAACTGAAAAAAAAATATCTAATAAATATCACTGAAACTATAAAATACATTTTCAATATCTAGTCTCCCTTCCTATTTGCAGATTGTGCATTCTCACAAATACATTCATGATTTAAGCACTGATGTATCCTGTAATCCACCATTCAAATTGTAATAGTTATAATTCAGTATCTCAGCACTGTAACTTTTCCTCAAAGCCTCATGGCCTATTTTTGGATTCCTGACTCAACCTTTCCATTTATTTTATTAGATGAAAATTGAATTAATTGAATTGAAATAATTGAATTAATTGAATCTATCTTTCCTGGGCTAGATTTTTTTTTGTTGTAGCGAATTACTAAGTTCAAAGCAGACACGGCTCCAGTAGAATCTGAATACTGAGATATCTGCCTCTCTGTCTTCATTCTTGAAACGCAAAAAGTGCAGGTGATCCCTCAAACCCTATTATCTAAGCATCATGATAGTCACCCGAATTACTGCTAGTACTTCATCCTTAGTGTGGGACATGGCAACATGTCGTCTTCTCTTGCCTCAAAAAATATTTTTTTTTTCTTTTTTGTTCTTCTACAAATATTTTCAGTGTCTTTATACCACTGCTGAAACTACTCACTATCCCAGTCAGCTCTGAAAGATCAAAAAGAAATTAGGACTCTGTAATAAGATTCTTAGAGCTGCCAGTGCTGCAGCACATTGCAGAGACCTCTGGGCTCCCATCAGGCTGAGTTGTAAGAGCGCAGCTTTCTTCATCTGATCATCAACCTGAAAAGATGGAAAACACGTGTGATTGGAAATTCACTTCAAAATCTCCCATCAGCTGCTTTAATACCTTAACCCCTGATGCTTTTCCCTGTTGCTGAATGCTGCTAACACAGACATATATGACTTTCATAATCATTTGATTCTCCTCAGGAAAAGGATATTACCAACTATTTCAGAAGGGACAGTATCTTAAACTTCATTCCTGATCTAATCTTTAAATAGGGAGACTGGGAGCAGAATGAGCAAGCAGAACCAGACCCAAGTAGTTGAATAAAAAGGCTTCCTCTTTTAAGCTTGAATATGAGCCCCTACAGCCTGGCATTTTGGGGAGAGAAATGCTAAACGGGTGGGAGTGACCAGAACAGTGTGACATTTTTTGTGTTCTCCTACACCTACCCATTTGAAGGTTATAGAAGACTGCAGAGAGCTGTGATGCTCTGACACTTATAAATGTGTAGGCTTTGTTTCACCCTTAGTAGCTATTTTAATGACCCTGAGACTTAACTCCTTGCATTAAATTTCATACAATGTCTTCTGATAATAATTATTATTTTTTACATACTAGTAAAATAAATAGTTCAGATAGTCAACACAAATTCCAGTTCTCTCTCAGCCTGAAGAAGAAATGGTTAGGAAGGGGAGCAGAGTTTAAGTTGATTCATTTTAGATGATGAATAATATGTACAGTGACAAGGACACATTAAGTAGGAGACAGTTCTTTCAAATGTGTCACTCCAAAGAGGTGACTCAGATACTCACTTAGGTTGCTCTTTAACTGCCTTCCTAAGCCACAGTTTAAAATCACAGCATGCATGGTTACAACCTTCACACCTTAACATACTGACAAGATCCTGACAGTTTTCTTTTTGAAAAGTTTAATACATTTTCCACCTTCTAGTAAAAAAAAGTCAAAGGAAACTGAAAAAAAATTAGAAATATGACAAACTTCACTTGTAGAAGACTACACCAAATTTTCACAGTGGACAAACATATACCATTTTCAAAGGGAATTGAATTTCTTATTTTGTTCATTTAGCACTTGATCTGTGTGCCTCCTTCTATAAATAAATGTAGTTTTTACTAACAGGCCTGCCTTCAGAAGGCGCTGACTTATTTTCCTCTCAAAAAAAAAAATATATTTTTTACTTGAAGTTCATACTAACATAGACCTTTTAGAACCTCTAAGGCAACCCGTTAAAATTACTGAAATTGGCTCCACATTTTCAGAAATCATGTAGCTCTAAAATATCTCAGGTTGAGAGGGACCCATAAGTATCATCAAGTCCAGCTCCCTGCTCTTTTAGTTCTACCCAAAACTAAACCATATGATTAACATTATTGTTCAGATGCTCCTTGAATTCTCCAATATTTCCCTGTAAACACTGTTCAGTGACAAACCCCTCTCTCAGTGAAGAGCCTTCTCCTATATCTAATCTAAACCTCCCCTTTGTAATGAACCTTGCAGATTCTTTCAATTCTTTCAGGTCCTATCTGAAAGAAAGGTCACCACAGCATCCTGCCCTCCACGGCCCCCCTCGAGGAAGCACTAAGGTACCATGAGATCACCCTTCTGTCCCCTCCAGGCTGAACAAGCCAAGTGACCTCAGACCTTTCACAATGTTGGTTGCTCTCCTGTGAACACATTAATAGTTTGATGTTCTTGTACTGAGGTGCCCAAAACTGCACACAGGACTTGAGATGAGGCCTCATGAGTGCAGTGCAGGGTGAAACAATCACCTCCCTCGACTGGCGGGCGATGCTGTTCCGGAAGCACCCTGTTACATTCTTGTTCAACTTGACATCAACCCAAAACCACAGATGTCTTTCTCTGCTTTCCAGCCTTTTCTTCTCTTCTTTGTATGTATTAGCAAGATTTCTCTATCCTGGGTAAAGAATGCAGTACTTTCTGTTAAATTTCATACAGCCTGTAATTACTCAACTTTCTAAGCTTTCCAGATTTCCCAAAAAGCCTCTCTACATTTGAGGGAGTCCACGGATTCTCCTAATTCAGTATCATCAATCATTACAGTTTACTTCTAAATCTCCCCTACAGCACTCCCAGTTATTAGCAAGCTCTTTTATTTGCAATTGTAGTCCACCTCTCATGAAATGTTAAAAAATAAAATTTTTTAAAAGTCTGAAATTCTCTATGGGCTCATCTCACAACACTCCTTGATATGTTAGTACACAGGTGAGCTTGACAGTTAAATGAGGATTTAGTAAAATTGCAATTCCATTGATAACATTAAGCTTTCCCACCTTTTCTGGTGGAATAGAAGGTTTTCATATTTTATCAGTGTGTTGAATCATTTACTGCTTTGCAGTTTGATTTCAGCAAGAGAACTCAGAATGATTGCTTCCTGGTATTTATGAGCATGAATAAACATGCTTGGAAAAGTGGCATGAGACAGGAATAACCCTTACATTCACAAGTTACATTATTTTGTACATTTGCTTGGTCACAGCTTTCCTTCCAGTACAGTAGGAGCAGCAGCACATTTGTGCTGCCTGCCATGTGACTCCATGTCTTTGACCTGTAAATCACAATGGGTATCTGAACAGAACTTTACAACTTCTGCACTCCACAGGGTCCTCTGTAGCACAGAGTAGTGTGCAGGATCTGACCCTCAAAGCTCTGTGGTTCCATTCCCTCTCTTATAAAAGAGCACCAAAATAGATGGTTGCTGTGAATCTGAATTTGTTAAATATTTCTAGCATGCTTTAAATCTGGGAAAGTTTTTACACTGTCATTTATTTATTATCCTTGTCAGAAACCGGTGTGCTATTTTCCAGTAGCCATGCCCCAATGCTCTGTGTAGACACATGCAGTGGAAAAAGAAACCAGCTGTGTTTTCCCCACTTCCAAACACCTTGCTGGAGAAATCAGCAATAAAATCACTGTAATGAATCTTCTTACTTCATTCTCCATTTCTATGTCAGTGAGAATTTAAGGTTTACTTGAAAGAAGAATTCTATTTGTCTTATGTATCCTAAAACCTGCTTATTTATTTTTTGTAAATCAAATACATCTCCTTTTAACCTTGAACATTCCCCAGTCCTGAACCAGACAGTCTTGCAAAATAAGCCAGTCAATCATGTTCTCTTTCTCATTGTGGGTAGGGGTAGTGGGAGAATAGGAAAACCTTCTGTCACTAAATCCTTTCCACCCACAGGCAAAAAGTCTTCACCCAATTAACTAACACCAGGTGCACACTTGAATGCATCAGAGGTATGTGATATACTCACTGGCTCTGTTTCTATCTTGGCAGACAGACATGAAACCTGCCCCTGATTAGCCTGTTTTACTGGACCTGCAGTGGAGGGTGTTTCCCCTCTTCAGAAAATATTTTAGGTGTTTCTGTGCAAATAATGAATGCCTGACAATGCCAGACACAGCACACCCTGTGCATTAAAAGGACTATCCTTTTTAGGAACCGATTTTTCAAGATGGCAGCAGTTCACTGCAAAACAAAAAGTGTTAGCCATGAGTGACCAGCAAATGTAGAGAGTGTCAGAGTCCATCTCCGTGGTGGGGTTCCTACCTTTATGGGTATAGACTGTCAGGCCCCTCCCAACTTTGACTTTTCTCTCATATATTTTGTCTCTGAAAACTTTTGCTACCAGACAAAATATTTTTAAAAATCTGTGGCCAAAAGAATTCCAGACATACTCATTTCAACCTCTGAATGCAACTGATGCAGCTCTTCGTGAGCCTGGAAATCCATCAGTTCAATTTTTATCTTAGAGGATTTTGAAGTAAAAACATTCCTGAAAATCAGATGGTAGCATTCCTAAATTTAGCCTGAGTAAAAAGAAATGAAGACATCCAGGATTAACAAAAAACTGTAAATATTTTATCCTGGATGTCCTTGTTATTTATTAATATTTCATAAGTGAGGTGAAAACTGACAAAATTTGTGACTTCTTTCCCTGATCTGTGTGACAACCAAACTCTTTTATGTAAAGCTATGTTTATTTTCTTGTAGCAAAACAGCTTTACCTATAACTGCTAAAAGTACCCTCAAGGCTTTACAGTTACTGCACAACTGAACCACTTAAATAAATAAAATATTTTAATTCAGAATTTCTACCTAATATGGGTAAAAAGAACTTTCTCATTCTTTTAAGGCATCTAAAAGTATAGATGATCAATACATGGACTAGAAGAGAAGTTATAGCAACTGAATATAGCCAACAAAATGAGATTTTTAAGTGATGAAATTCTAACAGCTGCGGAGTTTCACAAAGTTGCCCCATTCCATGGATACAAATTTATTAAGTTATTACTGTTATTCTTTGAAATATTTTCTCTGCTACTTTATGGTACCTCAGAACACCAAAGCCGAAACAGAAGTCAAAATCCTTACTCTTTGATTTAGTCATTTGAGAGGGATATGAATCTGTACTTGCCAGTAATTTGAACTTGGCCTTCCTAGACGTCTACCACCTTCCTTAAATCAATGGCTTCCCCTTTTTTCTCTCTAACTTGAAGATAGTGAGGACTATGTTTTAAAGTCTCAAAGACTTAAATTCTCCCCTTTTTTTTTTTTTTAATTGTCCTCAGACGAATTGAGTCCAATATAACCTAACCTACTGCGCTGTCTGTACTTTAAATATAAACCACATTGCATATATATCTATCCTCCTGCAGGTTCTTCTGAAGAGCTGGGATTCAAATCTTTGCCTTTAGAACAGAAGATTGATCATCTCAGAGATCAATTCAGTCTAGAACACTCTTGTGCACTGGAAGTAGACACGTGGGCCCAGGAAAGATATTAAAAATAGTGCAAGAATAAAGTAATACTTCCATGGCACAAAATCCCACACTGCAGAGATTTTACTGTTAGAGAGTTGCTGTACAGGGAAGTTTCAACTGGACCATTCTATTTAGTGTATCCAAGGGTGGGTTTGTCTTTAATTAATTTATCCAAATTTTAATTATTACTTTTTTATAATATAAGAAATCCACAATACTTTATCAATGAGTTTAGCTATGTATGTATGTATAAAAAAAAAACACCTTCTTTTGTTTTACTTTTAATTTGCTGTCAAGTAACATCAGTCTGTGCTCCCTGCTTTTTCCTTTTGTGAGGGTGTATAATTTTCCCTGTTCAACTTAATCAATGTAGTCTCTCCAAATCTGTAGTGTTGCTGTGCAATTGCTTATTGCCATTCACTGTGTCTGCTGATTCTTTCATAACAACTTTCAGAAGCATTTGAATTTGGCTTATTTTCCTTATAAATGAATTGAAAATTCTTCACAATATAAAATATTAAATGTTCTATCCAAATATGTAACATCATATATACTAAGGTTTTTGTTTATTGAATAGAATGTTTACATGTACTAAGAGAATTCAACATATTGTGTGCTAGACATGAAGAAAACATCTTGCACAAGAATAGAATAACTTTATAATTTTTTTGTCAACACAGTGTTCACCAAGACTGAGATTTTTAAAGGGACATACTTCCTGTTAAATAGTATTTGAAAGTGGAACTATTCATTTTAATCTTTATCTATCTTTCCTACACTAATCCCATACTAGAATTTCTCCCAATATTAGTACATGCTTTGGAAGCACAATCAATTTTGGAATCACCACTGGTCATTTAAAAAAAATCTCCACTAACAACAGACTTTCAAATATGTGTCTTATTTTGTCTAAAAAATGAATTGTTGTGTTTAGGTAGTTGTAAACTGCATGCTAAAGGTTAGGAAAATCCAGAAAACAGATTTTCTCTGAGGTATAGTTGGCACCATTATTGTCTCAATCTCAACATTCAATAGTTTTCTAGTTTTTCTCTCTGCAGTGGCATTCTGAGAACCATTAAACAGCTAAGGACAGCAGGCAAATGCAGAGAATGAGTGTTCAGGATCAGTTTATGTTCCAGGACAGCATAAGCTATACCCCTAAATAATTATTTAAGACTTTTACACCTGGATAAGTTTTTCAGGAGCTGGAAAAAATATCAAAAGACAAAAATACTTTTTTCAGTGAACCACCTTGTAGTGATTCTGGTGGAAGAAGAAATGATAATATAGATCAGGCAAATGCCAAATAAAAAGCCGTAATCAAGTTTTGGGTCACACACCTATTGGTACATGTAGTATCATTTCAGTAGACCCAAGGCTAGTTTATGCTAAGAGCCATTAGGAATTCAAAAGGATATCAGTTCTTCCACCTCCCCCTACAATAATATCCATATGGCTTTCTACATATTGTTGCAAATTCAAATCACTGAGGAATTTCATGCAGTGCTTTTATCCTCTCACCTAACAAATCATCTATAAAACTAAGTACCCTTCACATGGTATTTGTATTAAGGGGTCATCTACTGTTTTCACAGACAGCTATTTGTTACTGGCATGTTTAGTTTCTGCATATAAATAGCTCAGATTTATAATCAAATATTTTTTTACAAAGTCAAAACATTTAGAAGAACTGGATGAAAAAGTGATTGGAGGCAAGTCTTTGCCATCCACTTTCTCACTTCTCCATGGCCTCTTTTTAATGGTAGCAGGCCATCTATAGATTTTTAGGAATTAAGTACACATCTACCATGCCCACAAGGCAGATAAATCAGAGTTTATGCAGTGTTGTTTGAAGACTTTTTTATACTCTTATTAGTAGATATAGAGGAAACAGAGTGGGGGGGAAGGAATAAAAGCCTGCTGACTCTGCAGGTTTCATCCTGTAAGTTCAGGCAGTTTGCCTGACCCCCCCACCCCCTCCACTACTATATGTCAAAGGTGACATCTTTGCAATAGTTAAGAGTACTTTTTTTCCTGTGCCTTGTAAAAAACATTAGAGCAGATGAATGAGTCAAACAGTAAGGGCAAAGCCAATTTGAGATTTGTCTCTTAAAATGGACAATAGAAGATGTTTTTGTAGACCTGGAAAAACAGGAGAAGGATACACCAATGCTTCCCACAGTGCTACACCACATGCCAGCAATCTGTGGTTAAAGGACTCTCAGAGCAAGGTGCGGTTTCATCTTTAATTCAGTTGCTCTCCTTTGAATTCTACCACTTTAACCAATGAGGCTTAGAACCTCTATTAACTTTTCCCCCATAACCTTCTAAGGCAGAATGCTGCTTTTAGCCATATGTTGCTCCTTTGGCTGGTTTCTGATCAGGATCTAGGAAACACATGTGATCAGAGCATAGAGTAGATTTATCACCTAAAGCCAAAAGCTCTTGAGTATTGAAATTCTTATCTTCTTCAGAATGTCAAAGGAAGTAAATTCTGGAAAGGCCCTCAGAGCTTGTGCTACTATTGTATGCTGTTCATTGTCATTCAATGGCAGTATTAGTAATTATTTCAATTAAAATTTGGTCAGATTTCAATTTCAACCTATTACTTCTAAAAGATTTTTTCTTTTTCACTTTGTAAATGCTGCATGAGAGTGTTGAGACACAGATATTACACCTTTCCTTGATTTCATAGCCACGGATAAGAGCCTGACTTAAAAACTCATCATTATGGGTCATGGAAAATGAAGAGCACTAGAAAGATTTTGCATACAGGTTTGGAAGCACTTCCTGTAACAACAATCTACTTGCAAAGCTGAACTTTTCTTCCTTAGCTTATGCAACCTATCACTTCTTCTGTGAAGTCATCTGAGATAACACAACAAAAGTGTGTTGTGAGGAACTTCACATGAAAAGGACCCTATTTCTTCACATAGGGCCAAAAGGAAATTCATGTGAGATAACACAACAAAAATATATTTTGTGAGGAACTTCACATGAAAAGCACCCTACTATTTCTTCACATAAGGCAAAAAGGAAATTAATTTTTTTCTGATGAGGTTAGGCATTGATGAGAATAGACGTGTTCTGGGAATCTGGAGATTGGGGAGGATGTTCTGCACTGTTGGTGGTGCCAGAGTGCAGGACTCTGACCAGTTTCTTTTAGATATTCCACACATGGGACATTAATGTTTGATACTGAATCTACTTCTTTTAACTTATTTTAAGTTACATGGGATTTTGATTTAACAGACAAATGCAGGAGTGGATTTGAATCAGAGTGCAAGTACAAATTGTGCTTAGTAGACTGAAGCAATGCTAGCATTCATTTAAATCACAATAAAACAAAAATTTCCTGAGCTCGTCATCAAGACACCAGACATCCCCAGCCCTCCAAAGGATACATGGGTTGAAAACAAATCAAGACCGCTGCTCTCCTCACAGGCCTCTTGTTTGTTTCTCAGTTTAAATTCTCTATGTCACGTATATTATTCATTAATGAAGGGATTAACAGTTAGCAAACATATAATACAGCCATTCATAGGGAGCAAAGGCTCCCCTCTGGTCTCCTTTGCAATGAGTTTATTATCCTTTAAAACAACCTTGATCAGTCCCTCTGCACATCCTTCCCAAATTTCATAATTACATTGTCCATGGCCATCTCCTTTAAGCCTTCTGATGTAAGGACTCAACCATCAGAAACAAGGAGCAGAGAAGAATAAAGAAAAAACAAACAATAAAGAAAAAATCAAACCTGCAGATGTTTACTGAGCAAAGAATACAGAAATGAAAACAAAAATTGTTAAATTCTACCAGAAAATTGAAAACAAAGGCTATTGCAGCAGTATAATATAAATGAGGATGAGAAGAAAAAGTCAAGTGAGGTGCAGCCATTATTCAGGTCTTTATGTAGGTATAGAGGAATGAAATATTCAAAAGGCCTTCGAGGGTTTGGCTTATGTGTCAGCTTTATATTCCTTTGAGAAAATAACTTCCTGCTTGGTGTGAGTCCTACTCCTCTTCTAAATTCCTCTTCTGCTTGGTGTGAGTCCTCCTCCTCTTCTAAATCTTTGTTATGCTCATATAGCTCAATAATTTCAAGATAATCTGGTTGTGCTTAGTTGAAAAGAAACCTTTTCTAGAGCTTTACCTCATATTTCAGACTTGCAGAAATGTGGTGATATTCTTGAGATAAGAGAAGGAAATTAAAGTGAAGAGGTTTTGTTTGTCTGGTATATGTTTTCCCCCCTCCCTGCCTCTAAAAGATTTAACTTGATATTTGGATTACACTTCACAGTGAGTGAGCATGAGAAACTATTGTTTTATGAACTGATTTCCTCATTTCAGCTCAACAGTAATTTTAAATCTTTGCCTTTTGCCTAGCAGCTGTGTTATCTCATAAACACAAGAATTTTTACTAAGGGATTTTAGCCTCAACAAAACTATAACAAACAAACAATTTAAAGATGAAGTTTGATTAGCTGCATAAAAGAAAGATCTGCACAATCTGCACATCTATCCTAACTAGACTTTATTTTTTGCAAGCCTCAGACAATTGCTTACACCAAGTGATTGGCTACTGTTTAACAACAAAAATGAAGCGTTATAACTGCCAGTTTCTTAACATAAGGTCCTGCACTTAAGACACTTTAGGTAGTTGGACAAAAAAATAGTATAAAACTCATCAGGATAAACTGCTCTTTCACACACCATCACCATTGTTTGGCCCAGGTGTGTTAGAGCCTAGCAGTTGCTTGTTCTTATTTTGGTTTTCATTTCTCATTCTTCCTCCCTGCTCACCTCCATGTGGCTAAGTTTATAATATTTGAAAAATGAATTTAGAAATGGCAGCATGTCAAAGCAGTTCTAAGTAAATATGGTTTCAATTTTGAGTAAATGTTTTGGCTGAGAGACAAGAGAGACCACATGGTTTAGCAGTGAAGACATCAGCATGGTACTTAGAATAGACTGATCCCATGTCTTGCTTTCTCATTTATCTCTTCAAAGTTGATATACTATGCTTCCTTATATTGCATTGTAAGACCAATAGGATAGAAATAGTCTAGATTTTATGCATATATAGTGGCTACTATGATGGTGTTCAGAACTCAGAGCTTTGATATGGTGTTTTCATGAAAAAATAAAGGTAAGAAATTTATGCTACTGAAAAGCAATTCGTGGATCACTTAGCTAATTGAAATGCTCGAGTTAATATTGAAAAATATTTTAAAGAGTTTATCATATAGTTTGTCTTATTAGGAAAACAAAACTCTCTACTGTACAAGCAGCTCTCAAAAAAGCTTTTGCCATCTTTGGAACTTTCCATCCAAAATTGCAGCAGTGAATTTAAAAAGCTTTCAAGCAGAATTACAGTTACTAGTACTACAAGCAAGATTTTTTTAATCTTATTTTAGTGTAAGTAATCTTAATTTAAGTATATCATTGAAGTCACCCTAACCATTTGAATATTACTATGTTGAAAAAATATTTAGATAACAAATTTACATAATTCATTAAAATATATTGTACACTTTTACTCTTATTCCTTAGGGGTTACTTTTAATGGCATCTGGTATAAGAAGACTAACAAGGTCTTTTCTAAGTAGGAAAAAAGTACAAATTTAGAAGTTACTGAAATAATCCTCAA
>WBNO01023748.1:27823-59424 GCA_013400575.1 Peucedramus taeniatus | reverse complement strand
CGCGCTGCGCGCCCGGGGCTCCCGGCCGGGCCAGCTCCGCCCTGCCCTGCTAACGTGATCGGCTCGCACTTTGGACCTTTAAACTCGCTGCAGTGAGCTTGTTCTCGCTTTTTTCCTATTTTCTGGGACACAGGAGGAGGGCGTAGAGTAACCTCGAAGGGCAGTATGTTCCTGAAATGGATTTTTTTTTCCCCTCCATTGATTACTCCACCAGCGTTTGCACGTAGCAACTTCTGACTTTGAGGTCTGAAAATAATAAAGGCTTAACTCCATTTGCGCATATGATTTATTTATTTTGGAAGCATGTTTGTCAGTAAAGTTCGCGTTAGCTTGAGGAAGTAGCATGTGCTGGACAAATACAATTTATTTGCCTTTAAATTCATCGTCAGAGGGCAGCTGCTAGTGATAAAATTGATTAGTGCAAAACCTAGACAGATCTTTAAAATGCTCTTTTTCATGAAGAGTATTATGTAGAGGAAGAGTATTATATAGAAGCTAGCTACTTGCTTAAGAGGGTAATGTAAAAGTTTCTTCCTGCACTTGTACATTAACAGAATTAGGCATTAATACCAGAAATTCATTTTTTAAGACGTATTTTTCATAGTGCAAGACATTTTGTTTGCTGTTGATATATGGTGACAGAACTCCTGAGCTATTTGGACTGTAGCATGAATGAGAACTATGCAGTGCTCCACAAGCATCAGTCACAGAAGGAAGATCCCCATGTCCAACTGCCCTGCTAAAGCAGGTTCACCTAGAGCAGGTTGCACAAAATCACAGCCAGGTGGGTTTTGAATATCTCCAGAGGAGACTCCACAACCTCTCTGGGCAGCTTGTTCAAGTCCTCTGTCACCCTCAAAGTAAGGGAAATTTTTCCCTCGTATTCAGATGGAACTTCTGTGTTTCAGTTTGAGCCTGTTGCCCTTATTACATGGCTGGGTACCACTGCAAAGAGTCATGCAGATGAGAGTATTACACATTCTAAGAATTTTAAAGATAGCTTGCAAAATCATTAAAGTATTTTTATTACATCTATGTTTATCTAGTGATGGCTCTTTATTGTGTTTCAAAGCACATCACGTGTGTTAGAGCACGGTGTTAGTCACTGGTTTGATTCCTGTAGGGGGCATCACTTAAGAGCTGAGCTTGATGAATTCTTGTGGGTCCCTTCCAGGTCGGAAGATTCTGTGATTATATTAATGGCAACAGCACAAGATCTTGGGTGTTTTGCTCACCATCAGTACCAGTGTTCCTGCCTGTAGTAGTGACTGCCAGCATGTGCTGCTTCAAAATGGAGATTATTTTCTAGAAAAAGGGCTTGTGTTTTACTTGTGTGTTTTGTCTCATGTTACACAGTTAAAAGTTGCATCCTATTTTGTTATTGCACTCAGTCCTTGAAAATAGAAAGTAGTGAGTGCCACAGACTTACATGTCTTCTCAAAACCCTAGATTTTTGATTGCTGTAGTATTTAACATATTGTTGGTCACCCTTTACTGAGAAATGGATACATAGAACACTTACACAATTCTGCTTTTCATCTTTCTTTTGTATCTTGCTAAAGGTCTTGCAGGTCTCCAGAGTCCCAAAGTAATGAATCCCTCCCAGTTGACATGACTGGTGATATCACAAGCAGTGATAATGGCTGGATACTAAGAACTGCTGAGCTAGATGAATTGGAGATACAAGTAGGGAATGCTGGAGGAAGTTTTCATGGGGAGCATTATTTCTGCTCATGGTGATGGATAATAAGGGGATAACTAATGTGACTTTCCCTGAACATGCTGTATTTTTTATTCCCACTGAAAGCTCAGTTCTTGCGTGCAGTGCACTCTGCTGACCATACTGGAAGAGGAGATGCATGATCTAGGAGCTCTGGTCTCAACTCTTAAGCTGTGCCTGTGAAGAGAAAACTTTCTGTGATATGCCACCCTAGAAAGTTTTTGGCTCATGTAACCAGAAGGGAGAGACTCTGGAGGAGGGTTGGCTTGGCAGGCTTGATTATGATTGGGGTAAAAGAGAATAAGTGTTCAGTAAACAAGCTGGACTCAATGATCTTAAAGGCCTTTTCCTAAACTATTCTATAATTCTAAATGTGAGCTAGTTATCAGCAAGGTTAAATTAACTCATCCCCAAAAGATTTTGGCTACATAAAACAGACAGTGCTTTTGCTGTTCTGAAGTTTGCAACTCTTTATAGTTATTTAATAAACAACCTGACAATTCCAAACTGAGAGAGCAGATAGGAAAATTTCTGACTTCATCTAGCTCATTGAAGTGGAAAACACAATTACTGGCTTGAGTTACTGGTAAAACAAAAAGGTTGGATTAAGAATGTGTTGACTCATCTGCAGGTGGTTCAGAGTCGTAGTGAAAATTGGTTGCAGAACATAGGGAATGACCTAGAGAGAGGTATGTTGAATTATGAGGACTTCAGTTATGATGTGTATGCAGTGATAAATGGGCTTACAAAGATTCTCAAAAGCTTTGCAACATCAGGGAATATACAGAAGATGTGCATAATTTAGACTTCTATTTTGTATCTCACTAGAATTAAAGAATTCCTCACTGAACTGAAAATTGATTGCTTGGTGATCTGCTTTATTTTGTATTGGTTTGGTCTAATCTCTCTATGATGCAGAGATTTGGGGTTTTGGGTGTATGTCAGTCCCTATTCCCCCTCCTTCAACTGTTTTCCCAAGGCTGTGAGGAATAAGAGTAGGTAAGTTGAATGCATAGTAGTAAGAGTTGAGTGATAGAATTATTCTACTGGTATTTGGTCTCAAACAGAAATATTTAGCAGTCTCAGGAAATGGGAACAGTGCTATTGTTTGTGTTTGGACTCTCAGGTGAACTTCAAACAGTAAATGAGTTACCCATTCTGAGGGGGTACTACTGATAGGTATTTGCTGGTGTTACTGGGTTAGCCTGGATCTTCATCTTGTATACAAAACGTCTATACCTAACGTCTATACATACCTAACGTCTGTTAGGTCTCTCTCATGCTCAGTAGTCACTTGAAATAATTACAAGATTATCTAACTGTGCAGTCTGGTGTCTCAAACTGTTCTGTGTCTGACTCAAGTAATCTGGAAATCTGCTTTGAACTCCTGCTGAAGAGATGTGGGATGGGGAAATACTGCTTTTAATGTAGAGCTTTGCAAATCTACTCTTGGTTGTTAGCATGTTGTGGAGTCTTTTAAGAACACCAGAATTGAACAATTACCCTCATTAAAATTATTTTCTGAGCAATAAAGCCACCTTTTGGTTCCTTAAACAAATCACACCTAATCAGAACTAACAAAAAACTATTACTAAAATGGTGGTAGTTTCTTGAGGTAATTTTATATGAGAAAAGTAATTAGGAATGTTTGTGACTGTGAGTCACTTTTGGATTTCTTACCTTTGTGGTCATTATCTTAGCTTGTTTTATTCCTTAGCTGCAGTAGAAAAGTAATTAATAAACCCTAGTTTTATGCCAGAGTGATAGATTGTTTGCCATGGGAAGAAGAAAATCTGATTTCACTCTATCTCTTTCTGATAGTGTGGATAAACTGTTTCTTTTAGGGAAATCCTAGGAATTCTCTCTTATTCACTGCATCTTGAAGAGTGAGGTTTTTCTGAGGTTTGTCTCAATACCAAATAGCAAAAGATACTAAAATACCAGTAATGTTGGTGTTGCATTTTTGTACTTCCTTGGTTTGGCAAATATTTTGGTTTGTCTTTAGTTTGACAAAAGGCCAGCAGGAGGAGCTTTCAATTTCCTGAAGGGAAGATTTGAACTGTAATTTTGCAAGTAGGTAAAGGAAAGTGGTTAGGATGCTTGTCTGAAGTACTTGCAAAGAGATGGCAGCAGTTAAAACTTGGTTGACCTTGGCACGTATGTGTGTGAGGTGGAACATACAATTTAAAATTATCTGAATAAAATGGAGATACTGAGATCTGAAAAAAGAGAGTTCAGAGATAAAACACGTGGCATCAGACATTTAATTACAAATAACCGAATGCACAAATGCAGAATGTGGAGTGTATGTGTAGCAGACCTTAGGAAGAAAATGTGTGGGTTGTTTTGGATCTGAAGTTGAACACAAGCCAACATACACTACACAAAAGGCAAATGCCATAGTGAGTTGTAGGACTGTTGAGGTGCAGGACAGAGAAATGGAATATAAAAGAGGACCCAGCTAAACCTATTATTTTCAGTTACTGTGTAGATCCTGGTATTTCCTTAGTCTTTGCTAGCAAATGCTGGTAATTTAAATATAAATGTCTTTGTTGAAGAAGAAATGTTTGACTTTTAGCTCTTTGCTGAATTTCATTCTTTTTTTCTTCAAGTTTTGTTTGATCTTGGCTGTGTGGGAGCTTCTTTCTTTTTTCTGTGTAATGAGAACATGGTTTGACCTGTCCATGCATGAATCCAATTTTAGTTTTCAAACTAAATTATTTTGTTCCTTCTTGAGTAGTAATTCCTATTTTTTAATGTAATATTTATGTTCTCTTCATGATACATTAAGTGTAATGGAATATTAGCCAAATAATCAAGCAGATCTGAAGACAAGGGACACTTCAAATAAGTTTTAATTATTTTAATTAAAATTAATTTTGTCTGGTTTTTAGTTGGAAGTGGGGAATATATAGTCTCAAAGTCTCGGGCATCTCCTCCAGAGTTGGAATTTACAGTTCTCAGTTGTTTTGCAGCTTCAGTTTGTAATATCCAGCCTAACTGTACTCACTGTTGAAACATCAGCTCTGCTGCTCATGTGGCCAGGTGTTCTGTTTTTACTGTTGTTCTTGAGGCAATTAACGTTTTGTCAATGTTCAATTCATTTTCCAGTGTTTCAGCAAGCTGATTTGACTCATGTTACCCGAGATTTCAGTGCACCGGATCAAATATGTCTCCAGGTCAAGAGAGATAATAGGACCATCACATTTAGCCTGCAGTTTGATTGACTTGGGTGTGGGTAGAGAGTCTTTCCAAGCACTACGCAGGGTGTAAGAGGAGAGGTGCATCCTTCAGAGCAGAGCTCGCAGCAGTCAGTGCATGGAGCTGAGCGATTTTAGCAGCACTGCTGATGCAAGCAGTTTCTGTCCCTGGCTGAGGAGTGGTGATGGGTGCGTCATGCCTGCATTGCTCTGATGGGAGTGCTTGTGAGGCTGCACAGCTAGCAGGCTCAGGGAGGAGACACGGCTCAGAAGATGCCTTCTCTTGTTCATTTGTTGGGCTGGTTCCCTAAAGTGGGCTGTTGTTCAGCTGCATGAATGCTTCTCTTCCCACAGCAGAGGAGCTGGTGCAGAGGTGAGAGTAAGTAGCAGAGAATGGGGGTCACTGTATGTTTGATACAATTTAAATAAGAGGAAATGGGAAAGGAAATAAGAGACCTTGGGCACAAAAAGAATTAACTTTTTTTTAAAGAACTGAGTCCTAAAATAAAGTGTTTCTTTGTTTTGCACCATCAGTGTGCTTAGAAAGGTTTTTGACTGCAATTTTCTTTGAGGGAAAAAAAGTTGATATCTTTTAATTAATTATTTATTCAAAAGAGAAATACCATACATCTCATTGTCTTCCCACTGGACCTTGCTTTTAAAGAGGCTCTGTTTGGAAACTCTTTCCAGTGCAGCACATAAAGTTTTATCTAGACAATCTCAAAAAAAAAAAAGGCTTACAATGTCAAGTGTTGCTGCATCATATACTTTTGGGTTTTGCTCACAGTCCTTAGAACAATATTTATGAAAAATTTCTTGCAATAGATAAGGGAAGAATGTTTAATCCACGTGTGAAGTAAACTCAAGATGCTTCTGTAATGGATCAAGCTGGAGGCAGTACACAAATTTTAGAATACTGTATTATCGACATAATACAAAACAGTTTGGAGATCACACTTGCAGTCTGAATTCAGTTTGAAGATGAGAGATTTTGAAATAACAGAACGTTGTAAACGTTTTGGGTTTTTTTGCAGTGATCATTTTGAGTGTTACATCAATGTGTTCTTCAGAATCGGCTAAATGTTTCTTAATTCATGTGGGCAGACAAGTAGGAAAATAAAATTCCCAACTTGGGAAAGGGCATTAAAACATATTTCCTTTTTTTTTTAATAGCCTCTAAAATTTTTATGGGAGCACTTTACTTGCTTGTTCTGGCTGCAGTACAGGAGAGGTCAACATAACAGGGACATCCCAGAATTGTGCCTGTTGGGAGGTCCCCTGAAGAAGCCAAGCCTTTCAGTGCAGAAATGCACTTGTCATTCTCTAGGTAAATGCAGGTGATTCATTCAGCAGTCCTCTGGTAGCTTGCAGTGCAACGCTGAAATGTTCAGCAAATGATGTGTTGGCCATCACAGGAGAATTGTGAAGGGAAGTTTATCAGAAGTTTGATTGTCTATACTCCTTTTCAGACAATGAGGTTGCAGCTGATAGTTTTAACAGTAGTAAAGATCAGATATTTAGGAGAATCTTACCTTGTAGTCCGACGTATAGTTGCAAAACATAATTTTGAAGGCAGTAGCCTTGCGTTTTTAGGTAGAGGGGGCTCTGCATTTGCTAATGAACTTGGACTTCAATTGTTGAGCTTGAAGACTTCGTTAGATACCAGCAACTCTGCTGTCTCCTTGCAATGTGATGTGATATATGTTAAAAAACAATCATAGTATTGGAATTGGAAGTGTGTCCGTGCCCTTGAAGGTGAAAGAAGCAAGAGAATTAAAATAATGCTTTCGTGTCTGCTAAAATATCTACAATATACATGATGTGTGTGGTAGCTTCAGCAGCTGGGACTGCAGTTTTGGCTTCTGTCAGCACAGGCAGCTGTCCAACTGCTGCTGAGTGGCAGGGAGAATGGAGTCTGAAGATGTCATGGCTGGGACTGAAGAACCACACGGGTTGAAGAAATGATCCAGAAAAATGGAAGCATCCTTCTGCCCATGGTGCCAAGGGCGTGCTCAAGTATCTGCAAGCTTTTGAGTTAAGGGAGGGAATGGAACTGTTCAGTATGGGGGAAGTAGATAGAATTGGAGTGGGAAACAGTAAAGGGAGCAAGAGGTATGGAATAGGGGAGCAGAAGTGTGTCCTGAAAAATGAGTAGAGAGAACTAAGAATATGAAACTTGAAGAAGTGAAGCACAAGATACTGCATAAACATAAATATTTTTGTTCCAGATTGAGTTGCTTGCAAGGTTGTTGAGATTATGGGAATTAAGAAAGTGTACCTTGTGTCTTGGCTGACAATACTTTAAAAAAATCCCATGAAGTTTTTGCATATATCTTGTTCTAGCAGTGCAGTGCTGGAACAATGCTTGCTCTTTCAGGGCGTAGTTGTTTGGCATGCTGTGTCCTGTTTGTCAGTAATTGCTAGTGATACCACAGCTGTCCCCATGGTGACAGGAAGTCAAATGCCTTAACTTCATTCTTTGGAGTTCCAGACAGGGACGTCCTTAATTCCCCCATTAGATACTCATGACTGGTTCACAGATCCCATTCTACAGAATCCATATTTCCATGTACAGTTCAGAGATCCTATGACCAAATCGAAGGACATTTGTATTAAGGTCATTTGGCAACTTACAGAACTAGAGATGTTTTCCAGGTGATGGCCTGCCCCTAGATGTCCCCCACAGGGATGGGAAATGACAGAATCATAATGAAAATAACAGGAAGCATGCATGGTTAACCAGGTATGGTTTGAAGAACAGTATTTCTTTTTCTAGCAGGAAACCTAGGTGCCTAGAAGCTGTCCACAGAAGGGCAGGGGCAGTTCTGGAAAGTGTGTGCAGAAGGAGAGCTGGAAAAAAAACAAGCTGCAGTGCAAGAATAGGCACAATTACTAATCACTGGTTCTATTTATAATCGTTTTTTGGTTGGAACATTTTGATTTCACTAAAGAGTCTAGTCTTTTTCTCCAGAGCAGATAAAATTCTTTTCAGTTGGTTTGACAACTTAGTTGTGATCTGAGAAGTCAAGGATGGGCTTCATATTGGCTTGTTAAAGAATATCAACTAACCACCTCCAGTTCAAATGAGCCTAAATTTCTTTCTCCCTGTGAACTTTGAAAGCACTGTTTAAAGGCTTCAAACAATGGTGATCTGATGAATCAGTCTCAACATACAAAGGCTCTTTCTAGACGACAAGCAAAAGGCTTAATGAATGCAGAGTAAGAAATAAATCCATTGATTTTAATCCCAGAAGGCATTCATCCTTCATTGGAGCTGTTGGGGAAAGAGCAGTGATGCTGGTGAAAGGTTTTTCTGTTGGTAGTGGAAGGCTTGTGTTGGCAAATGGTCCCACACAGTACCTCAGAACTTGGAACATCTTTGTTGCAGGTCTTCTGCAGAACCTCTAAGTTCTGCCTCAACTTACAATTAAATTTTTCATTTTGAATGCTCTTTATGTGACCCTGTATAAATTAAGGACTCTTTCCAAAGGGCTGCTTGAATACTGCACAGATGATACCTACCAGGAGATGCTGAAGCTCTAAGAGCATTGTGTATCAGAACAGAGAAATATTAAAACTTATGTACAAAACCAGCAGGTGGTAGTTCACTTGCTATCCTCTGTAGTTGTGTGATTCAGCTGACTTGTTTTGTGTGTGGAATGAAAGCAAATTCTGTAGCTAGAGCAGTTTCTCATTTCTTTAGCTTGTGTCCACGCTAACATTTTAACTCTCCAGTTACCACAACTTTTCATACCTGTTACGTTTTCAAAGTTGCAGACCACAGAGGACTTTGCGTGAGGTAAAGCTCATGCATGTGTGCTTTACTCTAAGTTTTTGAGTTGCTGTTCTTCATGAGGGTAGAAGTCTTCAAGACAGATTTTGCAAAGATAATCATATGTGTAGAGAAGAGAGAGACTTTTTAAAATGTATCTTTACGGATGAAAAGGCTCCTGTTTGTGCAAAACACTTGCATGGAAAGGTACCTTAAAATTGCCAGTGCAAGTCTCAGGTGGAGTTGTAGTCAGAAAACAGAAGCATAGGAGAACCGTGGATCCAGAAGGAATTTATTTCTTTCAGACACTGGTTTTTACATGGAGCTTTTCACTATGGTTTCATATTGCTTGATAAGCTGGAGAATAACATTAAAGGAAAAACCTTGTGGAAAGCCTTGACATTGTCGTAAAAGCTAATTTATAGATTTTTTTTTTTTCTAAGTAAGTTACTAGTTATAGTATTCTGTTTCCCTAATCTGTAGATAGTTACTTGTTGGCAATATATTAATTTAGGCTGGTGATGCCATCCATTTATATATGCTATCCTGTTTTTTAGTATGTAATAGAATTGTGACCAGCTAAGATGTACTAACTGCAAACTAAATTTTATATCTCCTTTTGAAAAGAAGATCTGTTGTACTAATACTGAATTTATTAAAACCAGCTTCATCGTGTGTTTGCTTTTAATCCTAGGTTTTTTGGGGACCTTATTTGTCTAGTTTCCTATGGAAACAAGGCTTGTATCATGCTGTGTGCGTGGGCCATTAGTATCACATGCATATCCAGTCAAATTTTTTTCTGGCCTTCTGCCTAGTGTGGACAATTTGACAGATAGGGATCTTAAGGAAACAGAGAGGTCCAAAAAATACAGATCCAAATTTTATGAAAATAAACAGCTAATAAAGGAGAGGAATTCTAGTCATGAGTTCATGGCGAAAAATGTGCAATGCAGGTCTTACTAGAAAATGAAGAGGAGGAAAAGCTGTAAGGAACGCCCAAGCTTGAGGAGATTGTTCCTTTGACAAATGGTTGTTCCATTTGCACCTTCATGGGCAGCAGCAAATTGAGGTAAATACAAGTTGTGAAAATGCAGGTTCAGGTGTTCCTTATGAGCTATTGTAGGAAATACAGAAGAAAGTCTTGGAACAATATGCAGGATAGTAAACAGCAAAAGAAGTGTCCTGACTTCTTAAAATAATTTAGTCGAACGGATAATTTCTGTTTGTATTTCCAGTTTCTAAATTAGTAGATATTGTAGTCTCATCTGGTTTCTGTTAATGGATGGGAAATTCCTCAAAACTCCAGTAGTATTTTGTATTTCCTTTTTTTTTTTCTGTTTTGGCTTGGTTTTTGTTTGGGTTTTTTTTCCATTATTGTGGGTTAGTTGGTTTTTGTTTTGGTTTAGTTTTTCTTATTGTTTTTGCTTGGTTTGAGGGGGTTCTTTATTATTTTTTTTATGAACAAATAAAAAATTAAGCTTCCCTAGCTTAACAAGCAGGTGGAAAAATGGTCTAGTCTGGACCACTAGGGAAAGCAAAATTAGCTTCTCAATTGTTTTCTTTTGTGAGTTTGGAAAGTGAGGTAATGACCTTAGTGGATGAGCTAAGTGGCCAGAAGTAAGCTCCTGGAGTAAACTCTTAGCATCTGGGAAACCTTTAAACCATACCTTTGGGTTTTGTAGTTGAAAATATGAAAACATTGGATTTCTAATATTTATTTTCTTCTGTTTTAAGACAAGAATTGAAAAATCTGAATTGCTCTGGTATATGTAAATAAACTTGATCCATTTCAAACATATTCTGATAACTTTGTCTTGATAGGAACTTTGAAGGAATTACTAGCTCTTCAGCTGAAACTTTAAGATAGCTTTTCAGCATACTTGCATTTCTCTGTTGAAGCTATTTGCAATATATTCGAAAAAATTCCTCATCAGTCTGGTTTGTAATAGCTAATACTTTTGTTTCAACAGGTGGCACTACTGGGACTAGATGTTTTAGGTGCCTTCATTGACAGATTATCAGGACGCTTTAAACCCTATATAGGAACTGGTAAGCGAAACACAGCTTTTTTTTCTTAAGACCAAGCAGTAAAAGACACTTCCCCCTCTCTCTTAGCAGCTGAAGTGGAACATGTTGAAAACTTCTTGAGCTAATTATAATGTACTGACAGGCATTTTACTGGTGTTGGAATTGAAATGATTGTATAGTAGCATGTCAGTTTTCATTTGTCACTGATTTCTTAGGTGGTGGTTGGGATTTTCTTACAGGTTCCATGAGTGCCTTTCCAGTAATTAGTTCCATGCTATATGGTTGCTTACCACTCCCTGAGACAGTCATCTAAAATTTACATTGAAACACAAGTATTATCTTTAACTTGTGTTAAAGATGGAAGGTTTTATTTGCAATCACTTTAATCAGAGCTTTATGTCTGCTGAAGTCTGTAGTCTCAGAGGATTATGTGGTCCATCTCCTATTAGATAACTTGACTGTAGCTTTTAGTAGTCTAAAATTTTAATGGGATGAAAAAAAGTACTGACTCTTATTCCTGTGTGAAATATTTACTCAAATGAATTTCAGATTAATGTATCTACATGTGCTGGAGTATGAGACCTTTTTTTCTGGGAGGTACAAGTAAACTACACTAATCAACTCATTTTGCTGCTACCTTTGAAAAGAGATAGCGATATTAGAACATAAATGTTGGTTTCATAGCACTGGCTGGTTTTGACGGAAGTTTCTAGTGAATGTCCTTTTTCAAAATTTGCGTGTTACATCATGTTCCCTGATCCCAGCTATCTCAGATTGTCTGTCAAAATTTTAAGCTTCCTCTTCTTTACATGTCTAGTTTTCTATTTAAGAGCTTTGAAATAGAATTTCAAAGTTCAGGAATACAAAGTATAATTTATGACAAGCCGCTAATTAAATTAATTGAAAGAGTATTTCAGTATTCTATGGAACTACTGCAGTAGAGTGCTACAGAATTTAAATCTGTTTTGTTGCGGAGAGTTTTTCTTTGGCTGGTTAATTTTGTATTGGAGCAGTGTAAGGGAACTGGAGGCACATTGTGCTATGCACAGTATTGATTTTTGAATAGTTTCTATTTGTAGCTACAAACAGAGTTTTGCTTCAGAGTTTGGCTAAGTTTTGTTTTTTATTTTAAGACTCTGTAAAACCTAAAATTACAGTATCATTATTAAAGGAAGGTTGGGAAGCTTATTCAGTTTTTCTCTGTTTTTTTTTTTTTAAGTATGAACTATCTGAGAATAGTTTGAAAATCCTCTTCGTTTGGGCTTTTCTTGTCACAGTAGTTGAGTAGTTAAAGATTATGCACAAATTGAAGATTTACATTTCAGTAGTATTTATATTAAAAAACAGAAGAGAGAGAGTACTGGCACTGGGTGAGCGTCAAACACACATAACATCTGAAGCTGTATATTCTAAAAGTATTTTTTAGTTAAGCTAAGTAGTAGTGCCTTCAACTGAAAATGGTCCTCAGAGCATCTCCAGAATATGCAAGTTACTGTTGTTTACTGTATAAACAGGCCTAACAGTTGCTGAAATTTTAGTCTCAGTAAAGGCAGAAAACAGTGTTTTAGGTTACTTTTAAAAAGAGTGATATGAATTCTCCTCAGTTGGTAGCTCTCTTCCCAAGTTTCGTAGCAAGATCTATTTTGTAACAAGAGTATTACTCGTTTTTTGTCAGTGAAGCAGTAATATAAAAACATTATTGTAGGTGTCTGGAGTTAGTATAGTCCAGGACTTACGAGAGTAATTAAAAGCACATTGATGAACCAGAAAACTGCTTCCTTCAAGAAAACATAAAGAACCAGGAGTTCCCTAAATCATGTTCTCTTGACTCTGCTGATTTGTCTTCTAATGTAATCTGACTCCAGTAAGTCAGACCAAAGACTTGTATTTGACAGTGATTTGTTTGCAGATGCCTGAGAAGAAAGTAAGGACAGGAGAAACAGGCAGTGATAACTCCTTCATCAGTAGTTATCAGCAGTGTTGCAGGTTAGGGCCAGCTGAGGCACATGGTATCTTCAATACCTGTCCTGTCACTTCCTTTTCCTACAGCTTTAAATGTTTAGTTTCTGACCCACATAGATCTTTGGCTTTTGCAATGTTCTGTAGAAATACTTAAGTATGCAAAAGTCGTTTGGACTGAGTGCCTGAAAAACTTGGTGCTTGCTAGATCTTGTGTTAAGAGACATGAGCCAACATTTCTTACCTTCCTGACTGCCAGTTTCTATTTATGGGTCTGTTCCATGCCTGTCCTCTTCTATCCCTCCCTCTGCCCCAGCTCACAGACACAACAGAGCTGTTTCTTGTATACAGCTGTTTACCTTTTCGGTGCCTTTCTGTTGTGCTGCATTTGAGTTGAGGAAGCCACATCTGTCACACCATACCAGAGAGGCAACATGTGTTCATGGTGGCAAAATAGTATTTGTTCTTATTTGATGTCTGTTACTTTTGTAATTATTGATTATAGATTTCTTTGTAGCCTAGCTGCTCCCTGAAAATTAACCTAATGCATGCATGAAGCTGTCTACTACAACAACCTGTTTCCTGTGCTGTGATGGTGGATTTGGGGCTGACTCTCCAGGGCAGTGTCTTTGCTCCATGCCTTTCATTAGGGCAAGACACCTTCTTGAGAGTTGTCTGAAAGTCCAGATGCACTCTGTTAGCTGAGTTACCTTCTGCACAGGTGTTTGCAGAGAGCTGTTACAGGCTTGTAAGGTACCACTTCCTTTTTTTGACTTCCCAGACACTTCTCCAGCCTGTAGCACTATATGGATGGTGGTTGTGACATAAATGCAGTACTGGTCACACCCAGTAACCTCATACAATCCATACCCATAGTTAGGCATTTGACGAAAACCATGCATTCTGTGCAAACTCCATTTTAGTTTGGCTGTGTTGTTTTTTGGGGTTTTTTTTGGGTTTTTTTTTTGTAGCTTGGTTATGTCCGGTTAAGTGATTCTTTGATCTGAATATTGTTAATGAGGTATATAATCATGTATTGCAGATGTGCAGTGCATTCAGGTAATATGAGGAGAACACAAAAAACATGGAATCAAGCTTGAAAATGTTGGGAAATTTGTAAGCAAAGTAGTTCAGCTAAGTAACAAGTTCTTCGGGCCCCACAGTCCATCTTCGTAGTATGTTATATGGTAGGCTTTTACTTTCTCTATTTTGGTCAAATAAATGTGAGTATATTATTTTTTGAAGGCAAACATAACAGAGTTTTTCCATGGAATTCAATTATTTCTTTGAAACATTCAAACTACAATTAACGTCTCATTTAGTGCACTAAGCTATTGTAGATACTTGCACCCTCAAAAAAATAGGGATTGCACCATGACTATAGCAAAGGAGGACAGATGTAAAATACCTACCTGCTTTCTTCTCTGCCTTTTTTAAAATACAATGCATCCCCTTTTCTAGGTGAAATTTCATTTTTATAGCTGTTTTCACTTATACCTGCAACCTTAAATGCATTTTTCTTTTAATAAAGAATGCTACATTTTGGTAACCCTGAGAATGTTTTATTCATGATTCAGATCTCAGTAATTGATGGAAGTATAATAATAGATTATCCAACAGCAATATGGGAAAACATATTCCACCTTTCACACCCCATCCCCATTTAATTTCCTGTTCTGTTTTGATGGGGGTAGATTTCCTTAAGTGCAGAGAACAGCTAATGTCTCCCTTAATATTCACCCCCTTAAGCATTACAGATTTTTGCTATGAAGTGAAAAACATCAATGCTTTCCTATTACTTCAGTCTTTGCAACCTGCATATATGCCATAAATTACATTTGGGCAAAATCGATACAACAGTTTTAGGGCAGATATTTTCCAGTATTTCAAAGAGCATGTTAGTGATCTTTGTATTGAAGTATAATGCCTGATAAGAGATTTAATTCCGTTTCCTAGGCAACCATCTAATGTTGCACTAAATTTCTTATAAGGTGTTATCCTTTTATGATTAACCACATTGAGCGTGCTCTGCAGCTGGCATCAGTGTTCTGGGAGTCTAGGCACACAAATTTGGAATCTTTCTTTTAGTACTTCCACTTAAGATCCTTCGAGATACTTTGGAAGCAATAAATACCAGGGTATGTGTTCTTTCATAAGACTGTATCTGTATTCTGGGAAAAATAAAACAGTGTTTGAGTGTTACATCGTTTGGTATTTAAAACTACTGCTTGTTCTGTGATTAAAAGATATGTTACATAAGAGTACATAATTACTGTATCACAGTCTCTCTTCCCAGGTGATCACATTAATTATTAAATACTCCTATATATCCAAAATAAAAGACACTATTAGAATTATGGGCATGTGTCTGGATGATAGGATTTCTGAGACAAGTGTGTCTACTTATGCTTTTAGTTCTGTTTTCTAAAACAAGTGAATGTGACTTAGCCCTCTCCTTATTGTCAAAAGGAAAAGAAAGAATACAGTAAAGGTATATAGAATCTGTTCCAGTTTTACTGTGCAGTATCATACCATATTTTTCTGCATGTATTGAATTGTCCATTAGTCTGTTACATAACTGTATTGACATTAGCTTTTTACATACAGTTGTACAAAACATGGCAAAATATCTTACTTCAGAATTAAAGGAAATGTAATTGACAATTAAAATGACAAAACACAGGTTATATTTGTATATGTACCTGTATGTATAAGTCTCAATAGGGATACACATTTCACACACAGAAACTCCATATGTAAATGTGTTCATATGTTTAATAGTAGTTTCAAATTCATCTTACTGTGAAAAGAAACCACTGGGCAAAAATAGTTTTGGAAGATAGTTTAGTGCCATATACTAACATGTGAAACAAATTTGAAGTGTTTAAATTTTTTACTAGGTAGATTCAAGAAGTGTTGGAAGAGCATTTAAATTAGTCTCCTCAGACTAATTTAAATGCTCTATCAAATTTATTGTTATAATGAAGCATGTGAGTGTGGCTGCTCATGTCCTGGATGGGTGCACTCTTCACTGGCTTAAAAACTGCCTGGATGGCTGAGCCCAGAGGTTGATGATCAGTGGAGTTAAATCCAGTTGGTGACTGGTGGCAAGCGGTATTCCCCAGGACTCAGCATTGGGGCTGGTTCTGTTTAATATTTTTATCCATTATCTGGACAAGGGAGTGGAAGGCACGCTCAGATAGTTTGAAGATCAGACCAAGCTGGGCAGCAGAGTTGATCTGCAGGAGGATAGGAGGGCTCTGCAGAGCGATCAGGACAAGCTGGAGCAGCAGGTTGAGGCCAATGGGATGAGGGTCAGCAAGCCAAATGCTGGGTCCTGCACTTGGGTCACAACAACCCCAGGCAGTGCTACAGGAAAAACACCTGGGAGTGTTGGTTGACAGTGGCTGAACAGGAGCCAGTGTGTGCCCAGGGGGCCTAGGAGGTCAGTGGCATCCTGGCCTGGATCAGGAGAAGTGTGACCAGCAGGGCCAAGGCAGTGATTGTCTCCCTGTACTCAGCACTGGTGAGGCCACACCTCAAATCCTGTGTTCAGTTTTGGGCCCCTCACTGCTAAAAGGACATTGAGGTGCTACTGGCCAGGGAAGAGGGTGAGTCACCATCCCTGGAGGTATTTGAAAGTCATGTAGATGTGACGCTGAGGGACATGGTTTAGCGGTGGCCTTGACAGTGCTCAGTTTGTGGTTGGCTGTGATGATCTTAAAAGAGTTTTTCTGACCTAAATGGTTCTGTGTTACCTGACGTTTTTTAAAGCAGTTGTAAGGGCTTGCAACATACTTTAACTTTTTGAGTGAATTTGGATTGAAAGCAGTTGGTCCAAGAATCTGGAATACTTGTTTGAGAAAATCAGCATTTAGTAAGTGATACCCACATTGTGAGTTTTTGCTTTTTCTCTTATTTAATAATTGAATTTTTTGGGTGGAAAAGACTCAGATGTGCAGTTTATTCAAGCTGTGACTCTTTAATAAATGGTTTTGATGTGGTATGGAGAAATGCTTTGAAAATCCATGAAGACCAAGAACTGTATTACCATGAGCTACCATGGATATATAACATGTAGAAAAGTGTTGGATCTTCAGGTGTTAGTGCCCAACTGAGTTTTATTCTTGTTTTTCATTTTTATTAATTTAATTGAAATGTTGAGACTAAGGGCATGTTCTGCTGAGGATTCAAGATTAAAAATGCTTGCAGAACATTGAACACAAAACTTGGAATAATTAGTTTGGAAGGGACCTTCAAAATTATGTTCCATGTCTTTGCTTAAAAATGGTCAAGCTATGGTGTTAGAGAAAACTTGGAAATTAAATCAAATAACTCGAGAAACTGAGTTGCTCAGATAAAGTAAAGCAGGCTTTTCTATTTATGTAAAAGATGTCTCAAGGATGTCTTGCTGCATCTAAATGCTGGTTAGGTGTTTTGTCTGATATTGCCTTTTCATTTTATAGCTTACTGACCTCAGGAAAGACTGTTGGATTGTTGTAGGATTTTCTTAAATGATAAAATGCTGTTTCATGGTTTTTTTCTTTTCTAGAAAAGGCATTTAGAGGACAGTCCATTATTTGTATTTTTTTAATCCATAATAGCTGTTTTTGTATTTTGAAATGTAACAAAAATACCAACTTCCTGCAACACCTCAGAAAATTGATAAATTTTCTTTGGTTTCCTCTATAGTTAATGGTCACAGCTAAAGGTCATAACTGATTAAAGCTGCAACTTTTTTCATCTTTGTGATTAGATTCTCTGAAGTTTCCGTTAAAAAAAAAAAAAAAAATCTAACCAGGCTTTTAGTTAGGTGATTTTTACTTTGGTGGGGTGTTGGTTTTTTGGTGGTTTTTTGGTGTTTTTTTTTTTTTTTTTTGGTCCTGGCCAGATGGTGCTGGAGTTTATTAGTAGTGGGAATTCATTTTACCTGAAGTGATCCATGTCTGAGTGATAGGCTGTGATTTAGAATACCATCTGCTTGCTGTCCGTGGACATTTCACCATATGACATCTAGAAATGCAGTGCTTTTAACTCAGAGTAGAGAAATCCTAGCCTTCTTTGGTTTCTGCTTGATCCTAATTAATTCTAGTTCTGTAAAAAGCCTAGCTTAGAGCTTCAAAATTTCAGAAGATGCCATGACTATTTGTTCTCAATCTAGTTTCCTTTGAGGTTTAATATACCTCTTGAAACTCTTTGGCCTTTAAGACTATTCTCATGTTCCTGAGACTGACACCTTGATAGGCTCATGGATAGATCATATAAAAAAAGTGTTTGTTTCTTCCTCTCGGCTACTATGATGAACAGTATGTGTCATTAATCTCACGAATGCTTTTCTTAATTAGCTCCTGGAGAGACCCCAAGAAGCACATTAATATCTGAAATTGCTGTTGATTAAACTGGCCAGGACTTTTTGTTGTGGATGGGAGCACTGAGGCCCTCTCTGACAGCCTGCTTATGATTCTTTGCTTAGAAGTAGCCCCTTGACCACATGGATCTGTCAGACTCACCCTGTGGCTGGCCCTGTAGGAGCAAGCCCCTGTGGGATGCCTTTCTCTCCTGTGCATCCTGCCCAGAACAGAGACTGCCCTAATTGCAGAGGCAGCTCTCCCTCCCTCCTTTCTTAATGACAGCTGTTCAACGCTGCTGCCTGAGCTGGCAAGGTTTCTGAGGAAACAAGGAAGATACTGCTGCTTAGGTTTAATCTCTTTCTGTCCTCAAAGACTTTTCTTTTTAGTAACAGAATTTTTGTCAAGACTGATAACGTTTCCTCAGTAAAGATTCTTTTTTGGTTAAGGCTTTTTTCTAAGTCTGCAGTAATGGACTGTGTAAAGTTGGTTCATAAAAATAGGTAGACCTGAGACTTAAAATGAGCACAGGTATCCAAAGAGCAGCAGGTGTAAGTGGTCAGAAGAGAAGAACAAGCAGCAACACAAACGGAAAAGCTCCAAAAGGAACTCTTGTTAAAGTTTAACAGAAAGAAATTGTTTGTGCTGCCTGTGGCATTCTTTGCTGCAGGGGTCATATAGTTAAATTGCTCAGGTTTTTAAAAATACATTGTGTGCCGTTCTAGGCAATTTCTGCGATTTACTTGTTTTATCATCTTCAGTCCTAGTAGAGGAAATAAATATTTAGTCTCTCAGGCTGTACTCTGACTCTGAAGACTGGTTTTGGCCATAACTCATGCATCTACTGTCCCAATTAGTGGTGATAAAATTATTTGATGAATTTGGATAAAGGAAAATTTATTCAGATTTACTTTAAGATAAGAGAAGGAAGGCAATGGAAAAAGAAACTGATGGGATAATAAGCTCTTGTTATGGATATAGCAGAAAGGAAAAAGGCATAAATAGCAGCTCAGAAGTAAATGCACAGCATTGTCAGCCAGTTAAAGGAGGTGATTGTCCTGCTCTGCTCTGCACTGGGGTGGCCTCACCTCAAGTGCTGAGTGCAGTTTGGGGCACCAGAACATATAGACATTAAAGTTATTAGAGAGTGTCCAAAGGAGGCCAGCAAGGATGGTTAAGGGTCTGGAGGGGAAGCCGTGTGAGAAGTGACTGAGATTGCTTGGTCTGTTCAGCCTGGAGAAGACTGAGGAAACACCTCACTGCAGTCTGCAACTTCCTTGTGAGGGAAGAGGAGGGGGCACTGGTCTCTTCTCTGTGGTGACCAGTGACAAGAGCTGAGGGAATGGCCTAAGCTGAGCTAGGAGCAGTTTTGGTTGGATATCATGGAAAGATTCTCTGCCCAGAGGGTGTTTGGGCACTGGAATGGGGTCCCCAGGGAAGTGGTCACAGCCCCAAGCGTGACAGAGCTCAAGAAGTGTTTGGACAATGCACTCAGGCCCACGGTGCAACTCTTGGGGTGTCCTGTGCAGGGCCAGGAATCAGACTCAGTGGTCCTGTTGGATCCCTTCCAACTGGGAGTATTCTATGACTATGAAATAGCAGGTCACTTTGAGGTAGATCTGGTAGAGTTAATGTCTTCTATGGAATATTTTTGCTAGCACTTTTAGGTTTTCTTCAGTAATCAAAACCTGTAAAATTGGGATGTAGAAATCTTAAGAGGAAAACCTCAGGAGTGGCTGGAAGTGGTAAGAAGCTTTGACAACATGCTAAAATGTGGCAAAAAGGCAAGTTGCATGAAATACAGTGCTTCACAAAAAATAAACAACAGCTGCAAAAGGAATCACTGTCTCCTAAAATAAGTGTAGTTTTCCCTCAGCATAACAGCAGAAATAAATAACAGAAAGATGTCATATGCTATTAGGTTTTCCAAAATCCATTTGAAATAATTTAAGAATCTAGGCAACAGAAGATAAAAGATGGATAAAGTTAATATAAAACAGTAGGATTGTGTGAGTCCAGACTGCATGTGACAAATTATATACCTCACTGAGTAATTTGTTAGGAGGCTACCACATTGAATACAGCCTTCATGTACAGTCCTACTTCTTCTTTGTCACCCTTCTTTTAATTCTGACATCTGTTTGAGATTGAGTTTGCAAGCTGATGCCAGGAACAACTAAATGCATGTATTTGCATTGCAGTATAAAAAGGGACACTAATTTGATAATGCTGGGAAGAAAGCTTGTGCATCTTAAAGGAAAAGTAGCAGCCAAAATGATTTTCACTTTTGAAACTTGATCAATAGGAAACCCAACTTCCAGTGATTTCTTGTTGGAGCTTATTCTGACAGAAGAGATGAACAGCCAGTTCAACATGATGAACAGCCACTGCAAACCAGTTGGTGCTTGCCAGCATTCAACAGCCTAATTTAATTTGTCTTGTGCAAATAGAATATATCATGCCTTTTATGGGGTCCTACAGAAACTGGGGTTTTAGGAGAAAAAAGCCAAGCCTTGCAGCCCTTTGGGCCCTTTAACAGCTCCCACAGCATGTTGTCTCTCTGTCAGAGCTCCAGGAGTGGCAAAGGCTGGTGTGTTCAGTAGCTCCACAGACCAAAATCTGCAGGCTGTGTCATAGCTTAGTTTAACTCGGTGACCTCATCTCTCAGAAGCTTCTAGTAGCTGTTCTCTGTGCTTGCCTTGGTGATTTGAGCAGAGCCCTGGTATCTGCAGCTCGGTCAAATGACTCAGAGTGCTAATTAGTCACAAAGGAGCCGTGTTCCCGCAGAACTGGCACTGGCTGTGTTTGTTTCCTTCTCTGTAAAGCTAGAATTGCCTTCAGCTGCCCAGCAGTCAGGTCAGTGTAGAGGCATCAGTAGTAGTGTAAGGCATGGGGACAAGGTCTGTTCAGAAGTGCTGAAAATGGACATGAAAAGTACTGTTGGCAAGAAAAGTGTAATCAGTAGGCATATGAGTGATTGGAAGTTCATGGGAATGGTCAGCTGTGTACTCCCAAAAATAACTTCTTACATTCTGGATATTTTCTCTGTTCATGAATTGGAAAAAACCCCAAAAGCAAACCCAACCACCAAACAAATCAGAAATACTCCTTAAAAAGACAAACCATAAAGACTCCAAATCCAAATCATAAAGACCCATGCTATCAAAACAACAGCAATCCAACCCAAACAAAAAACCCCCGGACTCTTCCTTTCAAACTGTAAAATGAAAGTAGCTGTACTAATTTCTTCAGAGGAGAAAGGGTAGAGAAGATGAAAAACACAAAACCTTGATAATGGTGGCTGAAGATGTCAGTGGCCTATCCACAACCAGTAGAATTAAATACTCAGATTAGGACTCTAAGCCTTCAGATACGGCAGGAGGGGAAATTCAAACTTCAGCAGTGTATTTGTCAGTTACAATCATGGTACAGAAATGGCTGCTGTTTTTAATGTAGGAGCAGGGGACTCAGGAAACTTCCTCAGAATGTATGGTTTTGTTCCCTTTATTTTGCTGGCAAATCTGTTGTTTAGTTATTACTATAAAATCATTAATTTTGATAAAATTACTTCCGATCTGCCTTTCAAACAATAGCCAAATACAGTTATTTCTTTAGTGAGTAGAAATTCTTTAGCAGTCTGTTGAGGTCAGGCAGCAACTGCAAAATACTTTCAGGTGTTCAGTGACGTAGTACCAGATGTAGCAAAAAGTTATTTTAGCTGTGAAGATGTATTTTTTACTTGGAATAGCTTAAATCACTGTCCTGTGAGGGATGACATCTCCACCAATTCCACCAACTCAGTTAGTTGTGCTTCCCAAAGGATGGTAGCACACTTGGTATCATCACCCCTCATTTGGAAGAAGTGATGCTGAAAGCACTGGGGGAAAGAATCTCACAAAGAGTAGGCCCCAGATGGAGGACTCGGAACCAGTACAGCAGCGTGTCTTGCACAGCATGGGGCTGGCTATGTGTTCATTGGGATATCTTTCCTAGAGTCATACCATTAATTTATCTGGTGTGATTATACACTGCTGTCTGGAAAAGCAAGCAAGAAGAATTGGCAAGTCCTTTGATTTTCATTTTTACTTATTTTTAGGGTGTGAAATCATCAGCTGTCATGCAATTTCACTTAAATATTGTTTGGGGATGCTTGTTTTAACATAGTAATTTTTAACAATGCTTTTACTGAAGTAAGGCTGGATTTCCCGAATATATGCTATGTGAATAAAGGGATTTAAAACTTTCAATTTTCTTAAAATAAACAGCAAAATCACACTGATTTTAAAATAGTTGTATATTTCTATTCCAATTGTTTGCCACTCACCATGCCTAGTATTATTTTTTAGAAAAGCCAGACATTCTGAAGCTAACTGGAACACTTTTTGAAGATGAAATCTAAGTCATTCACACAGTTTTGAAGATGGGAAGCTTTCTTTCCTTTTATCCTGTTGAAAGTTACTATTTTCTTCCATTTCAGCCTTATGCATTTTTTGTTAGTCTTATAAAATACTCAGAAATGCACTTGAGGCTTTAAAATACTGTGGCCTACTTAAGCTCAGCTTTTATTTTTGAATGACATGTATATTACATCTGTTTCAAAAAATATCTTTAAGCATTAGAAAATCTCCATTGGGTGTTTAATCTTTTTTACTTTCTCTTTTTCTCCCGTCCTGTAGTTCTCCTGGCTTTGATAGATCGTATGGGAGATGCCAAAGACCAAGTTCGAGAGCAAGCACAGAATCTTATATTGAAATTGATGAGTGAAGCAGCACCACCCATGGTATGATTGCTTAATGCAGATTCAGATGGAGGTCTCCAGTGAGCTTATGACTTTTGTATGAACTTTGAACATGTCACAGTGTTATTGCTACTGTTAATGGTGTAAATGTTAAAGATACTTTTAATGGATTGACACTGATGTTCAGCTAAAGATAAAAATCTTGGCACGATGTGATTCTGCATATTTTGCACATCATAGCTTAATTCTGAGTAGACATTTTTATACCATGTGACAGAGCTTTTTTAATTAAAGTATGTTTGAAGCATCTTCTGGACAATGAGAGTAAGTAAGTTTAATTAGCTCCAAATTGATTTAAAATTAGATTTGTACTTGAACACGTAGGACTAGAACATGTAGGACTAGTCCTACAGTTAAAGTGCACCTTTTCTAACTTAAGAGAATTTGGCCTTCTAGCTTTATGACAATGATGCTCTGTGAATCATGGACAAAATGAGGTGGGGATAAGTTGCCCTTTGGCTTGTCATTTTTGAGGAGGCTTGCTTAACTCAACCTTCAATTCTAAGCATTATGTGGATTCTGAGTGCTTAATCTTACATCTCGACTGTGCATCTGAAAAATGGAGGACTGTTTAACAAGATTATATTCTGAATAGTAATGTTATTTGGAAGTCTGGAGACCCTGGATGTGAGTAAGAATTTAATATTTGAGTTTTTAGTTCCTGAAGAAAATCTGATTCTGAGTTCTAATTTTATAGGCTAATAGGGAAAAAAATGGGTTTTTGTATGTGTTAATTCCTGCTTTGTTTATTCATAGATAGAAGTTTGAATGTTTGTGTGCAATGAATGAGATGTTGTGGACTTTATCTGGAGTGAGAAAATTATTGTCAGTTGCTTTGTTTGCCTGATAAAACATGTAGCATACTAGGCTATTATAGAACATGTTTTTCACCCTTTGGCTACAGATCTGATTGGGATTTAGGCATCAGGGTCTAGTAATACCATCCACAAAGACGTGCCTTTATCTATTCACAAGCTGCAGAGTCGGTCATATTCATTGACCAAGAGACATGGCAGTTTTTTTTTTGTGTCAAAGTGCCGGTAGTTAATAAATGACATGTTACTGTGCCCAAGATACTCCCAAATACTTGGCATACAGACCA
Source organism: Peucedramus taeniatus (assembly GCA_013400575.1). NCBI lineage: Eukaryota > Metazoa > Chordata > Aves > Passeriformes > Fringillidae > Peucedramus > Peucedramus taeniatus. Next base: position 35,497 of record WBNO01023748.1, on the reverse strand, counting down.
GAACCTCTACAGCAACAGCATTTGGACAAGTGCACAGCAGAGCACCTTGGAGATATCTTCATTTGGACAGTTGCTGATAAAGAAATTGATGGTAGTTGCTTTGTGCTAAACCCTTGTCAGGAAAGTTTTACATTGTTGGTCCATCTTTGTTTGTGCAGAGTTGTTAGGCTGTACATAGAGGTGATGGAAGGAAGTTTCCATCCCCTGTGAAGATGACTCTCAGTGTCAGAAAGCGTGCAAGGTTTGTGTGGTCCAAGGAAGAGCATGTGTGTGTAAGACAGGGTCTGATTCTCCTGGTAATTACCCTAGGGTGTGAGAAGCCTGGCTTTGGTTGTCTGCTCTCAGGAGAACTTAGGGGTCATTACAACTTTGGATGAAAAGCATCAATCATCCTCACAGCAGAGACCAAAACAGAGGAGTCTTTCCATTGCCTCCAACCCTGAAATACAGAGCTTTAGGCTTCTGCTGCAGTGAATCATCCCTTTAGAAGAGCTGAATGGAAGAATTTTTTGAGGATAAGTCCTGTAAATTTCTTTCTAGACAGCTCACCTTGCCTCTTCTAGCATGTTGTGGAATAATATTTAATTTGTCCTGTCATTAAATCCCTTTACTTGTTTTAGATGTTTTGGGGTTTTTTTGTTTCTTTTATGAGCAAGAACTAGATGTAGCTGTTTATGGGCAGGAAGGCATAAAAATATAGGTGGTATAAATGTGCATAAAAGGGGCAAAGAGAGGTTGACATCAACTCTTGCTAGGAACTTCTGAGAGTTAAAATTTCTAAGCAGCCATTTGAATTTCTCTGCTTAAAAAATTTAGTTCTTAAGGGATAGATCAGTGAAAGACTAAATTTCTCTTTGGTCTGCTTTGTTTATTTCAGTAGTCTGCAGTTCCCTCTCTACCTGTATTTTTATACATCTAGCAAGGAGATTTCCTTTTTCCCATGTTTGTCCGTGACAGTGGGTTAATTGGAAGGATGTTTTCTTCCATAAAATCCCGTTCTTTGTCATTAAGCTATGCAGTTTTGGCAAGCCATATCCTGCTCGTCTAAGGTTTGTTTCCTCTAAATGCAATGAAGTATAAAATAAAGGAACAAAAAACCACAGATGGGACAAAATTATCAAGCAGGACTCTAATTGGAAAATTTTATGTCTGCTCTGAAGCATGCTACCTCAATAATAAAGAGAATGCATATTCACTGCTCTTATCCTCTGTTTTTGTTGATCAACAGCTGTTTGCGAGGGCTTTATTACTTTTTTTCCCCAGAAAGCCGATTGCAATAATTAGTATGTAATACATTTTAGCAGCTTTGTGTGGCGTCATTATAGGTTGCAGTTGCAACACTCGGGGGTGCAGTTGGCAGGAGGGAGGTGCCTGGGCTGCAAAGTGTGCAGCTCCTGGCAGTGTGCAGCCATCCATCGCTAGGCAACGCTGCCCGGATGCTGGCTGGGCTGCAATGGCAGCGCTGCAGCTGGGGCGAGTTGCAGGCTGAGCCCATGCATCTGCTCCCAAGGAGAATCCCCGAGCTCTTCAGCTCCATGTTGGCGCTTCCAGCGCTCTGATACACAGCTAGAGCACGGCAAGGAGATGGAAAGGTAACGGGATAAAGCCAGGAGGCAGAGAGCCAGGGCAGGCAGAGAAAAACGAATGTGCAAGGAGGTGAGTGAGGGTTTAGTGAGCCAGGGGATCGTACCACAGGAAGTGGCACCAGCACAGAGAGGAGAACCGAAAGCAGAACAAAAATGGAAGCGCAGGAATTAGAACGAGGGGGGCAAGAAATAATCAAAAAGTGAGGACATAGATCTAAAGCAAAAGTAAGGGAGAAATGGGACAGCAGGAGTAGGGATAAGGACAGGCTAAATTGGATGTGAGGAAATTTTGGCAGGGAAACAGAATATGCGGCAAAAAGAATATAGTAACTTCTGCTTGAGTCAATCCTTTGTAATGTTAATGTTTGTTTTGTGTGCATTAACTGTAACAATTCTGTATGTTTTAAGAGATGTTTCTCAAACAAGGAAAATACCCAGCTAGATTGCTGAAGGACTCTTTTTAGGAATTGGTTTTGGTGTAGAATTAATCTGTGTTGTGTTCCATATTGTGCATTTCATAAGTTAATTTTATCACTTTTCCAGTGGACCTGCCTTCTGTTATTTTTTTGCAACTATTATGAATGTAATTGTATGGAATAGAAGTACGTTGTATTGTGCTCCTGTTAATTAAAGACCATTATTTCTGCTTTTATAGTACATTTGGGAACGCCTTGCTGTTGGTTTTAAACACAAGAATTACCGATCCCGAGAAGGAGTGTGTTTGTGTCTTGTTGGTACCTTAAACATGTAAGCTTTTTGTTTCTATGGAGATGTAATGGTTCTATCCTTCTGAATGTCATTTTTCTCTGAAAGTAATTTTTTAGGGAGTCTGGTTCAATTAAGTTAATACATGGGGAAAATCAAACAACTAAAGTAGCGGGCTTTCTGGAAGAAAGAGTAAAGTTACAGAAATTTTATCTTATTTAAAAGTAGATAAAGGACTAGTAAGAGAGAGACAGAGCTTGGTTGATGTCAGTTTGTATTCTATAAAATCTAAACCAAAAGCTGACTTCAGCAAAAATTATTTCCTGGTTTTTTCTTAAAAAGTACTCTTCTCTTTTTTTTTTTAGTTATGGTGCACAACCATTAATCCTCAGCAAGTTGGTACCACATCTGTGTATAGCATTTGGTGACTCTAACAGTCAGGTAAGGATTTCGGTACTTACTGGGCCTTTAACAACTATACTTTGACAGAGCAATGAAAGCAAAATAAATCTAACCTTCAAAGAAAAGCTGATAAGAGTGCTGGTATACAGCAGATCATTATTTTTTACCATGAGAAAAAGTAAACCCAATTTCTTCTTAATCAGTCCATCCACTGGAAGATGAAAGTACAGTTCCAAAGGCAGCTGTATCATGGATATACTGGTCCCTTTAGCTTTGTCTTTAGAAGTTTAAATTAGTAATTGCTAAAAGTAGTTGTTTGTTACAGAGCATGTTGAAAGGAAATTAAACAAAGAAGTTATTGACACAAAAAATTACCTCCAGAAGCAGCCCTTACTTGAAAACTGTGATAGTTTGCCACATTTGCTGAAGTTAACATTATGTGTAATTATTTTCCAGTTGGAACCCAAATGGCATTTTAGAACATGCAGGGACTGTCATTAAAATCATTAATGTAAGCAAAAAATGTGCAGTGAAAATCAGGAAGTAGGTCATAATGGTGGCATCTGAACCTCAGAAAATCTGCCAGTCAAAATGGTTAAAATATCTTGATTTATCTGAAGTTGTGTTTGAGGGAAAAGACTATGAATACAGTAAGGGAGAAGGTAAGATTGGTAGGAGATGGGCTTATAAACAGGATTGGTCTTTATGCTTAATTTCTGAATGCAGCAAAGTTCTTGTCTCCCCTGTGCTGCATAGCATTGTTCTGTTCTAGAGAAATTCTGTTGAGAATTTGTCCTGTTTGCTTATCGTTAGTAAAGATGTAGTTCACATCTTGCTAGAGCAATTGTATGTTTAGTTTGAACTGCTGCAAAGAACAATACTAAATTCATTCCAGATATTCATTATAGGGAATAATGACATTTACCAAAATGCATTTTTGGCAGTTTTTACTGTGATGACCATGGTTTAAAATTTTTAAAGAGGTACTCTGTCTTCTTTCTTTCCCCTGTTCTTTCCCCTTGCAGTGTCCTGCCCTATTCCCTTTCCTGTGCTGATGTCATGCCACCTGATTCCAATTGAAATAAATAAAGAAAATGTTGATCACTTTGGTCCACTCTTGTGGGCAGTCTTAGTCTTCTAGAAGAACCTTGCTTTGTGTCAAAACAGATAAAAGCAAGATAACATGTCAAGACCAAGTGCAGGAGCTAACTTTTAAAATTATTGCCCGCTGTGAGCGAGTCCTAGATAAAGCACATTTTTTCCACAAATGTTATTCTTATGTCAGGCTCAGAAATTCCCTCTAAAGCTGTTATTTCTAGGATTTTTTACCATCTGGGGATGCTCTAACTTGGAACAAATGCCATCTTGATATAACAGTTGTATTTCCTTTTCACCCTCACTGTTTCAACTGAATTGGCATACAGGGCCATAGAAACTGTAAGATGAGTGGCCTGTCAGCAAATGTTGTTTTGGTTTTTGTAACCCTGAAATTAACAATTTAAACTGTTCACAGGTGAGAGATGCTGCCATATTAGCCATTGTAGAGGTTTATAGACATGTGGGAGAGAAAGTACGAATAGATCTTACAAAAAGAGGAATTCCTCCTGGAAGGTGAGCTATCTGTTCTGATTCTGTAATTCTGAAAAAAAAAAAAAAAGTTTTACTATTTGTTATCTGAACTTTAAACTCACTACGAACTCTGTTTTAAAATTACTGTAATTTTTATTTTATGTTCTAGTTAGTTTTGCCTTTCAGTATGATGTTACTGGAGTTCCTGACTGTGGTGTTGTATGTTGATTAGTTTATATGAAAGAATACTAGCCATTGTTTTGTTTCTACCTTTGACTAATTAAGACAGCTAGACAGAGCTTGAAATTGTACTTAGTGAGAAAGACTGTTTATTCCATAATATCTTTAAAATTCCTTGTTAAAACGGTTTATGCATTTTAAAGTGTATTAACTCCTTATATATTAGCATACCACTTTACCATCACCTTCATCTCACTTCTTGATTTTGATAAAGCTGAATATGTCTGCTGCTTGGTGTCAGAGAGAACATCAGATGAGTGCCTTATCAGACCCTTCTAAAGAAAGAAGAGCCCTAGTTTTTAATGGTCATTTGTAGGATAGCCAAATACAGCTTGATAATATATCAAAACATGTATTCAGCTCTGGGGCTCCCAACATGAGGAGGACATTGACCTGTTAGTTCAGGGGAGAGCCACTAAATTGATTAGGGTGCTGGAGCACCTCTGCTATGAAAACAGGAAGATTCTTGTGGAGAAGAGAAGGCTCTTAGATGTTAGAGCACCTTCCAGTACCTAAAGAGGGCATTCAGGAGAGCTGGAGAGGGACTTCTTAAAAGGATGAGATAGGACCAGCAGCAAGGGCTTTAAACTGGAAGAGGATATGTTTAGGTTCGATATTAGGAGGCAGTTCTTTACTGTGAGGATGGTGAGACACTAGAACAGTTTGCCTGGAGAATCTGTGAATACCCTGTCCCAGGCAGTGTTCATGGTGAGGTTGGATAGGTTTGAGTAGCCTGGTCTAGTGAGAGGTATCCCAGCACATGACAGAGTGGTTGGAACTGAATGATCCAAATACATTCTACGGTTCTCTGAAAGCGCCATGGAATTAAGGGTGTTTTGTATTCCAGGCCAAGTTCAGCCTGTTAAAACACAAGTTTACCATGCCTATGAGAAGTTGCACACATTCTCTTCTATTTAATGATAGTCTTGTTTTTAGACTAGTAATGGGTTATATGGTTACCACAGAAGTTTAGGCCATAATATTACTACAGTTCAAAAACTTAAGTCTCCTAGCAAGTGGAACCAAGAAGATATATCCTTGAAGATCTTCCTTGCATTAAGACAGGGCCTTGGACATCTTTTGGAGCAGAGAATAAAAGAGTGCCAATATGACAACCTTTTTGCAAATAATGTTGGGTCTGACTGTAAGTTTAAGTTCAGTACTCACCGTTTACAACTCTATGTGACAGAAGCTGAATACATCTTGGGATCCAAATAGGATTAAACACCATAGGTGCTTTGTATCCTCAGGACAATCAACAGCTTCTAATTTAGTTGCAGTAGGTGCCAAGTTGTTGTTTCTACTGTCTGAATCAGCTGAATACAAAATTCCCCCTGATCTGAAAGCAAGCACGGTTGTATAATTTGCATTTACATAAAGAAGCAAGACTCTACTTGGTGCATGTTAAATGGGTTGTTTCCACTAAATCTCCAACAGTTTTGCACCTGACAGTCAGGACTAGTGTTAAATAGTACATGAGCTGAGTGTCAGTGCTGTGTCCTCTGCAGTAGGTTTCAGGTTGGGGTAAAGGGGGGAGTTATGATTTTCTTGAGTTGAACGTAAGACTGCTACTCTTCTGTCCCATTCATCCCTGACAGAAAGCAGAGTTCCTGTAGTCCCATCTTATTCCTTCACACAACTAAGAAGGCGTTTGACAAAGCTCAGGAAAGACAGATTAGCTCTGTGGTAGCTCAGACTGTTGTTCCTTCAGAGGCAGACCTCATTTAAGACATTTCTTCCCCCATGCCTGTCAGAGGTTTTCCCTTTGCTTAGATGCAGTAAAATTTTCAGGTGGTTATGCAGGAGCTATGATCTGTGGAAAGAAACCTTTGATGTAGAGTATCATCATTATTTTGAAGGGAATATGCATTCATGTTTGTGTGTCTGGGTAGGTTTTAAAGGTTTTAAGTATTACAGATAATCTGTAGTTCAGACACGCCTGCTTTCAGTTGTTGAGTTCAGCCTTAAAGAAGTGCATTGCAGCTCCTTTGCTGTAAGTCAGTGCGTTAAAAATTACATGTAAACATAAATATTAGCAGAAGAATCTATTACTTCAGTGTTTGGTGCACACATGAATCAATAGAATGTAGGCTTGTTTAGTTTGCATAACAAATTACACATTACAGAGCTGTGTGTTGCTGCCTAAATGCAGTCCATCGTAGAGCACTGAAAATAAGAGCTCCTGTGCTGAAAGGAAGGCAGGAAAGTTAATCAAGCATTGTTTTGAGAAATTGTTCAACTTCCTTAAATATGCAAATGGTATACACATGTTGTGTCTGTATAAAGCCAAATACAGTCAGTACTTTATAAATAGTAGGCTTAAAAGGTTTTGTAATCTGCACCTGGTAGGGTTTGCCTTTGTGGAAAATACTGGATTTTCTACAGGGCTTTACTGGACCTGGAATCTAAGTAATGAATAAAATATGGGATCTTACTTTTGTAGTTCAGTTTTACTTATTTACTATTTCTTTTTCTTCAGTGCATTTCTCTTCTTTACTGAAATTAATTGGTGAGTTTGTTTATAAGTAAAATCACTGAGTTCCTCTTTCTTATTTGTTACTTTTTTAACTTAGAAATCTCTGAATATTATTATTAAAGCACGTTCCTTCTCCAAAACAATCAGTATCAATTGAGTGGTTGGAAATTTGGATGTTGTTTTCCCTTTTATTATAATTGCTGCCAGAGAGGTTTGACAGTCTTTGGTGTCAGACCTCAAAGAAGTAGTGCTAATATATTTGTGAATGCTGAAAATGGATGTTTTATTTATTGTTCAGTGAGCCAAAAATACTGAAGAGGTTTTGTCCTCTATGGGGCAAACTAAATGTTTTACAGTATGGAATCTGTGTGGCTGATCTTCCCTGAATGGTAATAGTATACATGGCTCTAGATAGCAGTTACTTAGTCTGAGTGTTAAAAGCTTTTATCATTGAGGGATTCATTTGACAAATTTCCCCGCTGTTGCTTAGGAAACACAAATGTAAAAAATCAGTCATTTGTTTAGTTCTTATGTCTAGGGCCAAAACTTCATTTCCTAAAACGTTGAAGCATATTGCAGTATGCATTTCTGAATACCACATTTTATGTGGTATGCACATTCTACTTATCTGTCTAGTTCAAGTTGTAGATGAGATCCAGATGTGGACACATGTCTTCAAGATCTTTTTTTTTTTTT
>WBNO01023748.1:0-25841 GCA_013400575.1 Peucedramus taeniatus | reverse complement strand
CAATGCAATGGCAGTGCAAAAGGGAGAGAGGATAATAGGTTCCAGAGACAAGCTGGCAAGTGTGCTAGGGGAAGATTAGCAAACTACTACTGAGCTACATATAGTTTTGAGATAAGTTGAGTAGGTAGAATAACTGCTGGTTTGTGTTAGGGGTTATTGACTTAAATGATTAAGAGAGTTTTTGGTTGTGTTGTTTTAGATCCTTGCAGAAGGGTAGGCCTTTTTGTGGAGATCTGTATAGTTCTTGTTGTCGGCTTACTAAGTCCAGGACAAATTTGCTCTGTGGCATATTGCTTTGAAGTATTACAAAAGGAAAAATAATGCATCATGAGAGTCCTAAATTGTTGGAAAAGTGGGGGGAGGGGGGGGCTCAAATTTTTTTATGCTGTTGTCTGTCTGTATTTCATTATTTTATCACTCTCTTCATTATTAGGTAAAGGAGGTTTATTAGATAAATGAGGTCCCATTGAGTGAAAGGGATATGCACATCTCAGAGAATGTAGTCTATGCAGTGAAAGTGCATTGCCTCTTTACACAGATCATTGCATAAAAATTGTGTGTACCTAATGAAATGTTGAAGTGAAATCTTTGTGTGTCCTTGACTTCTGTTGTTGTGAGAATTTTCATACCCAGATGTAGTTCTTACCCATTTTTCTTGTGTTGTCATAAAATAGTTTAGATTGTGAATTGTAAAGATACCCTAGCAGTGCAGATTTTTAGTAAATTTTGAGTAGGGTAGTATAGTCTCTTGTTCTTCTGATGTAGCTGAACTGTACCTGTTCAGAGACCTGCAGACTGTCATGTGATTTGTAGTTCATAACTTTGGTCATTTAAAATCAGGATTCAGTCCTGATAGTCCTGGAGCTAAAAATCCCATGTGCATGTTACATATTACCGTATTCCAAATAGTCTAAAATTCAGAGAAGTCTTTGGAGAAATACAAGAAAATGTTCTCAGTTGTTTGCAGCTGAACAATGTTAGTACAAATCTATTGTTAATGTGTGGGTCACATTTTTCTGGGAGATACTTCCACTGCTTTTATTGAGTTTTCTGCAGAAGTGATGAGAAAGGGCTGTTGAAGTGTTTTGCCAGCTTTCCTGATTGAACACCATTTTTTGCCCTGTGGGACTAGATTGCAAATGGAGGATTGTGGAGTTTTTGGTTTATTCAGAGTTTTGTTTGACTGTTTGCTGTTTACAGATAGCAAAGCATTTGCAGTGTATTCTCTATTGTGACAGTTAAAATCAGTGGTGTGAGGCTTGGACACATTTAAGTGTTTAGTGTATCTTAAGTTTAGAAGAAAGTTTTATTGTTTGGGTGTTTTTTCCCTGTGGAAGTGCTAACTACCACAGAGCTCTTTTCATAACCAAACTGAGGAAATTTTGTGGAACAAAAACTTTGAAGAAAATTATTAATAGTCTTAGAACAAATTAAATAGCAATCTTCTTTTTCTTCTAAGTGAACATTCCATAGTTCAAATTGTAACCTTTTGTTGTTGAGTATGAGTATATATACATACACACTATATATACCCAATATGTGCTATTACTGAACCTGAACTTTAAAAGGTTATTTTTAATCATGCTAATAACAATACTCAATTTTTGTTCTTTGTTAATTTTTGTTTTCTATGCATTTCTGTGAAGATGCTCAGCTAAAGAGGAATCCTTTAGGAATTGTTTCTTCATACACTTAATCCCTTGTATATTTTGCATTGCTGTTTATATATGCTAATAAAACTGATTTCTGTTTTTACCAGTAGCTGGTGGGATTTCAGAGATGTAAAAATCCTTTGTTGTTTTTGTTCTTTATAGGTTGCAAACAATCTTTGCAAAATTTGATGAAATAAGAAACTCTGACAATATGATTTTAAGTAACATCAGTGGTGAGTATGAAAGATCATATATTTATAATCAGCTTTAGACTTATGCAAGGTAAGTATTTAAATGCTAGCATTATCAATGTGAAATGGATGAATAGAAGCATGTAAATGCTAAGAAAATGAGGCACTTGGTGAAACAAGCTTGTACACTTTACTGGAAATATTTGCTGGATTGTGGTCAGAATACAATTGGAAAAGGTGTTGAAACTGCATGGAAACAAGCAGTGAATATTTAACGAGTTACAGATGTGCTCAGTAGAGGATAGAAGAATGCTGCAAAGTGTTCATGTATGGGAAGAAGATCAGATGAACCTTTATCCTTAGTGTGTTTCTATGAGAAAAATGTACTTTAGTGATGGGTGTGTTTGATATCTTCTCTGTTAAAATGATGCATCATGATTATAATACATAGAGTTTTAAATTACAGAAATGTGTGACTGCAGCATTCAAAGACAGTTGTGTAAATTAAGACTTCATTGAGCTTGAGCTCCTTATTTTGGTGTATTTCAAGAAAAGACAGCCTGTTACGCAGAAAATCCCTGTTGCTTCCTACTGCTTTTTTGCTACAGTCTTTTTTAGTATGAAAATTTAATTTAAAACTGTAAATTATGAAAAAAGTGTTACATAACAGCAAAACAAAGGAGGTGCTGTGGCAGTGGCTTTAGCATACTCAGTTTTGGAAGCCTCATTGTCTCCTGCAAGGAACCAATAGATCTTGTTATACTGGGAAGAGTTTTCTCATGTTAATTTGTCTTTCAAAGTAACTGTTGATTATGGTCTGCTATATCTAAAAAGTGTAACCATTCAAGAGTAGAACTATTTTGAGGGATGCATATAATTCCTTAATGAACTCAATTGTACCTTTTTCATTTTAAATTTTCTCACCCTTTTCTTCTTAGTGTGAAAACAGAAGTGACTGTAGGTTCAAAGGAAAGTGTTTTTGTAACTTTTTTTTTACTTAGCAAGAGTTTTTATGCTGCATTTTGCTTTGAAATAAAACATTGCTATTCTTGAACACTTAAAAATTGACTTGTAAAAATTTATATATTTTTTTAAACCCACAGCATTCTAATTTGGGGGAAAATGTTGTACATAAAAAAGCAAATGTTTATGTTCTGTTAGATTGTAAATTTACTCATTATGAAAGGGTAAAGCATTATGTTTTGCATTTAACATTAATACAGCTGCATAGGTTTCATAGGTTTGAGAGATTCACAGATGCATTTTACATGTGTATTTTTTCTGTTGGTAGTTCTCAGGAGAACAGAGAAAGTCATACAGGGGAATATCAGCATTGAAATAATTTGAATATATGAAAAGATATATACCACATTGCTGGACTAGTTAACATAGCACTTCTGTCATTTTTGTCTCAATTTAAGAGAGTTAAAGTTTATTTTGAGGCTATTTTTATCTCATGTGCAAAACACAGATATTATTGCTGATCTATGACAGTATAAACCATGTATTTTGTCTTGTAGGTGGCAATTTCTATGCAAAAGTTACTGTGATTCTGTTTTGGTACCATAAATGACAGAATCAGTCTTAATACTTTGATTTCAGTATTTTTGCTTGAACCTAGTTCATCTGTTGCTTCCATCTAGGCAGTTTTTCAATGTTATTGAAAAGGTATTCTTCCATTGTTAGTACTTTATCTTGGCTTTGTGCTTCATTATTCTCTGAAGGACAATTTGTATTTACTGCTTGCACGTGTGGATTTAAAGTTACTGTTGAATTCCTGTAGCCTTGGTTCCAACTTTTCTTTCAGGAGCTTATCAAACATCTCTGGATAAAGGCCAAATTTTAGTGGCTAAATACATCTGTTACAGTGTTGAGGATGGTTTTTTTTGTGCTTTGGATATTTTGTAGTAGGGTTTGGGATGGTAGGGAGGGAATAAGATTGTCTTTGCCAAGTGAGGGGAGGCAGAGACAGGGTGGAAAGCGCAAAAACCCTTCAACTGGCTTTAATATAATTAAACTACATAGTGGGCCTTCTTAACAGCAAAAGGAATATCTTTTTGCCAGGTGGAGTTACTGTCCCAAGTAGGGTGACTGTACTGATGGGGGTCCTGTTTGGTGTGTGATGGATAGGGTAGAACTTGTTAATACAACCTTGGAAGATGTCATCTTCTTCATAGTCCTGAGTTACACTGCTGTGGTAGTGAATATTTGGTGTGTTGACCTAATTTCTGAGAATCCAGAGATGTGACTTAGGATTCTCTCATCAAATAATACTAATGTCAGTTGTTCAGTCATTTTATCCAGCATGTACTTAGGAAGAAAAAAAATGAATAAAGAGTCAAAGCTTGCAGCTTTAAACAACCTGAATACAAAAATGTTTTCTATGTTATATTGGTAGTCAAATCAAATATGTATTTTAAAAAATATGTTTGTGCTAACATGATCTAACACTTGAGAGTTTTAAAAAACATTGTGTTGGTATGCTTAGATATGTGAGAGAAATAAGGTAGGGCAGGAAAAGGTCTCCTTCTTGCCGTCTTAGCACACTGGTAGATTTAATATCTTACCTTCTCAGTGTGCTAGAGGGGACCTAGTGAGAACAGTCAGTGTTAGTCTTGTGTTACCTCTTTCCTTTATTGAATCTGGTCTGTGGTGGAATGGTAAAGAGGAGGTGGAGGATGAGTTACCATTAGGAACTGACAGATCCTCTTGGAGGGTAGACAAGGTGGAAAGCATATTGAAACACTTAGGGATGGAATAACTAGGGTAGGATATAACGAGGAGTTTCAAAAGCCAACACGTGAGGAGGTGTCATGTCTAACAAGGGAACTGGGCAGGAATCTTAGTGTTTTTGCTTTATGAGAGTGGCTTTCACAGCCTTAAATAATATCCCACTGCTAGCTTGCCTCTCCAGCTTGACCCTTGATTTATTTTTTGCTATCAGATGTGTATAATAAAATCAGAGATCATTTCTTTTATGTGAATTACGTGAATGAATGAGCTGCTATGCAAACCTTGGGATTTGTTTACATTCATAATGGTGTGCATTAAAAGAATCATATCAGGATGCTTGCCTGTTAAGCAATATCTTATGTGTGCTACTAGTTTTGCCCTTTCACTTCACCAGAACTATATGTAGCCTTCCAAAACGGAGAAGATTCTTTAAAGCACACCCACCCCCACCCCCACCCCCCCCATTTTTCGGCAAGTGAATGTTCATTTCTATAGAAACAGAACTGGCAGCCAATCTCAGCACTACAAAAGCACTTGTTTCTGCTGCCTGAGATTTGTAAATACTGTTTTCTCTAAGACCATTCAAGCAGACTCCTATATTGGATAGTAGTGTCATTATTGAGACAGGGAATTAAAACAAAAGTAGGGAAACTATTAATATTGAGCTCCCTGCTGCACTCAGCAGAATGATTTGGCTAAGGATAAATCGTACCGTGCACTATTCAACCCGTGCACTTTTTCCATTTTAATATTTAATAGATCAAAGGACTGGCTTTACAAACACAAAATATGACAGGTAGGATATGTGATGTTAGTATCATGGTGTAGGGGAGCTGTGTTATGGGTGATAAAGATGCAGCTGAAATACATGTTCTCCTGGAAAAAAAGGGGCAAGTAAAAATCCATAGCACTAGTGTGTATCTGTTTTTCCACATTACACTATTGTTTTTTATTTTCCTTTGCTGTTTTCTATTTGGAAATATAGTTACTATGGAGACAGTGACGACATACTGCTAATAGAGCTCACCAGTGCGGCACAACATGAATATATATCATTTGGGAATACTGGTGATAGCTGCCATGATTATTTTATAGAGGTTTTGAGCCGCATGTGTTCCTTTGGCATGCTCAATGCAAGTGGTCAAAATGTAGCCACATCATTTTGCATTTCAGCTGCTCTTCCGATGGCTTATCATTTTAAATAGGAAAATTTACTGACCAATGAAGTTTACTGGTCAATTCAAGCCCATTTGGAAGAAAAGGGCCTCATCAGGCTGATGCTTCCACTGGTTTTAAGGAATTTGACTGAGTTTTTGGATTATTACTACAGGGAACTGTGTCTGGCTCCTTGCAAATGCGTGGTTCTAATGCTCTGTGCAGCAGCATATGCTGCAGTCTGCCTGAGTTTTAAACTTTTCTATTGGCAAGACTAAGTAAATTGGTATTATTTACTTGCTACTCTTTTTTTTAATGCACTCTCTACCCTCAGGATGTCACCCAAAAGGTACATTGGGGTACAAACTGTTACCAGCAGCTCAGGCTCTGGGCAGGCTGTCATTGATGCTCCCCAGCGTGTGTTGCACGCATGCTTTGGAAGCAGTTTCTCTTTTAAAGTTGCGGGGGGGACGGCGGGCTCCAAACAGATCTTCAGAAAATTCAAAACAAGAAGCAGCAGCTTTCTTCAACGGAGCCTTTTCCTACTTCCTGTGGCTTTATTGTTTCGTTTCATTTCGTGTTATGTTACGTTTTGGTTGATCTCTGTTCTGCAGAGCGCCCGTCCTTAACCAAGGCTCCTCCTTCTCCTCTCGCTTCATTTTCCGTGGNCGGCAGGAATCCGGCGGGGATCCGGCCGGGACCCGCCGCGCCCGCCCTCCCGCGGCACCGCCGGGCATGATGGCTGTGGGGGACGGTGAGTGGGGACCGCCGTGCCCTTGGGGACCGGCGTAGGTCTGCGGGGGCTCTCGGCAGCCCGGGCGGGCCGGGGAGGTTGGCAGGTTGGCACCTTGGGCTGACGGGCTTGGCTTCCGCCCCAGCCGGGCGCTGGGCGTTGGATGCTACGTGCAGCAGCCGGAGGGTACCGGGGCACCGAGCGTGGCAGCTCCAGCCCTTCTTGGAATTTTAACCGTGCCTGGGTTTCTGGGATGGGCCGTGATCTCAATTATTTACTAGTCTGGCAGATTCTGCTGTGCATTTTTATGTTGGCGCTGTGTTTACCCCTCTCGCGTCGGTGTTACTTGCGTTGGCCACCTCTGCAAGATGAGACACAATTTACTATACTGCTTTGTAAACAAGCGGATGTTAACCTGCCCTGTTATATGAAGAAATTCATACTTACTCGGCATAGCCATAAAAGAAGAGCCTTGCTGCTAGAGCTGGGGATGTATATTTAATAAAGACACGGGCTGTTACTACGTTTCCTTCACTGCACAGTGTATTGTTACACAAACCAATGAAAAGTAGGTCAGCAAAGCAATACAGGCTATATGGTTGTGTTTTTGGTAAAAACTAGACGTATGTTTTATCTTTATGACACGTCTTGGATTTGCATTCTCTGAGCTTAATACCTTGATGACTTTCTGTGTATGCGTTGTTATTATTTTTAGAGGGACTTGAGGTGCATTCATTGGACTTGAAGCAAGTTTAGGGATGAGGTAGGATGGCTGTGCTTTTACATGTGACTGTGTATGCAGATTTGCATTAAAAAGATGATTTATAAAGATTACAGATTAAGATTAAATCTTTTATCTAAATTTGCTGAAACAGTAGTTTTAAGAGTCCTGAGAGAGATCCTTTATTGAGGCGACCTGAAATGTGTGTTTTTCACTTAGTTCTTTCATATGTCAGAGACTGAAAGAGATGAGTGTGACCAGAGCAGTGAAATTATATCTGGACTGTACAGTCGGAAAAAAAAAGGCAGTTTTCTGATGTTTATATTTTTGTTATTTGCAAGATGCAAGGGAAGTCATGGTCTTTGTAGAACTGTGTATGTACCAAGCTCACTCTTGCTGAGATTTGTTTTTTTGGTAAATGTTTTTCTTCATTTTTGTTTCCTTCCTGTGAAGCAACACAGTTCTCCATGGTGTAAACATTAATTGTGGTAACTTGCAGATTAAGAATACAAATTGTAGCCTGTTAAGAAATAACTGCATTCTCTAGGCAGAGCTGTAGGATTTTTGTCGTTCTGTAATGGTCGAAGTTTATAAAGTGAGGGTGGTTGCAGAGCTCTCTTCTTTATAATTTAATTCATCATTAACAAAGGCACTAAGAACAAAGTACTGTTCAGGCAGTCAGCTGACATTCTGTGTAGGAGCTTTGAGCATAATGCCAGATACAATTAACAGTGTGTAGGATGATTATGTAGCTGTTGGTCTCTCTTAAAACTACTGCTTACCACATTTACAAGGAATTCAGCCTTCTGATGTTGTGTTATGAAACTGCAAGGGAAAACAAAACCTTAGTTACTTTTAAGAAAACTTCTTAATCTTTTTTTCTAAATTTAATGATGGTTTGGCTGTGGTCTTTTGTTTTGCAAATATTCTGTATATCCTCCTAATAAATGCAACATAGAATAAAATGTTTTAAGGTTAATGATTCTGCAGCCTTTGAGAAATGTCTTTTCTCGGCAAGATGTCACTTTGTTGTGGCCAGTATGTATGATTAACTTAATATCTGTGAGACTAGGCTGAAGGCATTGTGCAGATACTCCAGAGAACAGATTTTTTTACTTGTCTTATTTGGTTTGCTCACTTAATCGGCCTGGATGTGTTACGGAATTGTAGAGTATGTTTGGAAATGTTGTTTTGAAGTGGTAATGTCAATTTTATCTTGAATGCAAGACGTTGGCTTATTGGAACCTTCTGGATTTTTTTTCCAGTTTTCTTGAGCACAAGCAGAAATGTAAATAAAACATGATGCTTAGCAGTTGAATCTTAATCTGATTTCTCAAGTGAAGATTAAAGGGAAGAAACAGATTTTCTGTTTGCCCCTATGTTAACTGTCTCAAGCTCTCCAAGTGATTGTTGAAAGAATGTGGAGGGTGAAAAAAATAATCCTGTGCTTGTGGCCCAGCAAACAAATGGACCGTAACTTCTACTGTAGTGAATGCATGTCAGTGGGAAAGCATGTACTGCCTCAATCTTAAAGGCATTTCACGTACTTGTGTGAGTGGAGGTCTGTGCTTGCCCTGCAAGTTGTGGAGGCTGCTGAGGAAAACTAGTCAGGAACCATTCCCCGCTCTGGCTTCCTTGTTCCTTGAGGAGGATAATGCATCTCTGCCATTATCCGTTGGTAACCAGATTAGGCTGCTGAGGAGGTGGCGAACGGAATCACCGTGTGCACATTGGGTTGTGTGTTCTCTCCAGGGTTTGTAGTTCAGCAGCTTCCACTGGTGTTTCCTCACCTTACTGGCAGTCTGTGCTATGTTACCCTGTGATTTCGTAGGTGAGGGACTGCCTTGATCCCAGTTGAACAAGGTAATTAGGATAAGGACAAAAACTACAAATGACCTTATAGGGAAGATTAGACATGGGTTTTCTTAAGATGTACTAAACATATTGCAGTAGCAGACATAAGGTATTTGAAGGATATCTAAAAGCATATAATCAGCTTTGTAAGAGGACATATTTGGTACACACCTTTGTTGCACTAGTGTATACTAAGTATACTGTTTTGTGTCATATAATGAATAAGCACTTCTTTATTAGTGTATTTTTATGTAAGCGGCATACAATGTAATGATGTTTCATGACTTAATGCACTTGTCAGATTTTAGATGCTAAAGTATATGTGACTGGTTTATGAATAGAAATTATCCTTCTATCTTACTGTATATGCATATCAAATTTTGTGTTTTGTCTTCTTTCAAAATACTTGATTAATGTATGCATGGTCCTAAAGCATGAGAACAATTATCTTCCATTCCCTGATGTTCTTCTGAGGAAAGGCAGTCTTCCTAAGTCTTTAATCTGATTAACTAGTTTCTGTGAAGTGTGGGTGCTGTACAGCCTTAATATTTTACTTTTTACTGAAAAAGGGATTGAACAAATTAAAGGTACAGAAGCTATAGTGATGTTTGAGACATTAGCTTGATTCAAAATATATATGTTATTTTAGTGCATGTGGATTTCTGAGGTGTATTTCTGATTTTTCTTATCCTCTGGTAGGAGACTTTTTAAACCAAGAGAGTCCTATGAATGATGATAATAAAGCAATTGTACACTGGCCTAGAAGTTGGTCAGGCTGTAACTATGGTGTTTCGTAGCATTCAGAGCTGTCTCCTGGATAGGGAATATAAAGAGTAGTAGAAGTTTTTGTGTGGGATAGAAGTGTATCACTTGTTCCCTTTTCTGTTCTTGTTTGGGCCTGTGTTTTCTTTAACACCCTGACTGAACCTGCACTGGCTCCTTTTCCTGTAATTGCTCCCCACCACTCCTCCTCTGTTTTTAGCAGTTGATGGGCACATTGGTTTGGGGCATGGCTGTGCCTGAGAGAGGAAGGACAGATACCATGAGCTGGAATGTGATTCCTGTTCTGAACCAAACCAGTGCAAAGCTTCTTTTCACAGTAAGGTCATATGCTACTCCCAGTGATTAACATAGATTCTGAGTTGTGTTTTGTCTGTAGAGTGCAAGTTCTGTTGCTAATAGCAGTAAAAGAACAGTGGGAAAGTGAAGCAGCTGAGTGGGAGAGGGAGGGAATGTGTAAACAAGCCGAGGGCTATATGAAAAGATAGAGAGAACAGATGAATACAGCAAGGTTCAAGACTGATGTGAATAGAAAAAAGAATTCAAGGTGCAACTCAGACCATTTTTTATTTAAAAAACAGAGCTGAAAGCATATCACAGACACAATTGTTTTCTCAAAACCAGCATAGTTTCTAGAATGATAAGTGCACCTGATTTTTTTAATATATTCTAGGGTAATAATTACAAGTTTTGTCTTCCTGTTTCTAAATGACATTTTCACAATGTCTAGGAATTTTGTGGGTGGTGGTGGTTGTTGTTGTTTTCATTAAACATGAAACATGAGTTCACTAAAAAGATTTCCAGATAGGTTTAATCTGTCATCCAAAAATGTTGGTTGTCTGGAGAGCTGGAGTCTGTTTTTATTAGCTTTTAAGAACAAGTTACATAATTTAAAAAATTCTTTTGGTGTTTTCCGTTCAATCTGCATGTTTTTGATTATTCCAGACTCTTGGTAGTATTACATGTTTTTTTGGTTGTTTGGTGGGAGGTTGTTATTGCCATTATTTTTTAAGGTACATTTTGGAAAAAAAAAAAAAAAACAAAACCAAAAACAAACCAAAATACCCCATTAGAATTGTGAACAGCCACAGGAGAAATTTAAGGCCTACTAAGGGTTTCCTTTGATAGATGTTGCAAGAATCTTCCACTTGACTGATTGGTTATTTGCCTTGCAGGGTTTATTTTCATCTTTGTTATCTATGAAATACCAGGAGTATTTCCTTACTGTTACATGTTATTTTTAATAAAGCCTTCCTGTAGTAAATACTGATGAGCAAGTAAGCTACATTTGGATAATTTCAGTGTCTGAAATACCTTCAGAGTTGAAGGGGCTTCTGTAGTATTAACCTGAATCAGAAATTCTATTCTGTTTATTGTATTTATAAAAGCATCTAAGTTTTAAAGACTTGTGTTTTGGATTTTATGTCTGCTTTCTTTGCCCAGCTTGCTCATCAAAATACACTTTCATAGCAACAGCTGGAAAGAGCAGTTGATAACTTGAAAGTGCCTTTTGAAAATCAGCTGTGTATGTAGATTCTTACAAGAAGTAACTACAGTTTATAACTCACAGGAATTTCCCAGCTATATGGAGTGTAGACAACAAGATTTTCATGGTACCAGAATTTCTCTGATACCTCTTCATATATATTTAATTGATGTGAAAATTCTTCTGTTCAACTGAGAAACACTTTAAAGCTCTCAAAGTTATGGATGTTTGGAGCCTGAGGAAAGGTGAGAAGGGCTGAAGTTGTAGAACAAAGCTCTTAACAGCCTGCAGAAAAACCTTACTGTCTTCAAATTAGATATTTTTGCTTTCATCCGGTGTCAAGAGCTGCATGGTATGATTGCCCAAGCAATGAGAATGAGTAGATTTCTATTTGACAAAAAATCCTTTTATCATTATAGGTTGTTTTGTTTGTTGACCTGATAAAAGTCCTTTGGTCAATGAACTTACACAGTGTGAGGTTTGCTATTGAACTTGAAGGTCAAACTGTATACATTTCTGTGTAGATTTTTTTTAATTTAAAATTTCTTTACATTGTCAAGTCAGTTTTTACAAACTCATTAGAAACACTGTGAGAAACAGTCTATATATTATTTGCGGGTTGGGTCATGTTCCCACAGAATTAGAGAAATGTCAGCTACTAAAGCTGCCTAGCCATATACCAAGCACCTGAGATTTTCCAGATCTAATGTGAGTTTTTTAGCTTCTGGGGTGCTGGTGGATGAGAGGCTGGATATGAGTTGGCAGTGTTGGCTTGCAGCCCAAAAATTCTATCCTGGGCTGCATCAAAAGCAGTGCGGTTAGCAGGGCAAGGGAGGTGATCTGTTCAGTGAGTTCACAGGAGGCCACAAAGATGATCAGAGGGCTGGGGCACCCCTTCTGTGAAGACAGGCCGAGAGAATTGGGATTGTTCAGCCCTGAGCACAGGAGGCTCCAGGGAGACCTTACAGCACCTTCCTGTACCTAAAGGGGGCCTACAGGAAAGCTAGAGAGGGACATTTTACAAAGGCATTTTGGAGTGGCTTCAAGCTGAAAAAGATATATTTAGACTAGAAATTCTTCACTTGAGCTGGTGAGGCACTGGAGCAGGCTGCCCAGAGAAGTTGTGAATGCCCCATCCCTGGATGCTGTGGTGTGCATGTTTTCATGTGCAAATAATAACTTTTAATTCCTAAACTACATGGATCTAAAATGCAGAAAAATAAATCTCGCAACATTTTATCTGCTGTGTGCTCATATTGCACTTTCTGATTCTAGGGTCTGTTTTATTTGTCAGTCTGCCTTGATGTTTTACATTTACATTACATCAACATGCAAGTTGAGTTGAATATGCAGAAATTGGCCACCCTAAAAACTAATGCAAATGTTAGCTGCTATCATGATGTCTCTGATGGTATTACATTTGTCACTGTCAGGCTCTAATAGTAAATCCCAATTTAAGCTCCCTGTTTGTAAACCTTCTTATTGATATTACATATATCCAGTGCTGCTTCCCTATTGCATATACTTGTGATATATGTTAAAGATGAATGAACATGGTACTTATGAGTGCCTCCCTTACCCTTGCTGTGATGTAATTGATAGTTTGAAAATTCAAGTCATTAAACCCAGATGCTTCTGTGTCACTGAATTAAGTACTGGAAGTGTCCTGAATTGAATAGTTTCTCAATGGATATCAGTTGTTTGATTAGCTGCAGATAGGTAAATATGGTGGTTATTTTTGCTGCTTTTCTGAACTTGCATACATCAATAATACTAGGCATATTATTGCAGTTTATGGATAGTGGTTTCTAGATAAAACCTACTTTTGTGATAAATATATTGGTTTTAAAATAGATTCACTGAAGAAAATGCTGGTGCTTTTGAAAGTTGGATACTTGATGTATAAGCAAAAGGAATTTGTGAAGAAAGAAATATGACTCCTGGAGATAAAAAAATAAAGACAGTAATTAAACCAGGCCTACTGAGCAAAGACTAGCTGTTGGCTTACAGAATATTTTAAATGCAAATGGTGGAGTTTATACTTCAAGAAGATACTTGATGTGGCAGCTATTTTAGAGGGCAGAGTAAGCAACTGAAGGGTTTGGTCACAAGTGAAGTCTGAATTCAGACAGGCTATAACAGTTAAATAAACCATCACTTTTGATAGAAATGATGAGTCTTTTATGTGTAAAGTGGCTCACAGTAATTTACCAGGCATCGAGTAAAAATTCTGTTGGAGCTTTTTCTTTTTTTTATCACGTTTTAAAGTGAATTCCCTGCCTTCGTTTCAATCAGTGTCTGGATAGGGAAAGTCTCTGAGGGAATACTCACTCATTTAGCATAAATCTTGAGTGCTTCAGAAGGTACTGTCTTTCTCAGCTTTAATTCTGCTTTATCATAAGAGAGCAAAGCATTTGTGCTGTGGTAGGCATGTTTTACTTTGTGCTAAAGTAGAGGAGTATCCCATCAGTTTCTGTGTTACAGCTAGTTACTTGGATCTGAGTGTTTAAAATGCCAAAAACTTTCCATTTTTGATTTCTTATGCAAGGCAGGTCTGTGTCCTTCCTACACCTTTTTGCCTTTCCCCTGCCTAAAAGGCACCTGACTTGTTAACATTTCAGCGCTGGACATAGTGCAGTGTGGTCCAAATAGCATGGCCTAGAGCAATAACATAGTACAGACGTTGAAGAAAAATAAGGTTACGTCATTTTATTTTAAGCCCTTGCTGTCTTGAGTCCTGTTTTAGGTATTGGCCTTGTCGTGAATTCTGGAGAACCTCATTATGTTTCTCTTCCCCTTTTACTGAGAAAACAGTGCTTTGTTTGCTAATAGGTTGTAGACTATTAGGTGTTGATTCAGAAGGCTACTAAATGTGCCACAGGAAGGATGTAAAGGAAATACAGTGATACTGACTACATCTTCAGTTTTCAGTAAATTTGCTGGGAGTAAAATTTGGGAAATGTTACACATGTGTAACAAAAGAAAGTCCAATTGCAAGAATTTAGAAAGGACTAAATGATTCATTAATTTAAACATGTGGATTATGGTAATTTTACAGTTACTGTAAATATATAAAATATGGCAAGATTTGCAGAAACTGTCTTTAATAAGTAAAAATAAGAAAAGTACTTAGATTTACAGGAGGTATTCTAGAGCTAGAAATGGGAATGAAGCTTTACTTGGGAGCAGAATTAGCTCAGTTGCTTATTTGAGCTTATTGCAGCTTTGAAACCTGTAGGTAAGTCTTGTCTTTCAGCCAGACAGTAGTAAGATAAACTGTAAGATTGACTTTTCTTTGGGGTTAGGAAAATAATACTGGGGATATGTTACATTTTTTCTGAATTAATCTTTTTTGAACATAGTCCTTCATGAAACTAGGGAGCAGAATGGATTAACAACTAATGTCATTAGAATAGGCCTATATTAAATGTGGATAATTATTGTGGCGTGTGCCATTGCCACTCCTAAATATTTCTTTTTTGAAGGTCTGTTAGGTCTAGTATCTTCTTCCTCGTTTTCCTTCTTTTCTTTTGTCCTGTCCATTGAGGGTCACATTTTAAAAAAGACAAAATGCATAAACCAGAACAAAACAAAACCCAAAAGCAGGTGTGAGCCTCTTTCAGTGCTGTAACTGATCAGTGGAATGTAGGCAAGCTGTATTTTGCTTTGCTTGTTGAAAAATTAGGGGAACTTTATTAAAATTTGAGATCCGATCAACAGCAAAATTTAACTGATAAATATTTGCCTTATTCCTGTTACTGGCTCTTGCGCCCTTACTTACTCCCTTTTTGATTTTTTTTTTAGTTTTTTTTAAGATACTAGTTCACTGAAACTGCCTGAAAAATAGCATATGAAAGAATATGTTTGGTTTAAGAACTTTGGAGGATTTTTGAACGGAGTTTTGGGGTTCTTTAAGCACTGTTCTCAGTGGTATTTTTTTATCTCATCCATCCCCTATGAGATTACTGCAGAAAAAAGGAATCTTTTTTGGTAGGAGTTTGAGATTTTGTTGCTGAGCATCAGCGTGTATTTCACAAAAGAAAACCATTTGCCAACACCGAGTCATTGGTACAGTTGCTTCCTTCAGGAAGGCAAAGAGGAGCGATGGAGGTAACACGAATTCAAGTGAAATCCATCAGCAAGTGGCCTCACGTTACTCCTGTGCCTCCACTCTTGTGTCAGGAAGAGCCATGCTCCATCATTGTGGGAAGCAGGCTTTTGTTTGGGCATGAGAATTTGTCTCCTAATGGTTTAGGATCCTAAAACCTGCTGTGGCACAGGGAGAATGCCAAGGAATGATGCCTTTATGATAGATCTGAAGCTTAGGTGCAGTTCCTTAGTCCAGCCGTAGGTGTCTGGTGCCACTCGAGGTGCCTTGCGGTATCCGCAGTAGCCACACGGAGCGAGCGAGTGTGACAGAAGAACTGCAAGAGATCTGTGGCTTTCTGGAATGTCAGCTGGCCACCAGACAGGATGCCCAGGACTGTCTAAACTGGTTTTAGATGACTGTGCTTAGGCAAATGAATCCCGTCCTTTGTGTCAGGACAAACAGATTTGGACTGTATGGAATGCCTGATGTGTAAGGGATAAAGTTCTCACTAAATGATGTGGGGCATTGGCTTGAAGTATGGATTAGAGGGATCAGCTAACTTGATGCATGTGTAGTGCTTGCGGCTTCATTTTCATGCTTGACAGAAGTTGTTGTAGGCCGCACCAGTTCATCTGGAATTGAGCTAATGATCCAATCCCAGATGTTCGAGTAATTGATGCAGTCTATGTTTGTAAGTCACTGAAGGGAGACTGGCAGTGGGTGTCTTGGTAGGCACAGAATGGGGGAGTGACTTGGAAATGTAAAGAGTTCATCTACTTGGGTTTTTTTTTTGCTTAGGCAGGGTTTTGCAGTCATCCTCATAAATATTTTGTGGTGTGAAAGAGGAAGTATGAACAGTAGGTAAAAGTAGTATTTGTTAGCAAAGTTTATCATGATCAGTTACTGAAGTAAAATTGATACAAATGTTTTGAACAGAAGTCAGTTTAAAAGCAGTTTTATTAAATATGTAAATATGAAATATATTGTGTTCTCTAGTTTGAGTCTTGTCAGTCTACAGTAAAATACTGCAAGTTGGTATTTACAACCCTAGTTGTGTTAGATATGTAAGATGTTGCTACTGAAAACAGTATCCAGATTTGCCTTTATTGCCACCTTTAGTTAAGTATTACTGCAGGGGATCCAGTTTTTTCATCCTCATGGTGTCACTTGAAGATCTTCTTTAAGTCAGTTCTGATTTCCTACTGCTGAGTAGCACAGGTAAAATATAGATCTTGTATTTGTCCTGCTGTGTAGGTGATACTGTGTTTTATTTTTCTCTTATTGACTATGACTTACAAAATGTGAGATACCAGAATGTCACATTAGTTATATGAATCATCAAACCAGCTAAGGTGGGGGCTTGAGTTGCAGTAACAATAAATGTATTCTAATTTAGTCATCCTTGAAAATGAAATATGTTTTCTCTCTGGATATGAAAAAACTTTAGATTTCTATCTAGATTCTCCTTGTCACTGGCTATATTTTTACATTTACTGGACACATAATTGCCTTTACTGCTCTATAGGCAAATCACAGTAAGTTGATTGTTCTGAAGTTTAAAATACTGGGAGTACTAGAATGTTCTTTGAATATCAAGTTTCATTATAAATGTTTATGCTTTGATCTCTCTGAATACTTCAGAAAACAGACACTATATATTTGTGATTTGGCCCCCGAGAGTAATGCTACAAGGCAGGAAGATAGTGCATATATTTTGTTTATTTTTAGTTCAAATGGCATAGTTTGTTTCTTAAGAATTTTAGTGTTTAATGCTCTGTGATAGTTAAAGTTCTGGTCTGTCTGCATGGATTTAATCTTCAAATAACTTTGGTAAATCATCACTTCTGAAGTGTGGTAGACTTTGGGTTCTGATGTGTCCTGCAGGTTGGTTTGGAGGTCTTTTACTAGAAAGATTTCTTAGACAGCTCTTCAGAGATTTTGTAGAAATGCACAGCAGTTCGTTGATAGCAGTTCACTTAGTGCACTGTACCTGCCAAACATCCTCTATGGGCAGATCTCCAGTGATCTCCATTAGAAGAGAAAACTTCTAATGCTTGGATTTTGAACGCTGAATTCCTAGCTTAGTTAAGATAAAAACAACCTTTTCTTGAATTTTTTCTTCCCCTGCTTTGAACTTGGAAGAGAGCTTGTACCAGAGTGAGAGCATTTGTTGCTCATCAGGTTTCATCAGGAGGTTTTGTCAGTACAAGATTCCAGGCTCTTCTTTGTATGGTGTGCTTACCTCTAAAACTCCTTATCCACTATGTTTTAAAATACTACATATCAAGTACAAGAACAGTGTTGTAGTATTTAACTGAGGCTCAGTGTCTTTAATTCGTTGTGTTTTCCCTTTAACATGTTATGTGGGTTGCTAGCAATTCATACAACTTTTTATTTTTTGTACCTTGGAGCTTTGTTTTAAAAGGCTATTTGGATAATGCTTTCTCATCTGTCAGGTCTATTTGCATACGTAAAATTTGATACTATGAAAGTGTTAAAATTACCTAGAATGGAAATTATCCAGCCATTTTAGAATGAAAAAAGTTTGTATCTATCAGATGGCTTTGTTTAGAAATACCAATTACATTTAGGCTTTTATGACTTCTGTTGTAGAGATATATTTTGTTTGTAGACTTTATAAAACTAACATTAGAGGCACAGTTTGATACTGAAATAGAGATCCCCATGCTCTGTGTGTTGGCTGTCAGGAGCTCCATCTCTGCTCCTTTGGCCAGCCAAAGGCACGTAGTAAAGCCAGATTGAGCGGAACTGCTCCTTGATTATGCCCTGGGGAACATCAGTTACAACTGGAGCTGGGCTTCTCCATGCTGAAGTACACAGAAATGCTTTTACAGGAGCTACCAGCAAGTGGATCATTGCGGATGAGTTGAGAGCAGATGGGAGGGGCATTGTAGGGGAAGCAAATCTAATGCTCTGTTTTCATTAAGTGCTATAAATACAGACTTCAGGTTTTGAATCTTCACAGTGTAAGGCATATTTCTGAAAATTGAATGTCCCGAAGGATCACTCGGGATTTTGATGGTAAATCCTTGGGAAATAAAAGTGTAAAGGCCTAACAGGCTGGGGAAAACCTCTGTTTTCTTTTAAAGACAGTATGAAATTTTCCTGCTTATGTTTATTTAGAAAACAAATCCAGAACAAAAGAGGCTCAGCTGCATTATCAGTTTAGCATCAATAGAATTCAAACAGATCCTTTTCAGCCATTAATTTTACATGCTTATGGTGCTGTCCTGTTACTTCGGAATACTTCAAGTAACTGTACAGCAATTTTTAATTTATTTTAACATAAACCATGAAAAGTCTGGTTAAGAACATCCATGTATCAGTGGTTTAAATCAGTTCTGTGTATCTTAAAAAGCGAGGCATTTATTTTAAAAACATGAGTTTTATGTGGACTGAAAGACTGTATAAAACTATTTTATAGTGTAGATTTTTAATTCAGTGTTAACAATCTTTTAAATGTATGAAAAAAAATCTTTAACTAGGCAAAGTAAATTGACAGTATTACCAAGAACATTGTTTAATGTATCCTCTAATATACACAGCATGTCAGTAGGTCAAAACATTTGCCTTTGCATTTTTTCTGAAATTCTGTTTGCACATTTTGGGGTTGAGCAATGACTTGTAAAATTACCCATCTTTGATACTCCTTCATAATGAATTGTTTGGTAAAAATAAAATTATTTTATCTGAGTCACTGGTTCCCAAAGTACACAGTTGTTTGGGGTTGTCTAGATTTTTCTTGATTAGGAGATTTTGGCATAAATGAGCAAATGTTCACTTTCTATTTTTAGGATTGTAGTGCAAATAACTTTATTGTTTCAAAGGCTTGTGCAATATTTGCATATCAGTGCAGCATTGTAGAGCTATTGGGTAGTAGCATGAAAGTCTTGCCTGTTTCTTCATCAGATTTGAAAGTGCAGCAACAGAACCATTTTTATTTGCAAAGCCTGTTTTCACTTTTAGTCTGTTTTCATGATTCCATACTCACGTGTCAATGTTGATCTGATCATGCTGTTCAAAAATCTGCAAGAGATTTCTAATTTAAAATTACCTGTAATGCTGCAGGTATCCTAGATATTAACCCTTGACATTTACCCTACACTGCTATGACAGTGTTTAAGTCACCTCACTTAATCTGGCCTTTGTTTGTGGTTTTCCTTGCTCAAAATCTTGATGTCTGGTTCTGTTTAAGATAGTGAGAGTAAAAGCATCAGGAAATCAAAATGTATTCTGGCTCAGCCCGTATGCTGAGCTGGAGTGCTGTTTCCATGGCAACACCCAGGCCAGTGAGGGGGGAAGGCTGATGCCTTTTCCTCCGATTCGAAGAGTTTACAGATCCAAACAATTATTCTTAGCAAGATTAACTTAAAAATTAGTGTTTATAGGAGAGGGGGAAATAATGAAAATTGTTAATATACATCTATATTTTTCTTGTGATGGTTTGTTTCTTTGATCATGGAGATTTATTAGTGCAAAACACAGCTTTTGGCAAATGCTAGAAAAATGTGCTAACTATAGCAGCAGTGATCTTGGACACATTAAATGCAGGGTGTTCTGACGTTCGATGATGCTGCCAATGCTGCTGGACAAAACCTTGCTATACCCTTTAATGCAAGCTGCCTTCCTCTGGGTGGCTACATTGTTAAATATAGTTGACATTTCCCTGGGAGCAGGTTCTGAATAAGCAAAGGGTAAACAGTTAACCATTCCAGAGATGATAAAGTTTTACAAATAATTTTTTTTTCAAATGGCAGGTTTTAGAGCAGGTAATATGCTAAATTGGTCTTTCATTACTGTAGTGCAGCTGTTTCAGCCTCGCCCATTTCATTTATTATAGGAACCATAGCCTGGATATTTTCTGTGCTCAAGCTTATAGATAAATCTTTCTTCCCTAAGTGGGTGGGGAAAACATTATTTTCTACTGTTGAAATATGTTGGGGTTCTTTTAAGGCACAATATTTTGAATTGAGACTGTTTAGTCACTAGACATGAATTTCTCTCATGATTAAAAATACACAAACCTGAAATTATAGGAAAGAGGAGTGCAAGCCCCGGAATATTGTCTGCCTGTCTAATTTTCTTAACGAAGGATTGGAATAGTGGCAAATACCATGTGTGGGAATGAATCTATTTGCATGGAGAATTTTCACCTTTTCCTCTGGCGTTGGCTCCCAGAAGATGATGTCACCTTGCAGCTCATTGGTTGTGCAGCACCTAGTGCAGGGAAGGGAGAGAAAGATGCCGGCACAAATCTCAGTGGTGGATCTAGGGTGTTTGCGAGCAGATTTTGAGAGAATCTTCGATTAGTATTGAGAATTTACTGCATGTGGCCATGTGAGGTGCTGGGTCCATCCTAGGGTGAGGGGATTGAAGAGCTATCAGAGGAATGAGGCGACTGATCTGCAAGAGGATCTGTGATTGTAAGTTGAAAAATCTGGGTGGAAGGAAGGAGACAGGGAGTGCTAGTTAGACACATTGTGGGAGGATGTGTAGCAGAAAATGCATGCATGAGTGAAAGAAGGAAAAGGAGAAGCATTTTTCTTCAGTAGACTGGAATGATAAAAATTAAATTAAGTGCTTTCCTTTTGGGAAAATATTAAGAAATGGTTAAAAAATTTCAGTCTGTAAAAGATATTTTTCCTTTGTGGGAGTGGATGTCTAGGATTCATTTTTTAGGCTCAGTTCTACTGTAGTTAATTATGAAGGTAAAAGAATATTTTATAAGAACTTAAAATGTAGAAAATGCTGTTTATCTCCCATTGTCATTTTATTCCTAGGTCAGAGACAGGACAAACTGATAAATACTTGTTTTTATTTATGCATTTTATGAATTTCTGTCAAATGTGAAGGAAAATAGTTGGTTAGGAAATGAAAATACACCCATTCTAATAGCTCTGTTTTTATTTAACATGTCTTTTTCTAGACAAAAGCTTTGATGATGAAGAGTCAGTGGATGGAAATAGGCCATCATCAGCTGCTTCAGCCTTCAAGGTTCCGGCACCTAAAAAGCCAGGAAATCCTTCAAACAGTGCAAGAAAGCCAGGATCAGCTGGTGGGCCTAAGGTTGGAGGTAATGTAAAGCTATTCAGATTCTAATCAGTGTTCCCAGAAACCTTGCCAGAGCAGGCACAAAACAGAGAACTTTGGAAGGTGATGTTTAATTCATGACTGCAGTATTTTTGCAGAGCTGAGAACAGTAAGGGACTCTGTTTTATGTAATTATTCATCTGTAAAGGTGTGTGCATATCTGTCTGTTTTTGTGACTGTACACTGATCTTATAAAGATCTCTCATAAATAAAATTAATGTTTGGAGATAGCATTTATGTTGGTGAAATGAATATATATAGATATATGTATATATGTGTATATATATATATATATGTATGGGTGTCTCTGCTGGAATCCACACTGCACTTATTGTATATATAAATACCCTGTGAAATTGTGTGGAGAAGGTCTGTGTAGATTAAATTTTTACTGTAGGTCTGCACTGTTTCACGTGGCTAGAAAGGATTAGCCATCACCCAGAGCCCACATCAGAGGTGTATGCTAGGTCTGGATGACTTATATTATTATTCTTTTAACTGTCAGGATTGTGAAATTGGTTGTGAAAGATAAAAAATCAGGGGCAAAACCCTTGGCAGGATTTTTTTGCATGGTATGGCTTTAAAGCAGTGTAATGATGAATGCTTAGTAATTATGATCTTTGAACAGGGAAATCCGCATTTTTTTAGGGCGGGGGTAGTCTAACAAAAGGAACTGTTTACTGCTAAAGAAGTGATTGCTTTTTTGATGGTTCATGTACACTTTCAGAAAAGAAATACATAATTCTGTGGAAATACACCATGCTTCAGGTACAGGGTTTTTATGAATAAGTGGTTCTTTTAGTAAAGGGTTTTTTTTAGAGTAATTTTTCCATGTTCCTGTTCATGTAATCTCATATGTGATCTGCAAAGCAAATATAAAATTCGGAAAAAGATATACATGGCAAACAAGCTGCCTTAAGTATTTTCACATTACCAAGATACAGCTAATGTTTTGAAAATGTATTGGTTTTCAATAGTGATCTTTAGAATTTCTAATAAATTGAAAAGATTTCCATAGGGCTGGATCAACACTGTCATAGTGTAACTGAGAATTGATAGGAATATATATCAGAAAATACCAGCTAAAAGACTCCATAAAGGGAATTATCTCATTGATATTCATTATTGTTGTTATTATTGCATGTAGTAAGTGTAATAAATTAGTAAATATAAATAAATAATTAATTATAATGTCATCTTTTTAACCTGAAGCACGGTGGGTTTTGCATGCAAAACTAACATACATAGTCCAGAACTGAATGCTGAGGATTCCTCTTTATTTCAATATGGGCTTTTAATAATATTTTACTAAATATAGATGGTTTTTAATTATTTTTCTTACATGTAGGCTTTCACTTTACATGCTCTGCACTAAAAACATGGAGATGCAAGGTGAAGAGAGATAAAAACAGAATAACCACTCATTGATTTTTCAGTTTATCTAAAAATACAGTAGTAAAGCAGACTAAAACCCCAAAAATTAGTACATAGGTTTTTATCTTCTTCCTATATTACCAAACTTTAAAAAAAATAAAATTAAGCATGCCAAAACCAGAGTACGTAGGTCATTCCTTGCTTTATACTATCTCCATTCTATTGTGGAAGATATTGGGGTGTGTTTACATATCCATCTATTTCCCTTCTTTTTTTTTTTTATTCTGTAGGGTGTCTGTAGTCAGAATTTTAATACAGTATTTACAAATCCTGCATCTCCTAGCCTAATCAAGAACATTAGTGTAGATGCTAAATGTATTTCTTAAACAATAAGGTCATAGTCTCTTCCAGAAGTGAAGAGTTTCCTGTAATAATCTTCATAGGAGCAATGACACTAGGTCAGACAAGAGGTCTGGGCAGTCCACTGTTCCATCTGACAGTGGTCAGAAACAGCTGCTAGAGACATGTACAAGAACAGGAGAAGTATCCAGAGGCACACTGTCATTATGGGACAAAACGCTGGTTTAGGAAGCTTTATTCCACAGAGAACCATGGTCTTTGGAGAGTCCAGTTAGGGTATCCTGTTCTGTTTATCTAGAGATATCCTGGATTTTTATGACTACAACAAAACCCTTATTCTCTTTCACATCCAGTTTCTGTAGGATCTACTTGGCAGGTGCCTAAAGGACACCTGAGAGTTTTCTCCAGCCTCAAAATTGCCATCTCCATGGAGTAAATTTATAGTTCTGGAAGTTGTTTGCTCTTCCTGATATAGTAAGAATCTCCTGTATCCTACAGTCCCAAATCCTTGTGCTCGCCACTGCATTCCAAGTCAGTATTCAGTGGGCGTGCCATTTCTCACCTTTTCCTCATAAGCACTGGATGTGTGTATTTCAGGCTTTCACTGCTCACCTCGTGCTTCTGCCACCTGTTGGTCCGGCGTGTCCCTTTTTTCTGACTCTCGAATATCCATTAATCCATATTCAGAAGTTGCAGTTCAGCCTTGGAGGAAGAATTAGCAGCAGCTCCTTTAACTGTGTTGCTTTTTATTTCCCTTTCACAAAAATCTCCAAAGTCATGTATGTGACCTGCAGTTGAAGCAAGTTTTTACTGCTGCTTCTCCTCTTCAGCCTTCTGTGACTAGGCAGAATTTCGTACAGATAGAAATTGTGTTGAGCAAAGGCTGAGATTATTGCAAATTCCATTAATTTAAACTGCCTTTTATATTTTAAAGGATCCCAGAGATCCTTTTAATAGAATGTTGCTCAACAAAGGTGTATTTTCCTGTGAGTTGTAGATGACCAAGTACAGTTTTTTCTCTGGATCCAGAAAGGATTTGAGGCTACCCTGTCTTGAAGCTAAGAAAATTGAACTCATTAGCCATGCTGCTGGCTTTCTTACCTGCTGACACCTGCTGAATTATACCTCAAATACCTGTGTGCTTGGCTTTTTGTTATACATGTCATGGAGATGGTTCTTAAGGAAGAAATGGGTAATTCCACCACTGCCCAGATATGCTGATCAAGTAAAAGGACCCATCTGATATTCAGAAAAAGAATTTCTCACTATTTTGGGTATTTTCCATTTAATATAGGAAATGTACTTCAGTGGCACTGGAAGTGCAACATCATTGTCTGGGAAGGCAGGTGAAACAGGTATATATATGAGCAATAGCAGTGTCCTACTCAGCCTGGAATTCTCCTTCCTTGTGCTGGGAATGACTGTGCCAGACATTTTCCTGTTGGGGAAAGGGAAGGCTTGTAGAACTTATGGATTTGCTGACAGGCGTGATCAAGCCTACTGAAGACAGCTTGCCAAAAAAAGTACCAGATCAGGCAGCCACATTGGTTTACTGCCCTGGGAGTAAAGAATCCAGCAGGCTGTTTCTCCTCTGGCTTTTCTGCTTGGACATGTTCAGACACTGAGCTTCTTGTTAGTCGTGAATGAGAAGTGATAGGTCTTCCACTTAATGGGACAGTGCTTTGTTTGGCATATTTCTTATTCCATGGTCAATACACTTCGCCAAGTTAAACCTTTGCCAGCAGGCACACAGCTGATCGACTTCTGATAAACTCGCTCTCAGCTCTTCTTTCAGGTGGTAGAGGTTTTAGAAATACCTCTTTGCTCTAAAGCCTTCCTGCTGAGGATGTGCATATTGTGTTCTGCCCTTGCAGAAATGGATACTCAGGGGATTTCTCTTGTCAGTATAGCTCAAGCAGCTTTTTAGTTGTAAGGGACACCATAATTTACAGTAGAAAAGGGCTTGAGTATGTCAGCCAAATGAGCTATATTCCTGTTCTGTGCTGTTCAAGATCTCTTACAGGTCTTCGGCAAGTTCTCTTGCAAATGTGAAAGCCCTGTTCCAAGTCTTCTAGGGAATTGCATGCTTGTATACCATTTGGAAGCTTTATGTAATCTTAAGTGTTAGTAAGAAACCTCAGGCTGCCTTAACAAGAAGTCTGGTATCCTCTTTTCCCAAAAGGTCACTTTAGGTCAGTAGTCTTTAAAATGGATTAAATGTAGAAATGGTGATTCTTCAAGTGAGTCAATTTGGAAGAAATGCTTGCTGATGAAATATAATCATGACAGAAGTTTCTGTTAAATTTCTTTTGTATTTTTTATGAAAACGTCTCTGGGGCTGGAGCATTAGTCTTAGTGTTGTAATTTGAAACAAGGTGAGCTTCATACTTTTTGCAGCATTTTCAGCAGGAAGATATTGCATGGTGTATTTTTATCTATAGTTCATTGGTTTTTTTAAAATCTTTAGTACATTGGTGGGCTGGCAATGTTATGTATTGGTTATTGTTTTACACTGACTACATTGTTACACTTTTTTATGTATCTAATGTATCTGTAGAAATCAAGTAACTGGAAAACCTGGTTGAACCAGGTGAACAGTTT
>WBNO01023744.1:0-11717 GCA_013400575.1 Peucedramus taeniatus | reverse complement strand
GGTTGGAGCAGCCTGGAATCGTGGGAATTGTCCAAATTGTCCCTTTGTCACCTCCTCGATGAAATTCTTCTCCTCCATAGGAAGACAATTCCCAATTCCCCGGCATTTTCCCATTTGCCAAATCCTTCAGGCTCCGGTAGCACTTCCCAAATCCTGGATCACGACGTGCGCTCGCCGTGGGCTGATGGCTCCCAGCCCACGGTAAAAGCTGGAAGAGTGCCTGGAATGACACATGGATAAGTCAGGGGATGGATTGGCATGGGATCCATGGGAATGTGGGATCTGCTCCGTGAAATTTATCCCAGAGAATCCATGGCTGCCCCATGATCCTTGGAAGTGTCCAAGGCCAGGTTGGACACTTGGAGCAGCCTGGGATAGCGGGGGATGAAATCCTGGAAGGATCCTGGAGGATTTGGAGAGCGCTCCGACATTCCGTCGGAATGTCTAAAAATAGGGATGAGCTGTCAAGCGTTTGCCACTTCTCCCAGGAAAGGCAGAAATCGTGGAAAGCCGTTGGTGGGAAGCAGCTGAGAAGCTTCAGCACATGGAGGGGTGGCAGGGAAAGGTTCCCTGGGTGCGATCCATGCCGGAGTGGAAAAATCCCGCCTAAAATGTGGGAGAAAAACGGAGAGAGGAGGAAAAGTCTTGGATCTGGGTGGAATCGGAGTCGTGGATTTGGCGGGAAGGGAGGGGAACGTTGGGAATGTTGCTGGAAGGACACCAAAGGAGAGGCCACCAGGGTCACCTTGGGAATCTGGGGTCCATCAGCTCCTAAAAATCCATTTCTTGGGATAATTTGTCGGGATGAGAATTTCTCCTGGCTCCTAATCCGCTCCAGGCGGATTTGGGAATGAGGAGACCCCACGGGATTTGGGGATTTGGGAATGAGGAGACCCCACGGCTCCATGGGAAGGACTCGGCTGGAAGTGAGAGGGATGAGGGAAAACTTGGGATAAGGAAGGTGGGAAAGGTTGAAGGGATGGATTTTCCTCAGGCTGGATTGTCCCAGTGGGAATTTCTCCCATTTTTTGGATCTTTGGCAGGTCCGGGTGGATCCTCTGGATCCAGTCCAGGAGCCGAAGGTTTGGGATCAGCCCGGGGTGGAATTCACAGATCCTGGGAATGGAAACTCTTGGAAAACTTCCGGGCCTGTGCCCGTGGGATCTCCTGGATCCCGGGGGATCTTCAGGATGGGCTGGGAGGTCCTTCCCAGGCAGGCCCCTGGGCCAGGATTGGGGAATTGCGGAATCCTTGCCCATGGAATGCCGGCAGTGCCTCGGGAAGGGCCCCCGAGCCCCCCTGGGCCGNCAGGCCTTGGCAGGGGCTGCCCGGGGAGCTTTGGAGCCTCCATCCCTGGAGGAGTCCAAGGAATTCCTGGAGGTGGCCCTGCTCTGGGCAACACCTCCCACTGTCCCAGATTGCTCCAGCCTGGTGGATTTTTTCAGTGATTTCATGGAGTTCCAATCCTTGGAAGTGTCCAAGGAATCTGAGGGTGCTGCTATTGGGAATGTGGGGCAGGGGGGGCTTTGGGAGCGTTGGGAATAGTTGGATCCAATGTTGTCCAAGGGATTTTCCAACTCAAATGACTCCATGACTCCATCATTGCTTCCATCATTGATTCCATCTTGGATTCCATCATTGATCCTATCTTGGATTCCTTCAATGATTCCATCATTGATTCCGTTATTAGTTGCATTCTTAATTCCATCTTGGATTCCACCATTGATTCCATCACTGAGGTGGGAACAGGGCCAGGACAAGGGGACACAACCTTAAGCAGGCATCTCCAGGTTGGATAACGGGAAAATTCCCTCCTGGAAAGGCTTTTCCAGCCCTGGCACGGTGGTAGAATCTCCATTTCTGGTGGGATTCAAATCCATGTGGATGTGGCACTTGGGGACATGGATCTGGGGTGGTCTTGGCAGTGCTGGGAAAGGTTGGATTTTATGTTCTCCGAGAGATTTTCCAACCCAATTGACTCCATAATTCCATTATTGATTCCATGATTGATTTCATCTTGGGTTCCATCTTGGATTCCATCATTGATTCCATTATTAGTTCCATGATTGATTCCATCTTGGATTCCATCTTGGTTTCCATTAGTGATTCCAGCCTTGATTCCAGCCTTGATTCCATTGTTAGTTCCATGACTGATTCCATGATTGATTCCATCATGGATTCCATTATTAGTTCCATTATTGATTACATCTTGGATTCCATCATTGATTCCTTCTTGGATTCCTTCGTTATTTCCATCATTGGTTCCATCTTGGATTCTATCTTGGATTCCATCACTGAGGTGGGAACAGGACCAGGACAAGGGGACACAACCTTAAGCAGTTCCAGGGCATCTCCAGGTTGGATAACGGGAAAATTCCCTCCTGGAAAGGCTTTTCCAGCCCTGGCACGGTGGTGGAATCTCCATTTCTGGTGGGATTCAAATCCATGTGGATGCGGCACTTGGGGACATGGATCTGGGGTGGCCTTGGCAGCGCTGGGAAGGGTTGGATTTTATGTTCTCCAAGGAATTTTCCAACCCAAATGACCCCATGTCTCCATCATTGATTCCATGATTGATTCCATTATTGGTTCCATGATTGGTTCCATCTTGGATTCCAATTTTTTGGATGCGGCGGATTCCATCATTGATTCCATTACTGATTCCCTCACTGATTCCAATATTAGTTCCATCATTGATTCCATTATTATTTAGTTCCGTTATTGATTCCATCTTGGACTCCTTCATTATTTCTGTCATTGATTCCAGTATTGATTCCACCTTGGATTCCATCACTGAGGTGGGAACAGGACCAGGACAAGGGGTGGGATTCAAATCCGTGTGGTTGCGGCACTGGGGGACACGGGTCTGGGGTGGCCTCAGCACTCCGAGGCTTTTCCAATGCCGTAATCCCATGATTTTAGGAATGCTGTGGACAGGCTGAGCCTTCCCTTCCAGAATTTCCTTGGAATTCCCTCAATTTCCCTTCCCGTTGTGTTTTCCAGCCGAGACCCCGATCGAGGAGTTCACGCCCACGCCGGCATTCCCAGCACTGCAGTACCTGGAATCCGTGGATGTGGAAGGAGTTGCCTGGAGAGCGGGATTGCGCACGGGGGATTTTCTGATCGAGGTGAGCTCCTTGTGGAATTCCGCTTTTTCCCCAGGAATTTTGGGAATTGCCCAGGAGTTTTGGAATTCTCCAGGTATGGAGCAGGAAGTTCCAGAGTCCTTCAGGTCATGAAGCTTCCAGAGGTTCTCTGGGTGTGAATCTGGAGGGATCCTGGTGTCCTCCAGGTGTGGATCAGGAGGATCTGGAATTCTCCAGGTGTGGATCCAGAGGGATCCAGAGTCCCTCAGTACCAGTGAATCTCCTTGGAATTGTGGCTGCTCCATCCTGTGGAGAACACACTGAGATTTCAGGAGATTCCCTGGATTTGTTGGTGCTTTAGGGATTTTCCTGGCTGGAGGAGGAATCTGGGATGTTCCCATGGGATTTGCAGCATCCTGAGTCCTTGTGGGATGGAGTTGGTGGGAAGAGGACGGGCCTGGAGTTTGGAAAGGCAGAAAAAAGGTTTTCCAGTGGGAAATCCAAGGAATGGTTCAGGGGATGGTCAGGGACTGGATCCAGGCACTGCTTTGGTTGGAAAGGGATCGTGGAAAGTTGG
This sequence comes from Peucedramus taeniatus, assembly GCA_013400575.1. NCBI lineage: Eukaryota > Metazoa > Chordata > Aves > Passeriformes > Fringillidae > Peucedramus > Peucedramus taeniatus. The sequence goes on along the minus strand of WBNO01023744.1, from coordinate 8,054 downwards.
ATTCCAACGGAATGTGCGGAGTGTTGGGATTGGGAGGGATCCTGCCAGGCTGGGAGAGCTGGGAATGTTCTCCTGGAGAAGGGAAGGATCCAGGGAGAGCTTCCAGCACATTGCAGGGCCTGAAGGGGCTCCAGGAGAGCTGCAGAGGGACTGGGGACAAGGCCTGCAGGGACAGGACCCAGGGAATGGCTTCCCAGTGCCAGAGGGCAGCCATGGATCCAGGGATCTTGGCAATTGGGAATTGCTGGCTGGGCTGGGATTGCCAGAGCAGCTGGGGCTGCCCCTGCATCCCTGCAATGCCCAAGGAAAGGTTGGAGCAGCCTGGGATGGTGGGACATGTCCACAGAATGAGCTTTGAGGTTCCTTCCCACCCAAACCATTCCAGGATTCCATTTGGGATGAATCTCTGGCATTTTGTGCTGCCTGACNGGGCTCATTCCCTGGGGCAGATCCCGATCCCCGCTGGCTCCTGGCAGGAGCTGGGCAGAGCCAGAAGGACATTCCCGATCCCTGCCCCGATCCCAGCAGAGCTGCCCTGGCCCCGAGCCCGGGGCAGATCCCACTTTTCCCGGGCTCTCCCTGCACGGATCCCTGGCAGCCCCTGCCCGGCCCAGGGGGGCTCGGGGGCCCTTCCCGAGGCACTGCCGGCATTCCATGGGCAAGGATTCCGCAATTCCCCAATCCTGGCCTGCTTTGGGTTGGAAGAACCTCAAAGCCCATCCACTTCCAACCCCTGGACACCTCCCACTGTCCCAGGCTGCTCCAGCCCCAGTGTCCAGCCTGGCCTTGGGCACTGCCAGGGATGCAGGGGCAGCCCCAGCTGCTCTGGCAATCCCAGCCCAGCCAGCAATTCCCAATTGCCAAGATCCCTGGATCCATGGCTGCCCTCTGGCAGTGGGAGCCATTCCCTGGGTCCTGTCCCTGCAGGCCTTGTCCCCAGTCCCTCTGCAGCTCTCCTGGAGCCCCTTCAGGCCCTGCAATGTGCTGGAAGCTCTCCCTGGATCCTTCCCTTCTCCAGGGAAACATTCCCAGCTCTCCCAACCTGGCTCCAGAGGGGCTCCTGCCTTGGAGCAGCTCCAGGGCTTCCTCTGGATTCATTCAGATGGATTCTGGAGCTGTTTGGGGAATTCCCTGAGCTCTTCCTTCCCCACTGGGAATTGTCCCTTTCCCTTCAAGCTCTTGGAGCTCGTTTTCTCCTTGGAATCCAATTTCTGTTTTTTTCTTCTCTCTGCCTTTTCCATGGATAATTTCCCAGCTCCAGCCTTGCATATTCCCTGAACTTCCTTTTGGGGCCAGTGTGACATCGGGAATGTCCCTGCTCTGCCTGGGAGAGGCTCCGCTCGAGCCCTGGAGCTTCCCGAGGCTTCCCAAAATCCTGGAGCTGTTCCCATGTGCTTCTCCTCAGAGTCCCGGGATCCCTGGGCTTGGAAAAGAATTCCAAGAGCACCGAGTCCAAGCTTGGCCCGATCCTCAGCCCAGAGAACTGAGTGGAATTCCAGGAATTCCTTGGACACCTCCAGGGATAGGAACTTGAACCTCCCTGGACAGCTCCTTCCAAGGCCTGACGCCCCTTTCCATGGGGAAATTCCTGTGGATTCCAAGCTTCCAGAAGTCCTCTAGGTGTGGATCCAGAGGGATCCAGAGTCCTTCAGGAGATGGAGTTTCCAGGAGTTTTCCAGGTGTGGATTCAGAGGGATCCAGCATCCCCAAGTGCAGATCAGGAGTTTCCAGAAGTTCTTCAGGTGTGGGTCAGGAGGATCTGGAATTCTCCACATGTTGGAGTTTCCAGGAGTTTTCCAGGTGTGGATCAGTAGGATCCAGAGTCTTTCAAGTGTGGATCCAGAGGCATCTGGAGTCCTCCAGGTCATGAAACTTCCACGAGTTTTCCAAGTGTGGATCAGGAAGTTCTGGAATTCTCTAGGTGTGGATCCAGAAGGATCCAGAGTCCTCCACATGTTGGAGCTTCCAGGCATTTTCCAGGTGTGGATCAGGAAGTTCTGGAATTCTTCAGGCGTGGATCCAGAGGGATCTCGTGTCCTCCAGGTGTTGGAGCTTCCAGGAGTTTTCCAGGTACGGATCCAGAGGGATCCAGCATCCCAATGTGTGGATCAGGAGCTTCCAGAAGTTTTCCAGGTCAGGAGGATCTGGAATTCTCCAGGTGTGGATCAGGAGGTTCTGGAATTCTCCAGGTGTGGATCCAGAGGGATCCGGAGTCCTCCACGTGTTGGAGCTTCCAGGAGTTTTCCAGGTGTGGATCAGGAGGTTCTGGGATTCTCCAGGTGCAGATCAGGAGGCTCCAGAGTCCCCACATTCCCTTTGGGAATTGGGTCACTCCTGGAGCTCTCCGGAGCTGCCTTCGGTGCCAATTCCAGCCCTGAATTCCCTTCAGGAAGGCACTGGCAGGAATTCCCCCCAGAAAATCTGGAGCAGCCTCTGGAACAGACACAGTTTAGGCTGTGGGAAATCAGGAAAATTCCTCTTGGAGGGAATCAAATCCCAGTGGATTTGGAGGACCTGGATCCAGGGATTTGATCTCCGAGGGTTTTTCCAACCTCCAACAATTCCATGATCCCGTGAACCACATTCCAGGAGTGGCTCCATGAGGAAATTCCCAATCACAGGCTGGGTAATTGCCAAGATCCAACCTCTCCAGGGCTGGGATTGGGAAAATCCCACTGGAATTCCAGAGGAAATTCCAGAATTTCCAGCCTTTTGTCTCCCCCCATCCTGGGAAGTTTTCAGTCCTGGAATTTTTTCCATGAAGAGTTTTGGAAGTGGAGAACTTTGACCACTTCCATGAGAATTCCATGATTCCTTGAGGATCTGGGTATTCCCAGGATTTGGGATACAGACATGGCTGGAAATCCATGGATATTTCCAGGATTTAGGGATGGATTTTATTGTTGTCCCAAGTTTTTTTGAAGGAAAAACTGGAATGACAGATCAGGGATCCCAGCATCCCCTGGGGAGGTTTTGATGGGATATTCAGGAATGTTGCTCCATGGAAAAGGTTGGGAAGCTTTGGAAGGAGCAGTGGTGAAGTCAAATCCTTGGAAATGTTCAAAAAACCTGGATTTGGGAATGTGGGTTAATGGTGGTCTCTGAGGGCTTTTCCAATCTCAACAATTCCATGATTTTCTTTGGGAACAAGGAAAAATCCTGCTCCGGGCAGGGGTGGGAATGAGATGATCCAATCCCAACCATTCCATGATCCCAGTGAATAAAATTCCAGAGTGTTTTTTAAGGGCACAGAGCCCAAAAATCCAGGAGGGGGGCAAAAAAAAACCTCTGGGACAAAAAATTCCCCCTCTGGAATTGTGGGAAGGAGGGAGCGCTGAAACATTGCCGGATCTTCTCCCTGCTGGAAAGGTCAGGAAGCAAAAAAAGCAGGAAATGCGGATAATTCCGGCTCCGGAGCGTGGGAGGTTGATAAAAGGATCCGAGGAAATATCAAAGGCCGGGATTTCGGATCATTGGGAATTTGGGAGCACTGGGAGCTGGGGGGAAAAAAAAAAAAAAAGAGGGAAGAGGCTGATCCAGCTCTGTTGTTTTTTTTAATGGAAAGGGTCAAAATTTGGGATATTCTGGTGTGGGGAAAAAAAGCTGGAATGTTCTGCTCCGAGTTGGGAACGAATGCGGAGCTTGGATTTCTCCGGGAGATGTCTCGGAACACGAAGTTTCCCAGTAACCAAGGAGAGAGGAATTCCTAAAAATATCCATTCCCAAATTACCGGGCTGGGAGAGCGGATCCCAGGGATCTGCGTGAAGGGGGTCTGGGAACGCTGCTCAGCCCTGGAATTCCGGAGGCTCGGGATGAGCATTGGGCTCTCCCAGTTTTCCGGAGGGGGAGAATTGAGGGAAATCAAGGCAGGGATGAATTCGGAGCACAGGGAATTCCGGGATTGAAATCCCAAGGAATTTCGTGGAAGTGGAGATTGGGCTCGGGTTATCCCGAGGGTTTTGTTGGAATTCCTTCGAGTTCAGGTGGAAATAAACAGAATTAGGAGTGCGAGACAATTCCCAACAATTCCCTGGTCGGATCCAGGTGGGAATGGGGATCTGTTCCCAGGGAAAGGGGACGGAACGAGAGGGAACGGCCTCAAGCTGAGCCAGGAATGGAATATTTGGGAAAAATCCTTCGTGGAAAAGGTCAGGAAGGATGGGAATGGGCTGAGCAGCGTAGTGGGAATTGCCATTCCCGAGGGGTTTCAAATCCATGGAGCAGGGTGGGAATGGCGGTGCTGGGAATGCTGGGAACTCTCCCAGCAGGATTTCCAGCTTCAGATATTCACAGATTCCAGGATTTCATTCCCAACGTGGGAAATGCTGACAGGAGAACCTCGGGAATTTCCCATTCCAGTGAACCCTGATGGGCAGGGAATGGAGATTCCAGGCTCAGGAAATCCCTTAGGAAAAGGGAATTCTCCCAGCAATTTCTGGATTTGTCCTGGATTTTATCGGTTGGATGTGGCAGATCCTGGAAGGACAAAATTCCCAAGCTCCCTGAAATTCCCATGTAGATCCTGGATGAAGGATTGGGATGGGAGCTGGGAATGACTCAGGAAGAAGGAAAAGGGATGAGGATCCAGGAATTCCTGGCTCTGGAGTGCAGGTGTGGAATTCCAGCAGTTTGGAAGGAGCTTGGTGCACATGGAGAGAATTCCCTGGAAAACCATTCCATGGATTCCAGTGAATCCCATGGGAACTTGCCAATGGGATGGGCTTGGAGAGGTAGGAAAGGTCCAAGCCAGGATCCTCGGGAGGATTTCGGGATCTGGAGAATCCTGGAGGAAATATCAGAAATATCAGAAATCCTGGGATTGCCATTCCAGAGAATTTGGGATTATCCAGGATTCTCCAGATCCCAAAATCCTCCTGATGATCCCGGCTTGGACCTTTCCCCCCTCTCCAAGTCCATCCCCATTCCATGGGCCAGTTTCCATGGAATCCATGGAATGGTTTTCCAGGGAATTCCCTCCACTCCGAACACTCCATGACCAGACACTCCAAAAAACCCGGGAAAACCTCATTTTTTTGGGAATCTCCCAGCAGGAAACGGCGATTCCCATCTCACTCCATGGAGTTGTGGTGACTCCCAACCACCACAAAAAGACGCGAAAAACCGGACAAAAAAAAAAACAGAAAAAGCGGGATTTTTGCTGACTGTTTCCATATTTTTTCCCCCCCACTGGGAATTCTGATCCATGAGTTTCTTTTTTTTTGGGAATGCAGGTGAACGGAGTGAACGTGGTGAAGGTGGGGCACAAGCAGGTGGTGGCGCTGATCCGGCAGGGCGGGAATCACCTCCTGATGAAAGTCGTGTCCGTCAGCCGCAAGCCCGACTCCGAGGAGGGATCCCGCAAAAAGGGTGAGTGGCGATTCCCGGGAATTCACGGGATTCCGGGGGCTCCGGGTGGGCCGGAGCGGCCCCAGCGAGGAGAGGGAGTGGCAGGAGTGGAAAATTTTGGGGTGGGCAGGTTGGGATGTGCCGGCACTTTGGGATGTGCTGATTTTTGGGATATATGTGGTGTTTGGGATGTGTTGATGTTAGGATGCACTGATTTTTGGGATGTGTCCATTTTTTGGGATGTGCTGGTTTTTGGGATGTACTGTTTTTTGGGATGCGCTGATTTTTGGGATGCGCCAATTTTTGGGATGCGTCAATTGCTGGGATGCGCTGATTTCGGGATGTGCAGATTTTTGGGAGGTGTTGATGTTGGGATGTCCTGATTTTTGAGATGTGATGATTTTTGGGATATGTCCAGTTTTTGGGATGCACCAGTTTTTGGGATTCACCAGTTTTTAGGATGTGCCAATTTCAGGATGTGCTAGTTTTTGGGATGTTTCCATTTTTGGGATACACTGGTTTTTGGGATACGCCAGTTTTTGGGATGCGCCAATTTCAGGATGCGCTGATTTTTGGGATGTGTTGATGTTTGGGATGTGCCACTTTTTTGGGATGTGCTGATTTTCAGGAAGCAATGTTTTTTGGGATGTTTCCTTTTTGGGGATACACCGATTTTTGGGGTACACCAATTTTTGGAATGTAAATTGAAATGTAATTTTTGGTTGATGCTGGGATGTACTGGTTTTTGGGATGAGCTGATTTTTGGGATACACCGGTTTTTAGGATATGCCTGTTTTCAGGATGTGCCAATTTAAGGATGCACCGATTTTGGGATGCGTTGATGTTGGGATGCGTTGATGTTGGGATGTCCTGATTTTTGGGATGCAAAGATTTTTGGGATGTGCTGGTTTATGGGATTCCCAGGATTCTGGGGATTTGGGATGGGCTGGAGCATCAGTGAGGAGAGGGAATGGAGAGAGGGGAAGTGGAAGCGGCAGGGGTGGAAAATTCCTTGTAGGAAGGTTGGGATGTGCCAGCTTTTTGGGATGTGCTGTTTTTTGGGATGTGCTGATATTTGGAATGCGACGGTTTTTGGGATGCGCCGATTTCAGGATGCGCTGATTTCGGGATGCACCGATTTTTGGGATGTGTTGATGTTGGGATGTGCTGGCTTTTGGGATGCAATGATTTTTGGGATATGTCCATTTTTTGGAATGTGGAGGTTTTGGGATGCGCTGTATTTTGGGATGCGCCAATTTCAGGATGCGCTGATTTTTGGGATGTGTTGATGTTTGGGATGTTCCGGTTTTTGGGATGTGCTGATTTGTGGGATGCAAAGATTTTTGGGATGTTCCCATTTTTGGGATGCGCTGGGTTTTGGGATGAGCCGATTTTTGGGATGTTCCCATTTTTGGGATGTCACGATTTTTGAGGTGTGACAGTTTTTGGGACGTTTCCATTTTTGGGATGCGTTGAATTTTGGGGTGCACTGGTTTATGGGATGTGCTTGTTTTTGGGATGCACCGATTTTGGATGTGCTGATTTTTGGGATGCGCTGATGTTTGGGATGGCTGATTTTGGGATGTGCCCATTTTTGAATGTGAAGGTTTTTGGGATACGTTGATTTTTATAATGTGCTGATTTCTGGGATGTTCCCATTTTGGGAAGTTCCAACTTCTGCGAGGCAAAGATTTTTGGGATATGTCCATTTTTTGGGATGGGCTGATTTTTGGGATGTGTTGATTTTTTGGGATGTGTCATTTTTTTGGATGCATGATTTTTTGGGATGTGCCAGTTTTTGGGTTGCACCAGTTTTGGGATATGCCCATTTTTTGGGATGTGCCCATTTTGGGATGTGCTGATTTTTGGGATCCCCACATTTTTGGGATGCACCCATTTCTTAGAATGTGCTGGTTTTTGGGATCCGTTGATGTTTGGGATGTGAAAATTTTTGGGATTTGCTCATTTAGGGATGTGTTGGTTTTTGGTAAGCAGGATGTGCTAGTTTGCACCCATTTTGGGATGCACCCATTTTTGTGATGCATCATTTTTTGGGATGTATTGACGTTTGGGATGTGCTGATTTTTGGGATGTGCCTGTTTTGGGATGTGCTTATGTTTGGGATGCAAAGATTTTTGGGATGTTCCAACTTCTGGGATGTGTCGATTTTTGGGATGTGCCAGTTTCTGGGATGAGCTGATTTTTGGGAATGTGGGAGGTGGGTAGAGAAGCTCAGGAAGGTCCCAAACACATCCATTGAGTTGTGGTGGTTTTCGGGAATGGCTTGGATTCCCAAAGTCTGAAATTCCTGGAGCTGTGTATTTGTTTGGGAATGGCTTTGATTCCCAGGGTCTAGAATTCATGGAATTGTGGTTTTTGGGAAATGTCTTGAATTTCCAAGATCTGGAATTCTTGGAGTTGTGTGTTTTGGGAATGGCTTCAGTTCCCAAGGTCTGGAGTTCCTGGAGCTGTGGTGTTTTTTGGGAATTGCTTGAATTCCCAATATCTGGAATTTCTGGAACTGTGGTGAACAAAGAACCGGAGTTTTGGGAGCTCATGGATGTGGGAAGGGAGGGATGGGCTGGGAATTCAGGGAGGAATTTAGGGAGTCCCGGGATGGGTTTTGGGAATCACTTTTTATTCCCATGATCCAGAATTCCTGGAATTCCCATCAGCTGCTCCAGGCTCAGGCTCCACCTGGGAATTG
>WBNO01023743.1:264410-281730 GCA_013400575.1 Peucedramus taeniatus | reverse complement strand
AGGACTGCTTTTCTGGGTTAGGTGTCCTGGAATCCTTTTTTGGAAGGTGTAGACAGAGGTCACAAAAGTCATAGCTGAATAGAACAAAATGGGAAGGAATATTAGTAGAGCAATCACCACTTTTAAGTGCTGCAAAGTGTGCCCTGAATCTGTCAGCAGGATTTCTGTTTTTGTTTTTCAGAAGAAAAAGTATAGCAAAACAGATCAAACCTAACATTTTTTGTCTGAGTCCCCATCACTCACTAGAGGAAATGACAAACTCATTTTATGTGATTTTTACGGCTATCCCTTCCCCCTTTCCCTCAATTCTGTTTTATTCATTAATTGCAATTCTCAGTTTTTGTTCCAGGCTTTTTAAGCTGGATTATCACCTTCTCACTCCAATATTCTCTCCTAGTTGCCTGTAGTTATCACTACCTTTTTATAACAGTTGATTTCATAGCCTTTTGATCTGCTTTAGTACTTAACTACCTGTACTTTATAACACAATAGTAATTATTTTTCCGTATGAAAAAATTGAGTTTTGTTTCCAGACTCCTGAAAATTTTAAATTTAAATGGCATAAACATTCATTAAACTCTATTTGAGGCTCAACTCACAAATACTCAGTTAACTGTAGTACACAGAAGGTACTTTCAAGTTTAAAAATTACTTTAAATGTACCAGGGGAGTTCATACAAGGTTGCAAACAGAAATTTCAAAGACAGGGAACATTTACATTGAGAATCCCAGTTAAAAATAAAACCAAACAAACTGAGAGGCAATGTGATTACATCAAAGATCCTCAGCAACCACAGTAGGTATTTATGTTATCTGTTAAGGTAAATATTCACTTAAATGATCCAGGCATGTAGATGTTCATCTTTCACTTTTCTGTTGTGTTTTAGGTCTTAATAATGTTTTTGGTGAAATGCTCTCAACATTTGGCAGTAAGCCTTCTCCTTGGCCTTTTCCTTTATTTTCACCATGCTTCTCTGTCTTCTGATTTGGCTGCTTTTTTTTTTTTTTAACTGAAAAAAAGACAGTTTACAGTGGTACTGAATAGATTTAATAACTTCAATAAATCTCATGGATATGATTGCTATACCACCATTGCTCCTACTCTATTAGCATGGGTTTAACTGTGAACTCCCAGGAGAAGAATTAGTGATCAGAAATGTCTAAGCTTTTGCTGTTTAGAATGAATGATGCTTAGTCTTTGGACTAAAGCTTTGGCTGCTTGGTTGCTGTTCATGTTTCAATATAATGTTCTCATGGTTAAGCCATATCAAGTTGAGCACTAAGCATTGAAGCTCACATAGCACAAGTAAATCCTCACATCAGCACTTGCCAATCACAATATACAATTCCAGAAAAATATGAGTGTAATCTGGGGAAGATAGAGAAACTTTTCACCAAAGAAAAGCTATACCAGCAACTCCAGGAAATGGCTTTTGAAATATAATTGCACCCCAAGGGAAAGGACACATTCATTGGTATGTTACGCTTCACAAGGCCAAGGGTGTTAACTCAAATAACAGGTGAATTACCTGCCATGGCTTATTGTTAATTTATTGTCATAGAACCATTGAAGACCCAGTTGGAAGGGACCTAAGTGTTGTCTGGTCCAGACATTTTTGGCAAAAGCCAAGACAAAATGACCCAGCCACAATCTTTGTTGGGGAATCCACCACTTCCCTGGGGAGATTGTTCCAATGGCTGATTGCTCTCATTGTGAAAAATATATTCCTCTTGTGTCCAATTGGAACTGACCCAGGAGTAACTTGTATCTATTATCCCTCCTCTTTTCCATGTGACTCCTTGTAAAAAGGGAGTCTCCAGCTTCTTGTAGTCCATCAAATACTGGAACATGGTGACACAAGGTCTCTCTTAAACCTTCTTTCCTCAAGGCTGAATAAACACAGGCATCTCAGCCTTTCTTTATGGGAGGCTTCCTAGTCCTTGGATCATCTTTGTTGCCCTTCTCAGGACCCTGCCCAGCCTATCCCCATCATTTTATGGTGGGGAGCAAAGCTGAGCACAGCATCCCTGCTGTGGCCTGGCAAGCACAGAGTAGAGTGGGGTCATGCCTTCTTTATCTCTGCTGGTGATGCCCTTGTTGAGGCAACCCAGCATCCTGTTCACTTTCCTTGCCACAGCAAGGCTTGTTGTCATTCAGGTTGTGAATAAAAATATAGGCAACCTGTTTCCTGGATTTATTTGCTGTACAAAATAGTAAAAAAAAGGCAAACCAAAAAGGAAAGGTAAATTGTCCTGAAAGAAACCACAACTGAATCCTGTCTTTTCAGAACACTGATACAAACTGCAAGAATAGAAGAGAAAAATAAGAGTAGTTTCTGAAATCTGTAAAAAAGAGTTGCCTGGAAGATTTTTGGAAATTAAAATTAGGCAGAAAATATATAAGGCTCAGCTACCTGCTAAAACTTGTCAACTCTTAATTTTACATCTGTTGTTGATCACACTGCAGGCCTTGATAATATGTTTATGATCATGTCACTGCAGTGGAAGAGGCAAAGTTAAATTGTCATGTCTAGTCAAGTAGGGGTCCTGGTCTTTCATGTATATTTGATGATAAACAGTCCCACTGAAGCCTGGCTGGTGTATTGCAGCAGTACCCTTACAGCAAGGTTTGGGATTCTTTGCTGCCTCAGGCATAAGCATCTATATCTCTCAAGTTATTTTAAACAAAGTAGAATTAAAATTATACAGACTTTTAACAAAAGAGTAGTTTCAGCTGTAATCCTGGTTTTGTCTTAAAGGTTATCATTTTGCATTTGGTTTAGCAACTGAGTAAGAGAAGCTGTGCCAACAACTGCCAGGTACTGGCAAATAAATACTTGGCATTCAAGTCAAGAAAACATTTTGTACATTATTAGCAATTAAATTTCAAGGCAGCTTATGATCTGTGGTGTTAACCTCAGCTTCCTTCTATCCTTCCTTTTACATGATAAAACTTAGTAAATGTAATTTAAAATGTACTTTTATGTTCTGTTTGTGGCTATCACCCTGCCATTAATATAGGAGAAGCTACCATATTTCAGTAATGAAATCTGACAAGATTCCCCAACTCTAAATACATTCAATGCTAAAGTTCAAGATGAAACCTACTTTAATATAGGGCTGTAAATACTTAGTTGTTATTTTTTTATGATTTCAGTTTTATTTTGAGGAAAGAAGAAACATATACATCCATTTTAGCTGCATACAATAGGCTGTTGTCATTTGCCCTCACTGAACTATGCATATTCATGCTCCCAGCAGTTCAATATGTACTCCAGTCATTACCTCCCCAGATATCTGCCTGGATTTTATCTTCAGTTTCACTCCAAGCAGCAGGTTTGGAACTAGAAAACTTTATATGACAAAGATTTTCCTGCTGTATATGTTGCAGTTGTAAATATGCCTTCGAAAAAATTTTGGAGGTGAGAAAATATTTATCTTATCTATAGCTGTATTTTTTTAATGACTTGACAAATTATTTCTGAGATCTTTTCTATTATTTAATGAAGAAGTTTTTATCCATTTAAAGCCAAGAACCACCTGATTAGGAAAATATGTAGCTGAACTGCTGAGCAGATGAATTAACAGAGTTAAGTATTCTTTTGGAGAGTCACCAGAAATGCTTCAGAGTCTTCCAAGATCTTGATTCTTAGCTTACTACCTAATTTTCAATCTCAAGAAGGCACGTGAAGTTGCAACTAACTTTTACTGTGAAAAATGCTTTGCAAAGTGAGAGCTGCACAAATAAGAGTGGTGGTAGCTCCCTCCAAGTGATGACAAGTCCTGAATAGAGTTGCAGCTTTACTCAGATATTTGAACGATAAATGTCCTGGATTCACAGTCACAGGAATAGCTTGTAAGTGCAAGTAAGGAAAACTACACTTTTTCAAACCACTTGGCACTGATAACACAGCTAGGAAGCAAATTCTCCAAGCCTGAGTGTCACCTGCATAATCCTTGTGGACATTTTCTCCAGAAGAACTTCCAGGAAAAGGCAGTCAAGTATTAATGTGGAAGTGCAGTAAGGTATAGAACTTACCTTTCTGATAATGCAATTTATGCAGATTTTATTCTGTCTGCAGCCTTTGGCTGCCCCAGTGCTCCATGGAAATGTTTCAGGTTTGCTGTCCACCGTCACTTGCTGTTGGAAATGGGGTGCTTTGTCCTAGTGGCTCTGTGCTCATCTTGGAGCTAAACGTAGTCTTCCTCCTCTTTTTTCTTCCCATCCTTTGCCTTGGATTCTCTAACACCTATCCTGATAGTTCTGATTTTCCAGTCTCCTGGGAAAGCCCTTTTCTTTGTCTCCTTCATGGAAAAATGACTCAACAGCTGTATGGGAAAGTTGTGTGGATTTGCTCTGGAAGACCTTGGTTTCCTCTCAGGACATTTCCCATTCACACCCCAAGGTGTGAGCAGGCAATTATCCAGCTCTGCTTCTCTGCCCCACTCCTGACAGCCTGGAGATGCTCTGGCTTTCCACAGACCAGTTTGTGGGGAAGGGAAACACCTATTTCATGTGGTGCAGGCCAGGCTGAGCCAATTGCTGGGATCTTGAGAGCATGTGTGTGTTTAAAGTGAGTGTGAATATTTCACAGTAGAATATGAAAGGTCTACTTTGTGGTCTTTTAAAAATATTTCTGGCACAGCAAAACAAGTAAGATGGGAGACAGGCTTTTTGTATGGGATTACTTGGTGCCAGTGCAGAACTTTGCCAAGTTTTTGGTTAAGTTGGAAAGTATATTTCCTTGATTATGATGAGGCGAGACGCTCTTTAAATAGAAAATAAATTTTACCGCCATCTGCAGAGCAATCTGATGAATTAAATGAGGAGTTACAAAACTCTTCTGTTGGCCCCTTTGGAATAAGCTAGTTCGTATGGATTTTATAAATCCAGAACAGGATTTTTAAATATGCCTCCTTCAAAATTTATCACAAAATATCTTGTTACATGGTGGCAATCTTGGTCAGATTATGTTCCTTTTAGATGTTCTCTCCGAGTTTGAGATAAAATTAATCTGCTGTGTTGCTATGAGATTTAAACCCCATATCTCTGTACTTGTCATTTATTTTGAAGAGTTTGAGATGCTTCAGGTGTTGGCATTCATATATCATCCATCAAATATAGCAAGAAACCCACTTCATCGCCAGAAACCTTCTGTCATACTCAGGTTTAACAAGCAACCTCACGAATTAAAACAAGAGCTTAGGTACACCAGCAGCTATAAACATCTGTTTAAACATGTTAGGGATTATTAGGCAGTACCACAGCCTTGTTAACTTGAAGTGTGAGCCAGCATTGCAGTCCAAAGCAAGCATAAGAACTGTGATGTAGCAAAAAAAGAAGGGAAAACCTCAGTTTTGGAGAGTGAAGATTAATTGGACATATACAATAAGTACACACAAGCTTTTAAACTTTCATTCAATCCTACTCCAGCCATAAAAACACAGCTGTTCAAGCTAAATAAGCATTATAGGTCTAGACCTGCAAATGAGCACATGAATGGTTTTAGAAATTAAAATCTGCAGTAAAAGTTTTGGGTATACTTTGTCACATCTATAGACAGATCCCATTGGAAATAATGCCAAGTTCAGAGTCAGACTTTGGTTTTCATCATAAATGAACTCCAAAATCATATGATTGAATAAAAATTAGTCTTGGATTCTCAAACTTCCAATATAATGCTGTGGGATGAGGGAACCTGAGAGACAGACAGTGAGAATGATTAGTTTTTTGTGCAGAAAGATACCTAGAAGTGTTTGTTCTTCTTAGAAAAGACAAGAACAACACATCTATTTCATCCTAGTTCTTCTCCAGTATGCTTTATGTCTTAACTATAATTGAAAAAACCTTTGCCAAAGTCTTTACTTCATCCAGGCAAAATCCCACGACTGGTGGTATTATCCTTCTGAAAGTGGCAGGTGTCTTTCCTTTAAATCTTTTCCTCTCTGGACTCCTTGATTTTGTGCTGTCTAAGCCCTTTTCATGAACCAGGGAATCTGCCTTTTTACAAGTGCTGCTGTGCAGATGACATGCAGATCCATCTTACTCTTTCATCCTCACACCCCTTTCCCTCCATGCAAACCACAGCTTTAGCTCTTCTGGCATGATCTTATGGTTGTTTGGGTTTTACTTTGTGTGCAAGGTGAATAAACCCCTTAGTGTTTTCATCATGTTGTTCCTGTCCTCCTTTTTAATAACTGTGAACAAAATTAAACTTTGTCACTTATGCAGTAATTATTTTATCATCATGTCTTTGAGATCTGCAGATTTAGGTGATAGTTGAATCTTGCAGTGTTTTCTGTAACTAGTTGAGATTTCTCTTTTTTGATTCATTCACACAACTAGAACATATAATTAAAATATTCAATTGTGTCAATATCCTTTTCAGTTCTGTTGCGTTTATGTCTGCTCAATGTGCTATTAAATGATTTTCATTCTTGTTTTGTTCACATGGCTCAAATCTTTAAATCCACCTAGCTTCATTTTTCCCTCACACCATGTGCTGCCTACTCCCATAACTTTCAAGTTCCACCATTGGTCCATCTTCAGGTAGTTCTCAGTTTCAAATGAGATCATGAAAGCAATTTCTATTTGTCAAATACAGCCAGATATTGCATACAAATAATATACATCTCTGTTATTCAGAGCCACGTGTTAGGGAACCTGGGTGTAGGACTTCAAACAGAATGGGTAGAATAACGTTTAGAATACACGAGACAATAAAAAACCAGGTGTAAGAACATATTATTAGAATATCTTGTAGTGAAAAGCTGTTTGAATTTAGGATATTGAAGGAAAATAATACAAGCAAGTATTTCACACTTCTTAATGTGTCTATATTGTGATGATAAAGAAGCACAACAACCAGACACTAAAAAATGCTAGAAATCTACCATTCATGTCTTGGAATGCCAGTGGAAGGAATACAGACAAATCACTGCCATAGAAATATACCTAAGCAGTTTGCCAAGAAGAGAATTTTGCTGCAGAGTTCTTAAATGATTCAGTGTATTCCCTGGTTTGAGAGAATTACTTTTTAGCTTGTTCCTGCGTGTCAAGTTAGCTATTCAGTTTTTAAAAATGTGTCCTTCTTCTTATCAGGAGAAAAAACTCTTCCTTTAGTGCTGGAAGAATAAATAGCTTACAGAATTTGTTATTATACTTATCTGTTTTCTAAACACATAGATTGGAAGGATGAGTGTTTGAGAGGACCAACATTGGAAAGACTTCTAGCTGTACTTGCCACTTTAAAAATTAAATTAGTGACTATAGAAATTTTCCTGTAGTGTAATTCATTGTAGATGTCTATTTATGCCTTTTGGCTAGCTAGTGTTTTGAGAGTGTAAGGCAGTTTGTGAGAGCTCAATCTACCCACAATGTCTTGGTGGAAGGTACATGGAAGCCCTTGAAGGATCTAAATCCCATCTGATCTTTGTCCCTCAGTCTGTGTTTTCCTCGCTGCACTCATGAATGGGATAACTTCCAACAAAAGACTGCTTTGTCTTCTCGTTCTATTTAAAATGAATATTGACATTTGCAAACAATAGCAGCCGTTCTGATGCCAATGACACTGCTGCAAAGGATGTTCACAGCTCGTAACAGAATGGTTCCAATTTGATTTTTCTAGCTGGTGTCAGTGTGACAGATACATGACAACTGTGGGAGAATGCGGCCAGTTTTCCTCCAAAAGCCTGACTGGCACATCTGAACAGTTGCTCAAACATGACAACAGTCAGAATCTAGATAAAACTTTGTGCTTTCAATTACCAAAATGTGTATATTTGGAAAAAAGCTCCACCCAACTCAACAACATAGAATCCCGACACATTCTGTGTGTAACCACTGATTTTGTAAATGAAAATTAACTACCTGCTAGCAGGGGGTGATTAGCTCCCCTAATCTTCACCAAAAAAAAATAAAACAGCTTCTTTAGAGATGTGAGCATGTTAAGAAATTTGTTGGAAAACAGATCTTTTCTCCAGTGCAAGTTTCATTTACCTTCAAGAACTCAGATACTAAAAATAGCATTGATGTTCACAGGAAATTAAAATGGTTATTCTAATACAACCTTCAGAAAAAATTGAAGTTTGGTTACTCTTTACAGAGCAGTAGAATTGGACCAGGAAATAGAGAAACAAATCAATGAATAGTATTTCAGCCTGAGACATGGAAGACATTGTCATTTGCTGAATTTGATTTTTCACTGGATGCTGAAAACCCCTCTCTGTCAATGCCATGCCTGAGCAATGAGATTTGTTTGATTTGCACCCATAAATTCAAGATAAAAGATGAGTTTGTCTCTCCTAGAAAAAAAAAAAAAAAGTTGAACATTATTCAAAGAAGGTGTTAAAGACAAACAGGAAAATGGCAAAACCACTGCTGCTAAGAGTGATGCATTTGACAATTCTGAGCTGACAGGCTGAATTAACACTTGGTTTTTTGGGTTTTTTAGCAGTAAATTCAGTTCTTGATTTGTTTTGAAATTTAATAATCTAAGCATGTTTAAAAATTTGATGAAAGATATTTTATACTCAAATTTAAATTCAGGAAAGCAATGACAAGTGCTCTAGTACAAAAATAACACACCTCATTTCAACACCTAAAGTCAATGTAATGTCTAATGTACAAATTATAGAATGTATGGTAGAATAATTTTTTTGGCCACAGTGATACAAAGTTTTGCAAAACTGTAGAAACCTCATCTGTTGATCAATTTTAACAGGCATAACACAAAAATTTTCAGTATTAGGCTCCATCCTTCATTAAACTTCTCCTTGTGATATCTACAATAAAGAGGCCAGTTTTGGGGCTGCTCATATAGTGATATCACATACTACCTTGTGTATCAAAAATCTGTATTTTTTCTCCCAAGCATCTGTGTGCCTCTTTTAAAACTTTTTTGAGTTAACAACGAGGACCATTTCTGTTCTGTACAGACCCTGGCACAGTTGGCCACAGCAAGGACTTGCAGTTGCTATGGTAACATAACAGCTACTGAAGAATATTGCAGTCTTAAGAGCATGATTTAGAAAAAACATGGCATAAAACCATAATATAATATCAGTTTCTTTTCTTACAGGGCACTCTTCTGGTTTTGCTTCTGGTAGCCACCATGTAGTAATCATGAATTCATCTTTGGATTTCAAATAGGACGGCACAGGTTAGTGCTGAGTGGGGGAATTGAGAGTGAATTAAAAAAATAAGGAAGCAACTTTCCTGGAAGCACATATCATGATACTGAACTTGTTGAAATTGGAAGCTGAGTGAAATGGAGCAATAGGTTGTCAAAGGAATCCTGGGTTTCTTAATTCTCATGTTAAGTAAAGGGGGAAAAGAGACTTGCATGGAAGAAACCAGGATCAGGGTGAAGAAAATATTTGTATTAAAAAATGTGCATTTTTTTTTTCTTTGCCTTTATCATACATGGGAATTCTTCCTCTCTGCCACCCCTGCAGATCATTTGCTCATTCCACACTTCATTGTGGCCCGCTCAGGAAGTCATCTCAGATGTTTGCTAATGAATTTCAGATGCTGTTGCCCACTGTCACAATTTCTACCCTTGTATAGTTAAATCACTAAGAATATTTTCATTGCCAAACTCAGGATAGAGAAAATATATTCCTGTATGCTCTGGTGCTGGGAAGAAGATACTGCATAGAAAAGACTTTAAAATGAATATAATGAGGAATATGCAGAGGAAAAAATGGTGCATATTTACATTGCCACTCCAACAACAAAGCAAAATTGAAAACAAAACAGAAAGCATGTTTGCAATATGTCACCCTAAAGGATACCTTTGAGTTGAAATGTTAAAAGCATTCTCAGTAACAGCAGACTACGCCAGTTTAAAACAAAACCCAAATTTGTCATACCTCAACAGCTCAGAGTAGAAAATTCAAAGCAATTCCAAACTATTAAAATGTTGTCCAAACTTGTGATCTGCTTTTCTTTCTTCCTTTTACCTAACCTCTCTCCTCCCTCCTCCAAATGCCTCACATTGTCTGGGTTCCAATAAATGCTGTTGAATAAATGCTGTCCCTAATCTTCACCAGTCTCTCCTAGATGAGATAAAGGAGATAATTTCCTAGTCAGGAAAAATGCTATAACTATTTTTCATGTACTTTTTTATGATTAAAAAATTGCTTTCCTCTGTATGGTAACTGGGATTTAATCAAGTATATGGATAAATAAACACACCCTCACCCTCCTACCTATGAAAGATTCCATTGCTTTTCTTTAAAATTATGATTTAACAGATCCTTTATAGCTACAATTTGTTTGCACCTAGAAACTGAAGTAGGGACCATGCTAAACAGTTTATGAGTGCATAGAATTAAAATTTGGAATGCCCAGAGCTTGGAGATTTACTGTTGACTGCAGCACATCAAGGATTTCACCTGTGAAAAAAACATTCCCTGCCACAAACACCCCACCCTTGTAGTGAGCAGGCCAGATTCAGGAGGGAGGAGAGGAGCAGAGTGGTTGGTGTTATGAGGCAGATCAGGCACAGCACAGAGCGGGTCCTTCTGTCACCTGTCACAGCACAGTGCCCTGGGCAGGCTGCCTCAGCACATCCTTAACAACTCATCTTTCCTGTGCCCTTGCAAGGACTGGCTTCATGAGCCTGCATTCAGTCCTTTGTTGATTCCAGTGCTGACCCAGCTTGCTTAAACCCTGTTGGTATCTCTGTGCTATGTTCCAGTCCACCTGTTTTCTCTTTCTGGGAATCCATAAAGGAGTCGCCTCTGTTTTAAAAAATGATTCCTGGAAGGAAGGCTTGATTTGGAGGCTGGATGGTATAAAGTTCCCTTCCCAAAGACCAGAACAGGACAAGAGAATGATGACTGCTCACCAAAGTCATGGTGAAGAGTGTGGACAGTGCTGTTGATCACAAAGACTTGTGGGGACTTGGGGGACAGGACTAAGCTTTACTGTGGGAGACTCTCCTGGGCAGGGAAATCCATCACAGACTCCACTGGACCATCCATCCAGGCTTCCCAAAGCAAGAGAAATGCCATGGAAGAGAAATATCCAGCACATAATCCAGAGGTGGCTCTAAAGTACTTCCCAGCTTGTTTTTACCACACTGAAACTTATGATAGTTACTACAAGAGACTGCCTCTGGAATTTATATCCTTTTCATTACAGAATTTTCAGAATAATTGTTTAGGCAGCCAACAAATAGATTATGGAGGATTTTCCCCTTGGAGTTATTTTCATGTTAAAACTGCAAATACAAGACAACACAAATGAATGTGTGGAAAAATGAAAGTGGGGAAAAACTAAGGTGTCATTGTGCTAGCTTCATTCTGGGCTTAGAGGACATTTTAGCCTCTTCAATCACTTTGGAAATACCCAGTTCTGATCTGTAGGGACTGGTATGGCTGGGCTGTTACACCAAGTTTTTCAGGAAGCCTGGAGGGCTGGCAGGTATGCAAGACTGGATTTCACAGGCATTAAAAACCAAAATTTCTTAAAGTTTTAGAAGGTTTTTCAGTTAAGTAGATTAAATTATAGTTTTGAGGAAGGTAAACTTGGGCCACAGATTTTTTTTTCCTTGACAGTTTAAAAGTCAGGAACCAGTAGTAGGAAAGTTATTCTTCTTCATGGTAGCATGAATCTCTTTCAATCATCCTCAGTTTCTACCTTATTGAGAATTTCTTTTCTATAATTTATATAACTACTTCTAATTTTAGAAATGTTTGAGAAATATACTTGTGATGTACTCTAGCTACTCCTAGTTCTCATTCCCAGTATCCAGGAGATGGAGTTTGGCAACCTGCTTATGACCTACTTGCAGGTTTTTGCCAGTGGCAGCTTGAGGTCAGATGCATGAGATATTTCTTTTTGGGAAGGTGAATTGTTGAAGTCCAAATAAAAACATATGTTTAGATCTATTTCTGTGATATAAATGCAATATTTTAAGTGAAAAAATCCTAAATATCTTCCTATTTAGGAATCCTAATTAATTTCCTTTATTCTTGTGTGGTCCACACATGGATTATTCCACTATAGGTCGACTGGAAAAACATTCTGGAGACAAGCTCTAAGAAAGCATAAGTTTGCAATTTTCCTAAAACTTAGCTTGAGCTGTTTAGTGTCTGAGATGCAAAATGAGAAGTGGAAACAAAGACTGAAGGGAGTGCAATTTAGTCTGGCTCAGATTCAGTAGGAAGATATGAGTTGTGTACCACCTATCTCCTGCACAAATCCTCAAAAATGATCAACTGAAATGCCAGATACAATCACACTTTACATAGATTTTGTTGCAAGATTTAATTACCATATTTTGTGCATGCTCATGTGTACTGTCCTGGAAATGTATAGGCCATTTTGTCTGTTGGTGTGATCTAGATGAATAATATAAATAAGTAACTTTATTTTCTTTTTTAAAGCCTTAGTGGTAGTGTTACAATTTGTATCATATTTCTTAACTCTTCTACATGCCTGGGGAAAAAAACCAACAACCTCTTTGATTTAACAATGACATATTAGAAACCAAAGCATGTGAAACATACTGGTGTTTTGCAAAAATAATTCACCTGAAAGTTACTCCATGCTTATGCTGTCGTCAGTGCTAGGAAATGATACTTTCTTCTTTGTCTATGCAATTTCTACACTGAGGTTTTATTTTCTTTCTTCTCTGCATTTTGCACTCATTTTCATATATCTGTCATTGGAGCATTAAAAAATCATAAAAAAGCTTGGTGTTATAAAAGTCCTGACAGCACATTTTCAGCTTGCTTTATTTTTTTTCTTGTTCAATTCACAATCAATGTTTGGCAACATCAAAGACTGTATAAGAAGTTCTTTTTTTTTTATCTAGACCTTTTATTTAGCATGTTTTTAACAACTTGATAGCAGCCTCCTTTCCCCCTCCTTCTCCCACTACAACCCCTCCAAAATATGTCAAGTTTCCTCTAAGACAAGAACAGGAAATGATTGGGTTGTTGTCTGCAAGGTTCCTCCCAACCATACAAGGTTGGGACAGCACCTCCCAAGTTCGTGTTTTGGGCACTACAGCTCAAAATGATGTTCATGTAATGACTAAACATCACATTAAAAGTAATTAGGCTTTTTCCCTGACTGTTCTTTGGGAAGCTGTTGCAGACCATCTTGTCTCTAGTTCAGCAAAGAGTCCACACAGTTACTCCACTCTGGCTGACCAAGAGGACACAGCTGACATATGCAGTAGGTGCAGTGTTTCTGGAAAAATCAGTGCATGGATCAGTCTCTGTTCTAGAAAATGAGTGAGAAGCTTATTGAGAGGAAAAATATAATTTGCATCAAGTATCTGATTTAATGAAAATATAAAGAAATTAAGAATTGTAACTCCTTTATAGTCTTACCTAATCTTGGGCAACACCAAGCCATTAATCAGGTGGGTAAAGATACGGACCTTGCTCCTGCCTCTCATGTGGATTACAGTGCAGGAACATGTCTCCTGTATGGATAATCAATCACTATCCTTGTCAGGACAATGTGCAGGAAGGAAAAGCATCCCTGTGAGTGCTGTGTTGATGTGTGCAGCCTTTTACTCTTCTCAGTGGCAGAACACACTGAGGACTTGCCTGGCTGAGAGAAGAACCCAGCGGAGCCCTGCGAGTGTTAGCAGGGCTCAGTCAGCACCTGGACAAGATGTTTTTCAGGATGCTATTCACTAGCCCCATAAGTCTTTCTAATTTGATGTTATTTGATGTGAATTGTGTGTAAGTAATGTTAATTATGCAATAGGTTTTGAAGAATATGTTTTGATTGTACAGTGGAAATGTCAGTCCCATTAACAATCATTATTACCTGTCAGAAGGCAGAAGCAACTTTGAATGAATGCTAATTTTTTGTTCTCATATCTGTGCAGATGCATACCAATGTTTCCTATATGTTTTGTTTATTTGTATCCTGATCATTACACCAACCTTTCTCTCTCTCCAAGTTTTCTCTCTTTGGACTGAGTCTGGAAAAAAGAGAAGGAGGCTCTAACTTCAGGCCTCCTGTGAGTCAGCTTGTGTTGCATGTGTTTTTGAAACAAAGGTTTCAGTTCTCACAAAGTGGATCATCTGCTGAAGTGTTTCCAAACCTTGGTCCCAGTGGTCTCTGGAATTTATTAAGTCTGTGGCAATGGTTCAGGAGTATTGGAGTGGGGTTTTGGAAGCAGCATTCCAAAAGAAAGAAACTTACCCTGTTTCACTCTGTTACAGTAACAGCAAATCTGTATGAAAAGGAAATGTAGAAGAGCATTAGAGGGAACAAACAATATTTCTGCATCCCACACTTCTTCAAAACCATGTTATATTTTTAAAGGCTCTGTACACAGTTCTTTACACTGGCAATTAGGATCTACTTAGGATGATCAGATTTTCAGCCCCAAATCATGTTTTCCTTTCATTCTATTCTTGCAGAAGACCTATAAGCTGAACATGAGGATAGTTCCTCCACCCTTTTAATGTTGCTATTGAATTACCTACTTAGGTTAAGTTTTGCAAAAAGTATTACTGGGAGATTGGGCATTTTCTGTTCAACTTTTTTTTTCTGAACTTATGACTTGTTCTCACTTGTGGGAAATATTGACAACAGGAAAGTCTTTTTCTAGGAACATTAATGTACCCTGTTTGATTCCTCTGGGTTTCTGTTCTTTGATGTTTGCTTAATTAAGGATTGATCCATAGATCTAAATTCATATTTTAGTACTTTAATAGGCTACAATAATTACATTTGTCGATCTAACATTTTTTTAATATGAAATTGGCAACCTTTATGAAATCAGATGGACTAAGGAGTTAACAACAGTGTGCTTTGAACATGAGTGAACAGCAGGGGATAGTCAGTGTACCTGTATAGATTTTATTCACCAGCTTGTGTGTAATTGAAATGACTAGTTTATTAGGAAAAAGGTGAAAAGTGAGCGACAACAGGAGCAGGAAAATCATTGTTGGCTTGCTCTGACTTCCTGTAAATTGGATAGTGTGGAACAAAGTTTTCATTCATACATATTTTCTTGTATTTTTTTAGGGAGAGCAGTCCACGAAGCCTCCAAATTCAATTTCAGCCATCATGTCATGCCAGACAAAGCAGTAGTTTGTGGAGTACCTTGAACAAAACGATTATTCCATTTTTCACTTACAAAGGACCCCACCAGATTTCCATTTTTCCTTGCATGGGGCAGGATTAAAAGAATAAACCAGAGATGGGGGAGATTGGTTAGGTAAAAGAAGTAAAAGCACCAGGAATGGGTCTTGAGTGTGTCGGATCATAGATAGGATGAAGTTTATAGAACAAGAAATGGTACATTTCTAGATGTTTAATGAGAATATCTAATAATAATATATATGCTTCTACTTTTGTATGCACATTATAAAATAAGTATTTGACTTCTATTAAGTTTGTATGTGTAGCTTTACCTAAAATACTGCAGATGTAGGAGCATTATGCTACATTAAATTTGCTGTAAGTAAATAACAGGAACACCCTGACAGGTTCAGTTTGCAGGTAGTAAAAGAGTGCCCTGTTTCAATGCAGTTTCATTAAATTCTGCTGTACCCCATTATCAAGATTGTGAATGGACTGTATGTATGGATTGTGTGTCCTTGAAGTATCCCCTAAGAAGCTTTGAGCAAACCAAGAGTATTTTTTAGTGCACTGGGTGTAAGATGCTTGTAGGAGAGTGATTAACACTGTTCCTTAGTGAGACCACACAAAAAAGGTGTGGTAGGTACTCCCACATATAGCCTTGAGTCTCTAAAGCTTAGGGCAGATGAGGAGATGATACAAAGCTTTCAATGTTTCAGATGAGAAATGCAGAACAACAATTTTTTAAAGAATCTAAAAGACTAGACTTCTAAACATTAAAGCACTGCCTCATTAAGCAGATGCTATGTTTTGCAAAATTGCAATCCAACTGCATAAGCTTCAGATCTAAAAATGACTGATGGAAGATGTCTACTAAACATCAAGTTATCAGATTTTTTCCTACTACTATAATATTACTTATAGAGGGTAATTGCAGAAGAATAAATAATTAGAACAGAAAGTATGATGTTAGGAGAAAATTAAGTTTTTAAAGGAAAATCCAGGTCACAGAGAAATAAATGAAAATTTCCCTCACCTTTAATGAGCCAAGATTTCACTTTTGAAATGTAAGGTCTTGTTTTCAGTATTCCTTGGCCTGAAACAACCTTTTAATGTATTTACTTGGGATTTATTAATTTCTATTGTGCATATAATACTTTATATATAGACACCCACAGATGCAAATGTATAGTGAACCCAAAACCTGTAATGTTCTGGAAGGTACATAAATGATGTGCCCAAATTAAAATATGTGAATAGTGTAGTCCTCTATAAATCAGCTCCTTGATGCTAGGTATGATCTTATATACTCACACACTGGAGATCTCTGGGGACAAAATCAGGTATGAGGTCAATACTGATCTCTTTAAAGTAAATCTAGATTTATAATAGCAGTGATTCTGTAGCAAAGCTCCAGAACTCTGCTGTCATTTTAAGAATGCAGTGCTTTTCTATATTCATTCAAGAATGTATATATGTCTGCAAGAAAGGTCAAAAAAAGGTTTACTGCTGAAGCTGCCTGTCACTCTTAACAAAAAGTTCTGCACAAACCAAACATTTTGCTTGTTGATGCTCTGTCTGATAAAAACTGTTGTGAACACATCTTGAAAGAGAACATAAAATAATACCCTTACATTGGCCTTTTGATTAACTATTAATAATAAGATTGCACTGTTTTAGAGTCCAACAAGAGTTTCTCAGTGGATGATGTGCCAGGGTGATTGCCAGCTGTTAGAGCATCCTTCACCAAAAGCGTGGTGAAGGGAATGTCAGAAATATTTTGAAGTTTAATAGTATATGCACTACAGAAAAAAAAAAAAAAAAGATTAAAATGTAGGCAGAGAAGGAAAATATGCAAATTATAAAGGAAAATATGCAAATTATAAGGCAGACATTGATCTTAAACACTTTTTTTTTTTTTTTAATGTGGCAAATCAAAACCTGTTGAATGGAGGAACTCTGCTTCCTTAATGCTACATCTCTGAATAAGATCTGGCTTTACCTTAATCAGAATGACTGAGAAAAGGCAAATTTTTTGCTGGAGCTACTCTGTGGGCATGGTACAGTGGGGTTAATTTATTTATTTCCATTTCACAAAATAAAAGGAGTTCTGATAATTCCATAAATGAATAGGGAAGCTTCTGGCTTGTCTGTGTGTCTCAGTGGCTGTACAGGATTATCCTCCACACTCTGCTTTACAATGACAGTTAAAGAAGCAGCCACAAGCCACTGGATAAAAACTGTGTTTCTTTT
>WBNO01023743.1:228258-254300 GCA_013400575.1 Peucedramus taeniatus | reverse complement strand
GGGCGGGGGCAGCCCGGTCCCGGCGGGTCCGGCGGCCTCAGGCCCGCTCCTCCCCGGGAGGACACCGGGGCTGCCCGGCCGGGCCCTCCCGCTCCCCCGGGGTGCGGGGTTTGCCCGCTGCTGAGGAGAGCTGGGCCTGGTGGGAGACGCTGGAAGTGAAGCATTCTCCGTCTGCGGAGTGTGTCCCCTCCTTCACCCTACCAGGCTCGGTTACCCTGGTGCCGGCCTCGAGTCCTTTCAGTGTCCCTGTGAACTGAACCTGCGTGGTTTTATGGTTCAGAACGCTGCTCTTCGAGTGCACTGAGCTTTGGCTTGCTTTGGGTCTTTTGAGGGGCATCACTACTGGAATGGTAAAACTACTTAAGATGATCATCTACTGATAAAATGATTATCTACTTCTGATAAAATATGATGAGGGGATGTGTGTTCATTAATCGCACAAATATTTAATTCTTGATATTAGATAAAAGCTTTCTAAATGTTTTTTTTTTTTTTTCCTTCTTACACCAACTGAATGGTAACTTTTGTCACCTTTTGAAGTGATAGAGGTGTTTTCTCAGATTGCAGTAGTGGCATCACTTCTCAGGAAAGCTCACATGTGCACAGTAATTTCGTGGACTGTACTGGATATATTTCCTATATGAAGTGATATTACAGGTCTGAGATGTAGAAACTGCATAAGATACACACTGCATTATTAGATAAGATGGTTAGATTCACAGATTGGCTAAACCAGGAAGAATGAAATTTAAAAGGTGTTTTTTTTTTTTTTTTTTTTTTCCAGGCTGTTTAGGAGAGAACTCAAGTGTTTCAGTGCTGTAGAAATGTCTATTTAAACTACAGACTTGCTCTGTCTTGAGAGAGATGAAATGCAGTGGAAAACAGTCATTAGTTCATGGCCTATGGAAAAGTTAGGTAGAGGAAGGAAAACTGTGTGGTGCAAAGAGGGAAGCTTACAAGCAAGTCTGGCAGCTTTAAAGTAAGAACTTAAAGCCATGTTTATTATTTTAAAATATTTTGATAAGAAAGAATAATGTTAAGAGCATGTGTTCTTCAATTTCAAAACATGAAGATACTATATTTAGAGATTGTTCACTCTAAGGGTGGAGGTACTGCCTTTGTCATAGATATCTTTTATTCAACATACTAGCTAGTCACTGCAGTAAAAAAAATTAATTTGAGATCAAGGAATTCTATTCAACCAAAAATCTTTTTTTGATGGACTCATCGCAGTGTCTTCCAGGGTCTACACGAATTAGATAAGTGGATTCCCATCCTCATTGTGGAAGCTTGTTTCAAAAGAAGCAAAAAATCGTAACATTTTAGAGTTCATTGGAAGGCCTGTGAGCAAATGAGAAAGTCAGACAAAAAATAGAGTGCAGGAAGTCAGTTGCTCATTCTACTGTGACCTGTGGTATCTTCTGGATTGTAAGACAGAGCCATATAAGCCCCTCATTTGCACAAAACATAGTCAGTCCTGTGTATTTGTGCACAGAGACAATTTGCTGAGGCAGTTTGTTCATAAATACATGTGTAATAAACTTAGTGCAGTACTCTCTGCATTTTTACTGATGCTAAATTCAGCTTATCACTATCAGTGCCTTGCTGCCTTCTGAAGTTTGGTGTTTTTCCAAACATCTGTGCTGGATGCTTGGTTGAGTTCACCTTACACTGGAAAGTCCCCTAGGAAAAGTCCAACTGCACTAACTTCTTCGCTACGTCCAAGGGAATTTTTTGGTGATTTGATGTTTATCCAAAAATCCCTTCTGATTTAGGATTTAGGAAAGGATGGGATCATCCTGTGAAGGTTAATACCATGGATAGTTTTAGGAGTTAACTAATTTCCAGAGAATTTGTTCAGTTTATCTGCGTTCCATGTGCTTTGCAACAGAGATGAAAATAACTGACCAAAATACCAAAGTGGTGATACGGGCAGCCTTTAGAACACTGATTTGCTGTGTTTATCACCATTTGACTTCCCTGGCCACATGGGAAGGAATTGAGCCCTAGACTGAAGTACATAATCTCACTTTGTGTTTCCTTAATAAGTATTAAAGTGATTCTTCCTGTCAGGTTAGTTAAAAAAGCTGCAGAGAAGCAGTGCTGTTAAAATGAGTTTGGTGAAGAGACTCCTGTGCATTTTTTTCAGGCATGTAAAACATATCTGTGATTCAGTTGTGATTTTTGTAGCAAAAAAATGCACAGTGTTTCAAGTGCCACTGTAACCTGTTGGGCATGTAGCACTTATTTATGCAAAGGAATTTGTTATAAAATTTTAAACAACACCTTAAAAAGAGGAATTTGTAAGAAAATTCTGTGAGCAATCATGTTAAAACCTGATTGCACATAGTTAATCTTGTGATATTAGTGACTTTTGTTTTGGATTAGAGGTGATAAAGTAAATAGACTGTTTGCATCATGTGGCATTTGGGAGTCTGCATTCAAGCCTCTTCAAGCTGCTTGGAGTGATTTATAGCAAAGTTATTGCTGTCCTATTTAATAGCTGGATTTATGTTGGACCAGATGAATTACTTTACAATGTCATAAAAGTTCATGTAGAGCTTGTGGATTAGATTGTTGCTGAAGCCTTTGGGAGGTCTTTGAAATATCTCTATTGGAGATATTAGGTGCTGTGAAGCATTGATGAACCGGTCTTTCTGAGTTCATTTCAATTTTCTGTAGTTACAGTACAGAGTTTACAAAATTAGTGATTCTTTGATAGCTGGAATGCAAAACTATCACAGGTGAACTAAAAGTTACTTCTAAGAATAAGTAAAAAGTTGTGGTGGGAAAACACATAGCCTCCTGCCCTGTAGAGGCCCTTCTTCTGTACCCTTTTTGTCCTCATCTGAGAGCAAATCCAAAAAAGGAGTTGTCTTTGCAGCAGTGAACTTCCAGTCCTTGCCCTGACTGAAATTCAGAACTGTGTGTTGGGTACATGGGCCGTGTGTGAACTTTGCAGAGACCAGCAGGACTGGAGGAGCAGCCTGCAGACAGAGTTGAATGTTCTGCTGGTCATTGAGGGTGCTCCACAAGCACACGTGGATCTTGCATCTTTTAGACAGTGCTGGTTTAATGTGAAACATAGAATCAGCTGCAGGCTTGAGTGTTGGCTTGCCTCTGAAGTGAGTGTGCTGCCTGCCTTGCTTCTGGACCCAAGGATCCTGGATTGCTTGCTGCTTTCAGGAGTTCAGGGTAATGCTGCTCAGAGGTTCACAGAAAGCCTGTTAAACGTGGCTGGTGTTTCTTTTCTGATTCTTTATAATGCTTCATTCGTTTTATCATCTTTGGGGTAGGAGATTTGAAACTAGATATTACAGATAAATTTTTTCAGCTTGAGAATGTGTATATAACACCTGCAGTAGGATGCCTTGCACTGCTTTCTAAGATACTGAGACATTTCTTTGAGGAGTGTGTGGAATTTATTGTTAAATGTGTTCTACTTCCCCTGTAGCAACATGGGCTTTGTCAGCCAGAGTTGATGCACAGTTGTGTCCATCCAGTCTTCCAATCAGGATGTATTTTCCCTATGCTTAACCATAATGGGCTTATCTGACAGTGGTTCCAATCTTTTAATTTCTCTTGTGTTTTTAACTCTTGTGTCAAGATCAGCTGTTAACACTTTTAGTAAAATCTCTTCAGCATCTTTTTATGAATAATTTGTTTTTATACGTGCATTTAAAGTCATGCCTTCATTAGGTCTCCCTCTCTTGTGTGTAAGATCTGTGAGGTTTTGCACCTATTAGGGTTTCTAAATCATGTTTTAGCTTCCTTTATCTGAACATCTTAGTTTTTGGGGCTTCTTTTCTCCTTTGATTTTCTTTTCATTTTTCCAGTTTAACTTGTTATTTATGCTTCTTCCATTTATTTTGTTTCCTAGTTCTACTTTGCCATACAGTATTTTGTTGACAAAACTCTAGGGTTGTGAATTGCCTTCTCTCTGTTCTGGTGCTTGCCTTGCTGTTGCAGCTTTTTGAAGTGCTTGTTCACCTCCCTTCTGAGGATGAAGCACAGTTAAATGTGGTGAGCTAACTTACTAGCATACTGCTGCCAGGGGGAAGATGTTCTGTTTCTTCTACAGTCCCTTTCCTACATCTCCTATCCCTGAACTTCCCCTTCTTACGCTCAGCAGAGTGCCCCACGTGCTGGTTCTGCTCTCTGCTTGCAGAACAGAAGCTGAGCTGCAGCAGGGAGTTGGATCAGCTTGGCAACAGGGCCAGAGAGTTCAAGATGGCAGTGTGGGATTGTGTGGTGGAGAAAGTGAGAGAAAGAAAGATCTTTGGTGTTACTGAGCCATTAGATTGACCTCTCTAATTTAATGTTAGAGATGTAATTGGGCAGTAGATTCAGCTGATACAAGTTAGCTGGGGCTAGAGCAGTCCTGTATCTTCCCCTCTGTCTTTTGCCATGACAGTTCTGTCCTTGTCTCTGCAATGGCACAATTCTGGGAACTGAACTGGGAAAAAGTGACTTTGTCAAGGTTAGTTTTCAGCTAGTTGCACTTACCAGGAGTCTGGCTAGCCACAGCAGCCCCACTGGATGGAGGAGGGTTTGGCTGAAGGCAGGGGAAGGGGCAGCATCACATCATCCATTCACACTGTCTCAGAACTGCTCACTTACAGACAGGAGCACAGCCAGGTGTGGTGTGGGCTGAGGCTTTGCTTTCTAGATGGTATCATGGTTAAATGCAGTGCATTGTTCCCTGCAGTTCTTTTCACTGTGACATTATTGTGATCTACCTATGCCCTTTATAACTGGCTATTGAGTATGAAGAAATGGGTTATCAAATTTCTTTCAGGTGAATAGAAACTAAATGAAAAATGTAGAAGCTTGCTGCTCAAGCAGTTTCAGTTCCTGTTTCTTTTTCAGTTCATGAGAAATGGCAAACAAACAGTTCAATAAGGGGCAAGTCAGTGCATGTGTAACCCTTTGGGAGCACCTTGCAAGATAAGCAATTTACTTGAGTGACATAACTGAAATGGAGAGGGAGAAGTAAACAAACTAACTTTTTAAATTGTGCAAATGAAGAGGAATGGAAGCAGACTTGTGAAGCAGGAGAGGTTCGACTTTCATCTTCTAGTCAGACAGCACTGACAGAGCAAACTCTTAGTAGCTGGGGAATGACAGTGAGTGGCATGTGAGTTTTCAGGCTTGGAGTGAAAATAAACTTGGTAAGTCAGGCCAAATGGATGAGAAAATTACATACAAACTCTCAGTGTATTCCCTTACTTTCTTCTAAAGGGGTTATTTGTGTATGGCTGCTCCTGCTCTTGCTAAAGCCAGCTTTTACCCCAAATTAACTGTCTGTGTGTTTTTTGACTGCTTTGGCTAGACTGCCCATGAGCAGGGAATTTGAACATAAATTTGCTGAAAAATGCAGTATATCCAATTAGGTAGTTAATATCTACCTGTGGATTTATAGCTGCTGGGAATTTGTATTGGTCAGATTCAAGGCTGTCCCTACAGAGGCGAGGAGTGTCTTGGCATCCTGTGGGGAGTATTGATCTGGGTTTTAGAAACTGCTTCTAAAATTAAAACTAATCCTTTTGGAATATAGATGTATATGGATCTATACTGAATCACTTTCAGTGTTTTAAAGTTTCATATACAGTTTCTCTCTGATGTGGATGCTTCTGCAGAGAATTTGACAAATGGGTATGTGTTTTCCATACTTTAGAAGACATTTTGGGTTTTTTGGACAATGTGAAGCAAGCATTTACTATAAGCTAACAGTGGTAAAAATGAAATATTCTATGTACGTCCACGCTTAGGTATAGGCCCATAATCTGTGTACAGATGTGTGCTCATATATATCTTAATATGCATATATATAATGTATACTAATAGGGTATGTGACATTTATATGATATATACATACATATATGTATGGGTACTAGTAGAGATATGTGACATTTTATTGTGATAATGGTTAACCTGGTCTTTCAGTACTGAGTCTGCTTTGTCCCTTGTCACTTAGGCTTGGCAGACTAACTTCGAGTGGGTGTCAGTTCAAATGCATTTTGCATTATTAATGCATGCTTTTAAAAATATATGTAAATATAAAGATTATAAGCTGCAGCCTGTCCCAAGTTGAGTGGGTGCTGAAGAGTGTTGATCTGTGTTGATGACCTGACAAAGCATGGGTTGAGTTTGACCACCAAGCCAGTTCCCTCCAGTGGCCAAGTTTTTGCCTTAAAGAGGTAAAGAATGACTTAAGACAGTCTGCCTTATAAACCGGTTCTGTGGCTGTTTCTTACCCTGCTGATGGGCCAAGCTGTTACTGCTGGGTCTGAAATTTGTCTCCTGCCACGGGGTCCGTGGCTTTGGCGCTGGGAGGTTGTGTCAGTGTGACTGCAGGTGACAGAGAGCAGTGCTGGAGTCGGGCTGGCACACGCTGCTGGGATTAGCGCCGGCGCGGGGGGCTGCGGAATTGTGCGTTGGATATTCAGGAAGGCACTTGGAAATCGAAACCCTTCTTTCCACAGCACTCGGCTTTTTTTAGGTTCAACCAGGGGGACTGTTTGAATGTTCTACCTACGTTTAAATTGTGCTTTTGGGTAGCTGAGACTTAACGTGTGATATAAGCAAATGGGAATGTTTCTTTAGCCTATGTTCTTAGATGGAAACATAGTATTGATATGTGTTGTTGTATTTCCCCCCGCTCCAGCTTAGGCTGATCCGTATCTTTAAATTTAGTAAAGATAGATGAGAAGTTTGTTGGTCTAAAATTTTTCATTTTAAATCCGTTAGATACTGAAGAGTCTAAGTTTACACAAAATTTACAAGAAAATTATTTACAAAAAATAGTTGTTCCTGAAGTGCCTTGTCTCTAACTTAACTAAAATAATTGTTATAATAAAAACTGAAAATATCTGCCTTAATTGGTGGTGTAATCCAGAAGTAAACATAGTACATTCCATTCTTTGAGAACAGCCAAATTGACTGTGTCCCTGATCAGCACATCCTGAACCAGTGTAACTGTGTTTCTCTGTGTTAGCAATTATGTGGAGTAGTTACAGCTATATTTTGCAGAAAAAAAAGAAAACCGAGCTTCTCAGATTCTCAGCAGAGCTGTAACATTCTGAGCATTCATTTAAGTATATGCTCTTTCCCTAAAGTATAGCTGTTTCTGCTTTGACATTGATTACTGTGTGTTCTCACTTAAGATGCAAAATTGACAAACAAGTGCATAGCAAGTAGCTAATGGAAACCACGTATATTGAGACTATTAATGATGTTTTCTACAGGAAAATGTATTTTTTTGTTGTTGAAGAACTGCCATCTGGTAAAGCAATAACATTTTTGCCTAAGTACCACGTGAATTCAGTGTGAATGCTTTATGGACTTGGAGCTATGAAACTAGTTCTTAAAAAGCATGTTTCATGTGATTAAGGAGTGCATTTAATCTTCTGGAATAGTCTGATCATGTTTTTAAAGACATAGTTGCTAGATTTAAGTCACAAGGATTTCAAGTTTTTCCTATCTTTTAAACATTATTTTAAAACATATATGAGTGAAATGAAAGCGATGAGCTCTGGCTCCTGTTCGGGAGTGGCTCCTCTGCTCTGATTGCACTGACAGCCGTGGGTAGCCCTGCCTGTCCTCTGGCAGGCTGCTGGAAAGCACCTGGAGAGCTGAGTGCTGCCTGTGGGGCATGAGCTTGGAGTGTAGGAGTGTGCTCCTGCCTCTCAGGCTGCTTTATATCTGTGTGATCTTCAGATGTGTGGGCAGATAGGCCTGGCTGTCCTCATTCACTTCCCCAGCGGCCACCTGTCCGAGCTCTTGGCTGTTTGTGAAGGAAGGAAAAGGTGTTACTCCCATCTCAGGCACTTGGGGTTTGATGGTCTGACTTAGGGGTGAGGGCTCCTTTTCTGCCTTGTGGAGTAAGAGGAGTTGCTGTGCCCTTGTGATTTCAAATGAAAAATTAGTCCTGTTGTCTGTATCCCCGGGAACTTCCTTCTACATCCTTTATGTGTAGGTGCCGCCTACTGTTTTGATCAACTGAAAAAGTCAAAGACTTAAAATGTTAGTAATGAACCAAAAGTATTAACTCTAATTATAAAGTGTTAGCAGTCATAACCAGAGTATAAGATTTAGTGTATGTGCCTGTGTTCCATATTCTGTGCAGGTTGTCCAAATCCAAATGATCTTCATCATCAAAATGGTGAACATCTCGTTTGCAAGATAAATTATTCAGAAAGTTCCTTTTTTTTTTGCAAGGGGTGTGGTGAAGGCAAGGAGTCCTTTCCTTGCCCACGTGATTGGTTTGAAAGTATTGAAATACATGAGTTGCATTTGGAGGCTTTGGGGTGCTGTTATGGTTGACTTGCCTCACCTCACCTGTTGCTTCTTTTCTGTGAACCTTTCTCAGGGTAATGGATTTGCAGAAGGTGGTCACTGTGTTACTTGTTTGAAGAGGTGACAGACATGTTACAAATAGATGTGTTTTGTATTTTCATTTAAATTTTAAACAAGCATGGACTCTATGGGATATTTTTAGTGTCTTGTCACTGTAAATTAGAACTTGAAAACCATCTTTGGAGGAGACTTACTTATTGCCTCAATTGAAATTTAAAGATGAGCTTTAAATTCAGGAATTTAAAGTCAGGAATTGCTGATGGAGCTGGGATGGCATGTGGCTGAGTGCTTTCAATGGGGAGAGCAGATCACTAATTATTTGTTTGTGTATGCTGTCCACTGCTTACTAGGGCAGCACACGGAGCAACTCTGCAGAGCTGCTTGGTGACTCTTTTGTCTGTTCGTGATCTTACCACAACAATGCTGTAAGAGTGGCAGCAGTGCAGCGAGCACAAGCCATTCATTAGTTTCTTGAATGTTTTGCAATTGCCTTTGAAAAGTTTTTCTAAGGTTTTCTACTTTCTGTTGAGAGTTATTTCTAACCCTCAGAATAGTCTAGAGGAATTACTGGGAAGATCTGCCTGTGTTTTAACAGCTGTTGGATTCTGTGTGGAGTGCAAATAGCTTTGTATGTGGAAGTACAGGTTGAGCAGAATAAATTTATTACAGGAAATTTCCTCATGTTAAACATTTAGCGGTGTCAGAAAAGAAGTTCTGTGTCTGTCTGTCCCTAGAACATTCAGGATTTGGAGCAGGGAATAAGAAAACAATAAATTGAAAAGCAAGGATAATATCCCTGTCACATGCACGATTCTCGTTGCTCTGAAGGCCTTGGCAGGTTTGACCAGGTAATAGGCAGGGACACTTCATTTCTGTGTGATGAAAAAGTTGTTCAGGCCTTGCCTCTTACTCGTATGAAAGCTTATTTCATTGTTTGACTTTGGAGCTGCCAGTGAACTTCTGTGCTGTCTCCATCTGAATGGGGCTTGCCCTTGTAGGCATCAGTAACACGGGTTGCTGCACCTGCTCCCTCTCAGGGGTGCCAAAGATGCACTTAGCTGAGGAAAAAAAAATAAATCTTATGAGTGTTTGCATTTTTGTCTCTCCTGTTTCTCCTACTAATGATTCAGTGCATTTTGCAACTCTTATTACTGGTGAAAGCCTTGTGTGTCTCTCTTGGGAATGTGGCAGGCATTTTTCCTCCCATCTTACTGATGGGAAATGAGAAGTTCTCAGTTGGGAATGGAGGCTGTGCTTCTACCATGGTATTCTATAGGCCTCTTAACTAGCTTGCCAGAATGTACTGTGTACATGTTCAGTTTTTTTTCTATTTGGATGGAACTACTTTTGCATATTCCCTAAAATCTACAGATAAATCAATGCAGAAAAGCAATATGTGTGCTGCAGTTGTAACTCTTCTGCTGATCTGCTATGTACCCTGCTGCCTGTAAGTCAGACATGTACATAGTTAAACAAGTGATTGGTGCCTCTGAAGAGTAATGGGATGATGTTGCTTTTATCAGACAGAGTCATTCGTCTGGTGCAAGTAGTTTTAATTCACATTATTTAATAATAAATTCAGGTGCCTATAGTGATTTATTTAATTTCATAGAACAGCTAAATATAAGAAAACCTCCTTCACTGAACAGTGCAGAGCTAGTTAAATGTTCCTAAACTCAAGCATACAATTGAGAAGATTAATTCCTTTGTTCTTCTGCTGATGTTCATTAATCATAAATACTGGCTGAATTGCAGTGTAATGACTGTATTTTTCTTTTCAGGACATAAGGGACATTGTTGCGTGATAGAATGGATGAGCAATCACAAGGGATGCAGGGGCCCACTGCTCCACCATTTCAGCCACAGGTACATATATCTGGGGTTTTTTTAACTGTAACTCATTTCTTAAATAGAGCAAGGGATAACATTGTTTCATTTGGTAACAATTAAACTGTGAACAGATTGAATGTATTCTCATGATCCTGAAATGAATTCTATATCAGTCCAGTAATTCATATAAAATAATTGGTTTTAATTTTTGTCTCCTGTTGCTTCACTGACTTTGGGAAGTTGGAGTTGTAGTGTGAGGAGGAAGCAAAGAGGAATACAGTTGTTTCCTTAAGAAATGTTGAGTTGTTAAACACTGTTTCAAAATTGTATCCAAAATACCATATTTATTTCAGACTGTTGGCTTCACTATATCTTCTTACACCTCTAGACAGTGATACTGTATCAATTTGTGTCATTACATTGACAGAAATGTAATGGTTGAAACCATGTATCAGCTTTCAACTCCACAATCTCCCTGGACCACCTCCCTTTTGCTGTCACCCTCACAGTGAAAAAAATCTTTCCTGATGTTCAGATTAAACCTTCTGTGTTTCAGCCTGTGCCCATCATCTCTTGTTCTGTCACAGGGCACCACTGAAGGAAGCCTGACTCTGTATTTTAACATGTGTTTTTCAGGAATTTGAGCCCATTGATGAGATTTCCCCTGAATCTTCTCTTCTGTAGGCTGGATGTTGCCAGTGCTGTCAGCCTTTCCCCCTGTGATCTGTGCTGCAGAGCCCTGCTCCCTTTGTCCAGTATGTCTGTGTAGGGGTGGCCCAGAGCTGGATGCAGCACTCCAGGTGTGCTCCTGCCAGTGCTGAGTAGAGAGGAAAGATCATCTCCCTTCTCTCCTGGCACCACTCCTCCAAATGCAGCCCAGGACCTCCCTGTGCACCATGGAGTGCATTGCTGGCCTGGGTTCATGTTGGTGTCCAGTGGGACCCCAGGTCTGGCCTGGAGCTGGTTTCCAGCAGGTTGGTGCCCAGCGTTCCTGCTGTGTTTTGGGGTTATCGCCGCCCACGTGCGGGGCTTGCCACTTCCCTGTGGTGAGTTGTGTGAGGCTCCTGGGAGCCCATTTGGGCAGCCTGGCGGGGTCCCCTGGGATGACATCATGACCCTCTGGTACATCCAGTCCTCCCAGTTTGTGTCATCAGCAAACTTACTGAGGTCACACTTGGCCCCATTATCCAGATCATTAAAGATGGTGTTGATCAATACTGGATTGAGCCCACTATTGATTGCTGAGGTATGCTGCTAGCTACAATCTTCCACCCACAGTCAGAAACTCAGAAACTCATTTGCTACTTGGAATGAAGTGCCTGGAAGCTCCATCAGTTTAGTATCTGAGAAGTTTAAACGCTGTACTCCCTTATATCACGAGGATCTTTTGGGAGTGCAGATAGTATTCCCAAATTGCTTCCACATTGTAAAACGATTATGGAGGAGTATAGGAAAATATGGATTAGCAGTCTGAGGCAGTAGACTCTTAGGTTCCAGAACTTTTTTGAGAGTAGAATGGGAGCATTTTAGCATCTAAATAGGGAAAAGCATTAATCTCTTACTAGACCTGAAAAACCATAAATTGAAGGTAGCATATACATCCCTTACTTTTAGGGGCTTGTTTGTTTGTTTGTTTTTTTGGGATGTGTTTTTTTGTTTGTTTTGGCATTCCCAAAGCTGAAGAACAGTGGTTTATTAAGTCTCTTCTTATATGGAAGCGTATCTCTCTGCTCAGCATTGCTATTCTGCTCTGCTTCCTTGTTTGCCTCAAAGTATTCCCCTCAAAATGAGGACTCAGAGCCCTGTGCAGTATTCAGTGTACACACAATAGACAAGTAGTGAAACATTTTGTTTTCTGTTTCATTCAGTTGCTTTTCCTAAAGATGTCTGACTTGCTTTTTGGTGGTAATTGACCAATCAGTTAAACTTTTCATAGAAGTTTTTCAATGGTGTTGTGTAAATCTTTTTCCTGTGTGGTAATAGCGAAGGTAAAAACAGTGATTCACAGTCTTCAGGGTGGTATTTCCCATTAAGTTTTGGATTGTTAACCTTGAGATGCTAGTATTGAGTACTGGGTGAAAATCTAAGGGAATCTTCTGCAAGGCTTTGCAGCCATATTTTCAGCTGGTTTTCTGGATAAATTGGGAATCTAAAGAAACTTTATTGCAGCATTATATGTGTTGAATAGTGTAGCTTCCTTTGGGATTTCACTGGTAACTTCTCCAAGAAAATAACTTTTCTGCTGCTGTTTCTCATCTTGGAGCTGGCTGTTAGTCTGCTTAATGTTCTCTCTCAGCCTGAGTGAGCTTAGTTTTATAGGTTAGGAATCCTCTCTGAAGGAACCTGGCTTAACATTTTTAGAAACGTGTCATGTGATTTCTTCAACAGAAAAGCCCAGTTAGGGAAAACCTGTCTGACTCCACTCTTAACTGCTTATTAGAATCTCTAAATTGTTTCAATCCAACTGTTTGGTTTTGTTTTGTAAGTAATTAAAAATAAATGATCAAGTTGATTTTTGAGTTTTATTTTAACAATCCAGATGAATATTTGGCTGAGTATAGTGCAGTGGATACAGTGATGGAGAAATACTGGGGAGGTTGCAGTGGGAGAGAACAAGGACCTCTGTAAAGTCTTGCTCACTGGAGAAACTGATGTGTGCTGAGCTCGCCAATATGTACACTGGGATATTTTGGTCAATAAAGTCTTCACTGGTTTCTTCAGTGTTCCCTTAACAGATGTGAGAAACATGCTGTCTTTTTTTGAGCCTGTCTAGGTCAGTACTGAAGTTTATTGATATTTTATGGGGTATTCAATGCTTTTGAAAATTTAAATCTCAAATAATTTGAGAACTGTGAGCAAATAGAAAGTTTTGGAGAAAGAGTGAAGTTGAACATCTCCTGAGAGCTCTGGCTAAAGTGACAGCTACTGTCTGGTATAATTTTAGAAGTTAACTGTGAATGCCTTGTACTAACTTCTGTGGCCTTCCTCTGGATGCTTTCCTTCCCTGACAGTCCTCTGCTAAATTGTTTATCAGCTGTTTTCTGAGACAAGTCTGAAATGGAGTATGATGGTTTCTGTTGAATATTGTCTCTGTTCGCTTGTTGTATAAATGAACTCTTAATGGCATGATTAATTAATTAGTATATTATGATGTTTGTCTTTTCTCTAGTAGGAATATTTAATCTTATCCTTCCTCTCCCCACGTTTCTTCTCTGTGCAGGATTACAACTGAGTGTATGGCTGAGATCTGAAATTTACAGGAGTCTGTTCAGACAGGAAAAAGAATAACATTCTTGCAGTTTTAATACATCACTTGGCCAGAAGTTTAAAAAGAAATTTGAAAAAGGGAGCCACTCTGGTTATTTTAATGCTGTCAGATAGATATATCTTCCGTGGAAGCTGTAATATTCTGAGTGCTCACTGATTTACTTGGCAGTACAATGTAATGTGATCATTAGCGAAGTGGATATAATCTGTTCCGTTATGGTCTCAGACCGAAGGAAATCTTTATCCTGCACAAGCTTATTCCCCACAAATTGCATTGTGGTGAGGAGAGACCCAGTGGTAGTTGGAGATGTGCAGCTATGTTGCTTCTCATGTCAGATCTCCACATCTAAATTGTGTGACAGGACAAGGGAGCAGATGAGACAAGCTGTCACTCAGCCACGCTGCCCTTTGAAGAAGGGCCATGGGGGGGAAAAGGTGCCGCAAATGGGCTGTGAAGTTTACATACACTGCCCACTGTTAAACAGATTACCTCTAATGAAGTGTCTAATGCTCAGGCCATATCAGCCTAATCCTTGGTGGCAGTTCATCCCTCAACTGCCAAAAAACACGGCCCTCTGGCCCTCTCTCGCCACTCTGGCCGCCAAGCACAGGGAGGTGCCCGGTCTTAATAAAGCAAGACAGTGTGTGATCTGACATGCAAATGTAGGTCATTGCATATGTAAATGTGTGATTACAAACCTGCATGCCAAAACACATTAGTGAGACTTTGCTCTCAGCATGCGGTTGTCACACTGCCTTAGTAGTTCACGATAATATTTGTCAAGTTGCTGTGCACAGGCTGCAACTCCCAATTGTAATGGGAAGTACACAATACTTCTTAAATATAGCCTATTTAGAGAGTCTGTATCTTGCAGCTCTGTGTAGAGAATTTAAAATCTTGAAGTGGAGTGTAATTTCAGACGTTTTCCCTAAAAGGCCTGTAACCACCTCATTAAGCTGGGTTCTGCGCTTTGGGATGCACTGGAGCATTAATGCTGCACCACTTTTGTCAAAACGAGAGTTCTCATGTTTTGATTTCTGGAGCAACAGAAGGATATATAAAAATATACTGCATAGCCACTGAAAGAGGGGCATTAAAATACTGTCATGCAAGCTGATCCTTTATTATGGGTTTGGGTAGGGTTTTTTTTTAAATTTTTGGATGGCGGGAGCTAGGGCATAGGAGCCATGGCAAAATTAAGCCTGATAGAATTTCTTCTCTTCTATGTCTCAGACTCCTGATACACTGAAAATACTCTAAATACACTCAAGAATTTATAATTTTCAATCCTCACTCCACAAATGGTACAGTGAATGTTTTCTTTTGAACATCTTGTGATTAGTCTGGAACAGTTTTGGGTTTAATGCATTGGAATGAAGGAATGTTAATAGTTTAAACCATATTCCTTCACATGTATCTTTACACTGGCATGATTAGTCTTATTGATTTAGGTGCAAACTTTCTTTGCAATATCTTTGATTCTAGAAAGCTTTACGACCTGACATGGGCTACAATACCCTTGCCAATTTCCGAATAGAGAAGAAGATTGGCCGTGGGCAGTTCAGTGAAGTTTACAGAGCAACCTGCCTGCTGGATGGGGTACCAGTGGCTCTGAAGAAGGTTCAGGTAAGGGGGATTTTTGTATAAATATTAGAAAGATTGATACAGTTAAATTTGAAAGGTATGTGACATTCTGATGTGATTTCAATGACTTTTTAAGTGCTTAGTGATAGCAGGGAATTAAAAACTTTGAAAATTCATACGTGACTTTATATAATATTCCACAAACCATTGTTATGAAATTGAAAGTAAAGTCCAGAGTTGCTGAAAAAAATAACACATCTAAATGAGCTCTATTTCCTAGCAAAAGCTTGGAATCTATAAATAATATGAATATTTAGTGGTGTCTAATGTGAAAATATATTCTGCAAATCCATGCATTTTTTATTGAATAAACATCTGTAATCTTTCAGTTAAGTAGCCATGCTTCAAAAGTGCATAAATCAAATAAGGTCTGTATGTAACCGAAATTGTAATAGTGAAAAGGAGGGGGAGTTACTGTTTCAAAAGACTGAAAACTACCTGAGATAAATACAAACCAAAACTGTGCTTGAGTCCATAGCTCAGAGTTTCCTTCAGATTTTGGGATACAGCTCAGTTTTTATGATCATCTTAATGAATAATACATCTATGTGTGAGACTCTACATGGTAATTAAATGCAAGTGCACTGTGGATCTAAGTGAATTGCATTGGGCAAAAAATTTTCTTGAGGGGCCTGACTGTTCCCAAGGTTCATGGTTTAGCCAGTAGTGAAACAGCAGTTGTCACAGAAGATGGAAGAGCAGCAGGCTAATTAAGTTACTGTGGCCAAGAAATATTAAGCCCAGCCCTTGTAAATTTTAACATAAGAAATGGACTAATTATTTGTTCAGATACTTTATCTTAGCAATTAAAAATTTTTAAAATGTTTAAATGAAAAGCAGCAGTTTAAATGGAAACAGCTTTTCAGACTGAAACATTTCCACTGTCACTCAGGCAAAAGACAGCTCGAGCTATGCCTCTATCCAGTCTCATTTCCATCCTCTCTTTTTGTTTGGAGCTGCTCAGATGTTAGTTGTAAGACCATTACCCTCTGGATTTACTATGAAAGTTCTCTGACAACGTGTTTAATTTTGAAATCAAAACTAAAATTGGCATTTTACTTTTGATCTCAAGATAAGTTTAGTGTAGTACTTGAAGGAGGGCTGCCATCAGACCTGAAAGGACTTTTTTTCCTTTATGGACTGCAAGACAATATGTGTAATATTCTGTAGATTGTTTTCTAGAGTTCCTGCATTTTAATAGTTTTGGTTTTGCTGAGTTAAATGCATGCACTGTTAATTTCTCTGTCATATCTTGACTTGCTGTTCCATTTCTGTGATTTCCTGTGTGCTGCAGCACCAGGAGGCAGGGCTAGTCCTGGCAGTCATAAAAAAGGAGACTTGGTTCCCCCTTCTGGGAAAACTGCCAGATATATACTACTTCAAAAGCTGAAATATATTCTAAGAACTTTGATCAACAGTCTTAAAACATTAGGCTAATTCTTCCTTCATTTTCAGCGTGTGAGAAACCAAAAAGGTCAAATGTGACTTGAAATGCATGTCAATTAAGGTGGATGTGGAATGCCTGGGTACTTGAAAAAAGTCATAAAAGTCCAACCATGAAATTTTTATAACAGTGCTTGCATTAAGAATAGAGGCATTTTAGCATGTATACTCCTAACAGCATTTCAGAAGCCAGTATGTGTAGCTGTATTCTCACAACACACTTCTGAATTTGACAGAAGATTTTTTTCAATGTCTGAAGATGACATCATGCTGTCCATATGCAGGTGATGGTTTCTACAGCAGAAAAGCTTTCTTACTTAATTTTTATTTAATCCTTTACTAATTTTCTAAGAATATACTTGGTTGTTGGTAAGAAATAGTGTTAAAAATTGTACCTTTCCCAAGTGGGTTTATTGTGACAGGTTCCAATTGTCTTGAAGTGTCCAACATAGGTTGTTGGTTTTCCAGTGGAAGTTATTACCTAGGGCACATGAGGAGGGGCTGTGTTCTGTGTCCAGTCACTTTCCTTGTGGAGGCTGGATGTGTGTAGGAGACTGTCTGAATGGAAGGTGAGACTTGCTTAACCTGGAAGGGGAAAAAATTCCCAAGCATATAATGACTGTTCAGAAGGCTGGTGGCAGCACAGGGTGTTTGGCACAGCCATTCCAGCTTGCATTGTTGACATCTAAAGCTGTTGCTTTTGTACAGAAGACCATCTTAATTGTTACTGTGCTCCTGTGACCTTTCCTAAGATTGCCTGGAAATATTTTTGGTAAATATAGTCACAATACTTAATTTCACTACAAAATTTATTTTCATAGAGGTCTTTTGTTGAGAAGTAATTGCTCTACAGAGGAGCTGAAAAATAGGTCTGCTCTATGGTGGTACTTCTTCCTTTTGATTTCAGTCATGTTTGATGTTATTCAAATTAAAATACTCCTTTTTTTTTCTGATGCCTTTTTAATGGCAGCTCAGCATGGACAGAACAGGAGAAATGCTTCTTTCAGTTGTGAGAGAGGGGCTTTATTCTATGTTACACCTGTGCCTGGATTTCACTCTCTACATTAAGACAGTGTCTCTAAATGCTCTACCATGTGCTAAGTAACACAACTGAGATCTGAACTTCTACTTTTCCATTATCTGCCCATTCTCATCTCACATCTTCTCACACCCTACATGCCCTCCTTTCTCTCCAGTCTTGCAAGTCGTTTCTGTTCCATATCTTCCCCATTTCGTTTTCCTGGCTGGGTTAGGCATGTACCTGTTTCCTTTATGTGTATTTGGTAATGGTACCCCTTGTGTGTCTCTGCTGTCAAGGACTTAAAATCCTTCAGTTATCCTCTCTTGGAGTTGCAGGATCTCAGGCTGTTATTTGTTCCAAAAGGATTGCCAGTTTTGAGTTCTCATGAAGCTTTCCAACAAGAATGTTTATTTTTTGCTAATAAAATTTATTTGGCTGAAATATGTACAATATTGATAAATGTTGTATTAATGTGTACAAAATGTATGTTTGTGGAATAAAATGTGAGCAGAAGCAAGTAGCAGTAAGATGCTGTGGGAGAAAGGACAAGCAGATGGTGACAGAAACCACTCTTCGTGAATTTGTAGTTGCTGCTCAGTCCAGATGACAGAAAGTAGTATTCTTGATTTGGTTTTTATTAGGGTATGTAGTACAGTGAGAACTGTTTAAGTTTTTTAATAGTAATTTAACCAGCAGAATTCACAAAATGGTATGTTGGGTCTTTTCTTCCTGTTGTACCCATTGTGCTACATCCTCCCATGTTTGATTTGTTTTTTTGTAATTAGGAAAGTAATAAGTAGATTCTCTCTCTTTCAAGCATGGAAGTATGTTTCTGAGATGCTGTTAAAATATTACCTAAATAAAACCAGAAATAAAATCGTATCTTCACTACTGAACTTTTACAAGTGTCTCAACTATATTTGGAGTTAAAGAAATATGAGAAAAGATGAGTCCCAAGTAAACTGTGACTGTAGCTGTATAAATTGAAAAGTTTCTGGGTAAGTTTCTTAACACATGCTAGGTTTCAGATCCAAACTATGCTGCAGATGAAACCTGAGGAAGCAGCAGTGCCTCACTGCTACTGCAGCTGTGGGTAACCCCTGCAGCAGAACACCTGGGATACAGTGCAGTGTGCTGAGCAAGGACCACTCCAGGAGTCCCTTCCAAGGGCAAAGTAAGCAATTACTGGTCACAAATCATATTTAAATGGCAAAAGAGTGGTAAATATCTGAGTCAGTGACTGTAAGGCTGGATGAGTTCCATTTAGGAGCTGTATTTTAAGGAAACCTCAACTACTCAAAATTTCAAGTATGTAAAGCTGCATATTTCAACAAAATTTCAGATTAATTGCATTTCTGCCTTACATTATTCCATCTTTTCCTTTCATTCCAGAATTGGAAGCCCCATGTTAGAGAATCAGACAATGAATCCTTTTATCTAGGACGTACATTCATTATTCATTGTACATTGTCAGTGGATTGCTACTTCAGGCCTGAATTACAGTTAATTAATCTTAGAAAAGCACTTGTAATTTCACACTTTATGAAGCACTATTGCCTCAGCACAGCAGTGCTGTGGTGGCAAAATACTCTAATGCTTGTTGCTGTTCAGTATTGTATCTCTTAATATTTATGTGTGTTCAGGTCTTTATTTTGCTTACTTCTCTGAAGGTTTATGTTACAGCAGTCATGCTTGTGATCTGGTTTGGAAATGCTTTTTGGTATTTTCGTTGTATACAGAATTTTGAACAGAGCACACATCGGTTTGTCATTTAAATTCATCCTTATCAATGCTGAAAAGGAAAATATGGAAGAGTGATGTTCTAGAGCAAGTGGAATCAAGTAGATTCCCAACTTGGCACTTCACTTCAGAGGATGGATTTGGTTGGTAGCTGGTAATTGATCAGATACAGTCTGGATTTAGAAGCTAGGCTGTGATGTTCTCCATCAGGTGGTTCCATGTTTCTAAACCTTTTTGCTATGCCCGTG
This sequence comes from Peucedramus taeniatus, assembly GCA_013400575.1. Classification (NCBI taxonomy): domain Eukaryota; kingdom Metazoa; phylum Chordata; class Aves; order Passeriformes; family Fringillidae; genus Peucedramus; species Peucedramus taeniatus. Next base: position 234,748 of record WBNO01023743.1, on the reverse strand, counting down.
GCTTTCTGGGGACATGTATATAGGAACTTCACTCAGGAAGTTAAACTCAAGTATTGCAGCTCCTTTGTTTAGTTTACACATCTGCATAGGAACAGTTCCCACTCTGAAGCTTATAATGGTTTAGAAAGTATTCTAAAAATACCAGTATCTCTTGACAGTACTTGCAGCTGACATTTCTGGAATGCTGAAAGAAAAAGGCTGTAATCTGTGCTCACATGAAGGTACTAGAGAAGAGACTGAGTGCAAAGTCACCAGAGATCCTTTAGTTTTATAGCACACAGAAATGTGATAACTATCAATACATATTTGTCCTTCTACTCTCCCTTTGTAAATAGATGATTACAGGATGAGATGAAAAAGTGAGAGCTAAAAAGGTTTATTTCACTCAGTGTGCTTGCTTAGTGGGAAAAAAACTGCTAAGGGCTTTTAAAATGCTCCTTTAAATCTCTTTGGCTGTATTTGCCTAATTGTTTTAAGGAGTTTCACAGTAATTGCTAACTAAGGTAAAAAGCTTACCACAATTAGACTTTTTGATTATACTCTTCATGAAAACTGTCACATCATAAAAATATTTACTCTTTTGTTTGCTGCTTATTAGGTTTTTTTAATGCAATCATAATTCATTTTTAGAAATGTTGATCTTCTTATAGTCCTTGAAAATAGAAACTGGGGGGGAAAGAATTAAAAGTTTAAGTAAGAATATATTACACTGTGCAGTTTGTGCTGAGTGGAATTGGTGCTGACTAGAGATTACCTCCAAACTGAATTACCCTGTGATCCTGACCTCATAAGTGGAGTCAAGAATTCGAATTATTGTTAGTCTGATGAATACCTCAGCAGTCTAATCTAAATACAGCAGTTTTTATTGTTAGCCAGTTACAGTGATGATACCACTTGTTGTCTAATTACTGCTAATTTCCCATAACCAATGTGTGGAGCATCATCAGTGACCTGAGCTCTGCTGGGAGGAGGATGCTGGTAGTGTCCTTATGTGAGACTTTGCTGGGTGATTTCAAGCAGTCATTTTGTGTTGATCCAAAAGCTTATTGTTCAAGCCTATCCAAAAATCCAATGTTTTTTTAGGCTTCTGTTGTATCTGCTGTAGTTTCCTTCAGGCCATGCAGTTGCACAGAGCTGAGCTGGATCTAAAACCGGGTTAGACACAAGTCATTTGACTGCAGTGACTTGGTTACAGTTAAGTCACTCAGCTGCAGGGGATGTGCTGCTACAGCTAAAACCAAGCTCAGAAAACAAGTGCAGTCCCAGGGAAGGCTGGACAAAAGGTTGCAAGTCTTTGGGCAGTGTGTGGGGTGGGTGAGACCTGTGGCCTGCTGATGGCAATGGGGTACTGTGTGTGCAGTGAAAGTTGTGTGAGAGATCTGTGTGCAGCACTCATGCTGGAGCATGGGCTGACCTTTCAGCTGGGCTTGCTGAGTCATGGGAGCTGAAGGTGGAATTAGTCTGCCTGCAAAGCTATAAGCTGTTCCAGTCATGATGGAAGTACTGCCACCCCTCCAGAGTGTTATACTGATGGCCAGTGTGCAGCAAACTACGGGCAAAGGGCAGCCTCTCCTGCTGAGCAGACCTTCAGAGTGCTGCCAGGTGCCCTGTGCAGTTCTGACATGCACAGAAAGGATGTTCTTCAAGTCTTTCATGGCCACTTCCATTGCTCAGGGTAAGACGTTCTTCAGTGTTGAGTCATCTGCTGGTGAGGAAGCACGGAGCTTTTTTCCTTGTGTTTACAGTAACCTCCTTGTGTGAGCTGACATGGCTTGTTACACTGGCATCCTCTGGTCTGAACTGCAGCAGTTTGGCAAAATACAAGATCATCTATTCAGAGAGAAACTCTCTGAAAGCTTTTTGCATCTGGTATGATTCAGAGGTTCTTCAGAGGCAATGGATTGAATGATGTTTTTCACCTTTTTATTAGTTGTTTTTTTACAGATCTTGGTGGAGGAAGTTAATGTCTGTGAAACTGAAATTCTGGATTTCTGGGAAATGCTATTTATAGTCTTTTGAGGTTACATCTGGATCAGAATCTGAGAACCACAAGAATGCTAAACAGTAAATCTTAGGATTGTCTGTATTTGCTGTATTTGCAGTTGTATGGGTCAGATAAGACTTATTTTTAATGCCTTGCTATGTTTAATTTAGGTAATTTTGAAATACTCAGTTTAGCTGAAGCTGTGACAAATTTGCAAAGATGCTTATGAAGTGCAACTCAAGTAGAGGGAGTCATGTTTATAAAACCTAAGTCTGTCCTTTGAAGAGAGCAGCTGCTTGGTCTAGTCTATTCCATGGTGTTTAATAACAAATTAGAACTACTGGGAATACTATCCAGAATACACAAGCAAAATTTTGTTTTTATTTTCTGTGCCTTGATTCTAGATTTTTCACAGCCCTGGGTCTAGGTGTTTTTTTTGTTTGTTTGTTTGTTGTTGTTGTTGTTGTTTCGTTACTGCTGTATGAGAGGTACTGATTTATTTCCTTAGCAGAGGCATAGCTTGTAAAAAAAACTTTTCTTGGAAAAGCTGTTTGTTTAGGTGTGTAGGGAATTGTTCCTGGAATAGGTAAATTAGTGTGCCTCTTGGCATATTGGAGCACCCATTAACAGATGAAAGCTGTCCTGTTTTGTCACACGATGAAGCTCATTTGGTTTGAATCTTGAAACTGTGTTTCTGGTCATTTTCCAAATCTTACAACGAGATAGTTTGTGTACAGTCTTCAGTCTGAAATTCTGTCCCCAGTTTTGATTAGGTTTTCCAGGATGTTTGGAGTTGAATCTCTGTATCACTTATAGGGGAATGTTTTTATTTCACTGTTGTCTAGAACTTGGCAGAAATTGAAGCCTCAAGATGCTCCGTTGTACTTGTTCCCTTTTTTCCCTTGCTTACTGGTACAACTTCATTGGTTGTTTTTGGGAGATACTGTATAAATTTTTCCATTTTTCTGGTCTCCCAGGTTGTAAGGAAGAATATTTGATTTCATGCCTTCTCAGTATTTCCTCGGTTAATGTGGTACCTGTAATATTTAGGATTTTCTGAAATGTTTCCTAGGGAAATCATTAGACTCCCTCATGACTTTACCAAATCCTAGGACTTTATTCTGTTGTCAGAATTATTAAAGAGCAATTCTTTTTCATTCAAAGTGCAGATCTATAACAGATACAGGCTATTTTATCTCCTTCACTAAGTTTCCAAGTTGAACTCATAAGCTCTTTTCCGTTTTCATCAGCGTTACTTATCTTTTAATACTTGTACCTGTAATTTCACATATGGTACTCTTTTCTTCTACTATATCTAAAATTGCTTTATTTCCTAGTGTTAGCATTCCTTTCTTGTGGCTTAACTTGCTGTGTTTCTCTTAGGTCCCCCACAGTGTACTGCTTGAATAATTGCTTTTAACTCTGTTTTTTCCCCCGTCATCTTGGCATTGATATACAAGTAATTGTGTGGTGGCTTATTCCCTTTCTTTCTTGTTCAGTAGTTTTGTTTTCTTTTTTTCTTTTTTCTTCTACCCCTTTTCTTACTATCTGCAACTCTGGTATTAGGTGTTTTTAATTTCTTTAAAAATTAATTTTTTATTTCCCATCTTCAGAAAGTGAGTCTGGTATCCACTGCAGGCTCCTCTTTCTGATGCCAGCTCTGAGGACAGAAGATGGGGATGTGTGAAGAGAAGCAGTGGTTAGTCAAGAGCACACATGTGCTCTGTGAGGCCTGTGCTCCATACATGAGGTTTCCAGATTTCTCCTTTCAGTTGATTAAAGAATGACAAACTCACTGTGCAGAGTGGTGTAGAAAATAAAGGTGAGGTCCAGCAAATCATTTGCAGACTCCCTGATGTGTCTGAACTTCTGGGGAGAGGGAAGGAAGGTGTGATTGGTGTGAACAGTCAGGCAGTTGGTTTGAGATGACCTCTTTGCAGACATTCAGTACTGACACTGCTGTTAATCCATATTTTTGTTTTTGGAGTTAGTGGCAAGATATTAAATAGAAGTTGTCAGCTGTTGAGCTTTTGGTTATTTTGAGCTTATGGAAGCAGGTACCTGTGATCTTCACAGGACATAATACATCTTTTATTGGTGACTGTCTGTCTAGAAATATGATGTGCATGAGAAGTTATAACTGGAAAAGGTAATTTTGTAAATGTTGTGGTGATGAATAAAGCTGAGGGTGTCTCTTATTCTTCTGGATAGTTCAAATATAATTTGCAGACCACAAAGAAGTTGGAAATTTTTTTGGTTTTTTTTGTTAAACTTGTTTGTTAAATTCAGAAAGTGATCACAAATGAGAGAGGAAGGATTCTTAGAGGAAGTAGCATTTTGGTCATGTTTAAGGGAAATAGTCATTGTATGGAGGTGCACATTTGAGAAAGTGAAATGAAAACCCAGAGGTGGTAAAAAAGGGAGTGAAAATAGGCATTACATTAAATATATATGTGTAGAATTTGGACAAAGACTCTAATGGCAGGAGAAAGTACTTTAAACAAAAATTGAAATTAGTGAAGAGTAATTCTAATTCTCCAAGCTAACTGGAAAAGGCAAAAATGAGATACATTGCAAAATAATTTGGAGTAGATATGGGGTGGGGGAAAAATAAAGAGCAGAGATATCCAACTGTAAAAGCTTATAAAAATCAAGGTGACAGATGAGGGCTTAGAAGAAAGAGCTCTAATAAACAAATAGCATGACCCAAGTAACTTCTTTGCTGGCTGAAGGGAAGGAAATGGCAGAGAAGGAGTTGGAGGTGACAATGAAGTTTTAATTCCGAGACTAAAATAATATGCATTATTTAGAATTGAAATGGAAGACTGTAGCAAGACTAAGGGGAAAAAAGATATGCTCAGTACTAAGGTATCAGTTTGTGAAAAAGGTGTGGCAGAATGGGATAGGAGCCTGAGATCTGAAGCATTTATAAGGTGTGCTAAATTATTGCAGTGTGTTGGAACAGATATGCAGCGGTGGCAATTAAGTCATTGGAAAGCTTGTACTTAAAATGGACTTGTTTCCTATGAGGGGGCTAAAAGAATGGCCACAGCACTAAATCAGTGCATCAGAGCAGTAGAAATATTTCTTACTGTAATATTGCATCTTGCCATGAAATGCATAATTCAGGTTGCTTTATGGATGCTATGAAATAATGATAATGATTACTCAATTTACTGTATTTTTATCACTTAATAAAAATGTTTTATCTCTTGTGCATAGATATTTGATTTAATGGATGCCAAAGCCCGTGCTGACTGCATCAAAGAAATAGATCTTCTTAAGGTAAAAGATTGGTTTAGAAAATGTGCAACCATCATCAAAAAATGTTCTGTTTTTCATAGGCATAATTGAGGTGTCCACTGTTTTTTGTGTAGAGTTTTTAAAAGCTTCACTTTGAAGAATTTTGTGATCTTTATTACTTTAAAAGTTAATATTGAGAAGTAAATCTGATAGAATAATGAGTAACAATTCAAGTAAAAGTTTCTGCCAAAATTGCAGTATTGTGAATGACTGTGTTCTTTGTACAGTAAAATCCTGACTTCAAAAATTGATTTTGGTATTTGCTTCAGAAATTGACTTTGCTGTTCCAGATAAGTTTAGCATGTTATTGTATATATACATTGAAGCAAAAGTCCTCTAAAATTGCAATGTCAGGCACCATGTGACTTACACCTAAAATGCCATCCTGTTCTTGCAAAGTATTTGTAATTGCTTCTTATCAGCAAATACTTTTTATAATTTGTATCATAGTGAAACAGATTTTAGGGGTTGTTTTGTTTGCCTAATTAAGAATGTTTCTTATGTCTTAAAACATGGGGTGTGCTCTACACTAAAATGTGAATTACTATTTTGCTTTCTTAGCAACTGAATCATCCGAATGTAATCAAATATTATGCCTCATTCATTGAAGACAATGAACTGAACATAGTGTTGGAATTAGCAGATGCTGGAGATCTCTCTAGAATGATAAAGGTAGGGATTAACTTTTTTTAAAAAAGTAAGAGCTTGTAATGTTCAACTTTGCCTTTTCATTCTGTGTGATCATCAGTGGTTGAAATGCAGTGTAAATGTCAGGATCTGTAGAGAAAAGTAAGGTGTTTAGTCTGATCTTTTTTTTTTTAGTGTATGCCAATATTGATGCTTATGTAAGTATTTTTAACCCTTTGCTCAGAATGTAAGTGCAGATGGTGCCATAAGTAGACTGAAGTTGTATTAGCACTGGGGAGAACAAAAAAGCCTGTGAGGAAAAGCACTGTCACCATTTAGAACAATCCATTTTAATAGCATTCTGGATATTTTGGCTCAACTGTGTTTTGTGTTCCAATATTCTATTCTCAGTAATAGCAGTGAAAGCAGAGAACTGCAGCCATACAGCAGAAGTGTCTTCTAGATCTTGAACTTGAACTGCCAAAAATACATTTCCTATTTCTTTGAGATCACATGAAGTGGGTTTAGTGATATGTGGGTGTGCATTATGGGTTAATGTTGTTTTTTTTTTTTTTT
>WBNO01023743.1:203014-227798 GCA_013400575.1 Peucedramus taeniatus | reverse complement strand
TTTTTATTTTTGTTTGTTTTTTTTTTTTTTTGAGCTTTTGAAGAATATTCCTTTCTAAATTGATAATTGTGAGGTAGGACAGTCAAAATTTAGTTCTAAGCAGGTTGACAGCGTCTGTTAATATTTATAGCCAAATGTGATATTTTTCTTCATCTCATGAATTATTAATTCTGTGGGCTTACATTTCATAAAACATAAAGGAAGGTTTGTCTTTTCTTTTGAATGTTCAGTTTTGACACAACAGTTACTAATATGAGTACTCTGTGACAGATTGCCTTATGGCATGTCTGGTCTTATGACCCACTGAAGCTTTTTCTTTTTTCCCTTGCTTTTTTTTTATTATTTAATTTTAAATCCAATGTGTGGCTTTTTCAGTGCAGTTGGCCTCATTACACCTTGTTCAAGTCGGTGGGTATTTCTTACAGGCTCGATCTTGGAGGCACTTTGTGATTGTCCTCTTAACACAGGGATCATGTTTAATGTAGCAAACTTAGATTGCTGTTTGATGTTAATGACAGCCTATCAGGCTATTATTAAATATGTATGAGGTGTCACAATGCACTGTCTTTATGCTGCTGGTGGAGGAAATGATTTGGTAGATTACTTTGACAATATGAGTTTAAATGTGGAGCTCACCAGTCTTAAAAATGTATTTTAAAAATTGCTTGAAAAATGAATGATGTGTAGTAGTATAGAATCTTCCTAGAAGAGTGGCTGCCTGTCACCCTATTAAGGTAAATAACTGTGTTGTGTTATCAAGAGTAATAAACTCCTTTGGTTTCCAGTGTTCTTGCTAGAATGTTTCCCTAAGTTGATGGAGAATGTTGAGACACCCTCAGAACAGTGTTTGGGTAGCAGGCTTGTCTGATTTGTAGAGGGGTTCAAGGATGTTTCTGAAATTGTAAATGACCACAGCTTGAATGGGGCTAAAACCAACGTTAATGTGAGGGAAAACTACTTAATTAGTTTACTTAGGTATTTGTTATGACATTATTGGCACATCAGAGAATACTTACAAGGCTGCTGTGCCTCACAGTGCACCTTAATGAATTCTTTAGTTCTTCCCTTAATGAACGCCATCCTTACTGCCCCAGCTTTCATATCGTCCCTCTTGTCACCTGCAGATAATACTCCCTTTGTCCCCATTGAGTAGACAACTGAGGAAAACCACTTGGTGCATTCAGATGTATTCTAATAGAATTCATAGAATCTGCTGTATGTCCAAAAAAAGCAGCTGTGCATTGGCATTTACATATCACATAATGAAAGCAGAGGTATTTCGTGTTCTCTCTGCCGCTGTGTTTACGTATGTACATACACAGATTTAATCCACTTTACCTTAATTATTTTTTTTAAATTATCTCTGTCACAGGGAGATGTTTCAATATAGCCTCCATTCTCAAAAGCAAGAGAGTTCAAAATTGAGGATTTCTTACTGTACAGCTTCTAATGGCCTGTTAGAATTCTTGAATGTGGCATATTGGCATATCAGTAAAACTGAGAGGGAAGCATCAGTGAGGGGGAAATGTTTGTGTTTGACTCTCAGTTGGTTTTGCACTGCAGAACCTCAGCACTTTGTAACCCCTTCATGGGCATGGTGAAAGAAGGAAAAACTCTTGATTTTTCTGCCAGTGAATTAGATTGCTGGATACTATTACCTCCAAGATATTACAAGTAAATCATTATTAATTATTGCTAAGTCCCAGTTGCTCGTGGTCTGTTGTTTGTCTGTGGTCTCCACTGCAGAACATGTGATAGTACCTGGCTGCCAAGGTTCAGGGTACTTCATGAGAACTGGTGTTACCTCATAATACAACCTCCTTCTGCAATACAATAATATGTTGTAAGGCAGGTTTGAGGCTTGGTCCCTTTTCTTATTAGTCATGGTTCTCCTCTGCCACAAACAGTGACAAAGTGAAAATTTTCTGTGGGTTTTTTAATTTGTTTTCTTGTTTCCAAGCAGCAGTTGATATATTGGATAAAGAAATTGCCACAAATAAAGAAGAATCTACTAATTGAATGAAGAAAATACATTATAATAATTCAGTAAAAAGAGCTAGTTCATAAAGTCTGTCCTGAAGATGTTGGAACAAGAGAACTTTAATTGTTATGCGGAATAATTAGCATATTATTTAAGGTTAAATGTAAAATTACTAGGGTTGCAAGAAGGGATATTATCAAGGCAGTAAAATTTTGGTTTTTTTTTAACTTGGCCATAAACTTCAAAGTCTATTTAATTTCTGCAGTTATTTTTAGTTTTTAAGTTTTGCTGGCAAATAATCTTAGTGCACTGAAAAAAATTGCAAACTTTAAACTGAATATGTCATACAGATCTTAAAGAAGTTAATCATGTTTTGGAAACAAGCATAAAAGCTTTCATCTGAAAAGTTCAAAATATGTGTGCAGTCTTCTCAAGATAGATGGAAAATAACTTGAATTCTACAAAATGTCACCTAGCACTACAGCCGCTCCTCAGACAGCACTTTTTATGTGTATTTTTTCAACTCTAAATAAAGATAAACCTACTATAATTAGCTAGGTAAAATAACAAATATTTTAAAACATCAGTATGAAATTCCTATTGATATCTCCAATTTCTATAGCTAGGACCAGTGAATTCTCTGTCCTTGAATTTGTTTTTTATACGATATTCCAAATGCAGGAATAGTCACTTCTTCCCAAGTAACTGATGCAGATCTAAATTGTTCCTTGCAGGAGCTGGAGCTCTGTTCAGACTTGTTTGAAATCTCATCTATTCTAATTTCAATGTTTCAGCAGTGGTGGATATTTTGGGCTTCACTGTATGAAACTGCATCAGGCAATTTCTCCTCTCCACATGGTCTGGAATGCAGCCCCTGCTTCCCATGCCAAAGTATATTAGCTCTGGAGTTTGAGACTACTTTGCAGCACTCTGAGGTTGGCTAGCTTACCTGTGTAAGGGCTAGCTGCCCTGGGTGCCTCAGAGCCCATAATTATTCATTCTCTCTGCAGTGAAGCTGCTTGTGTTGCTGGGAATGGAGAAGTGTCACTTGGTTTTTTTTGCTGTCCTGGGAATGTGCTAGAAATCTAGAGATGCTTTTGCAGAAAGTAGGATTTTCTGATTAGTATTGATAGTACATGGTAGCTATAGTTTGACTGTTTAATTGCAATAGCAGTAATTTTCTTTTGCTGTGATATTTGCAAGAATTTTGGGAATACAAAGTTAGGGAACCATCTGTGTAAGGAAGAGGTGCAGTGTCAGAATTTAGCAGGCCAGGTGTTAAATTTTGCATGCCCTTTCCAGGATTTTAGGAAACCCTCAGCTCTTAACTGAGGTTTATTGTTTGGATACCTATCTTTTTATTATCCAAAACATTGATCTAAGAATTCAGCAGTTGTAGGAGATAGTTGGTGTTCCTGTTTGGAAAGCTGGTGGGAAAAATGATGTTTCCTGTGTATTTTGAATGGCAGTGTTGCAGAAGCTGTTTTCTGCCATGTACACCGTGTGTGTCCAGCAGGACTAACTGCTTGCTGCTAGGATTGCCAAATATTTAGTTGTGTGAGAATGTTTTCAGTTTGTCAAAGTAGAGCAATTTCCTACTAAAATGTTGCATGCCAACATTTCATTATAATCTCTTGCAACCACTGAATATGAAGTACTCTAAGCCCCTTTGTGCCTTGAAACAGATGTAAAACTCAGGGGATTTTTCTTACAGTAATGGCTATGAAAATTTACCTAAATTTCTATTATTTTAAATATGTGCTTAAGAGAAATTGCTGGAGCATAATTCCAAGAGTGGAACATTTCTGTCTGTGTAGAGCTGTGTGAACCTGCTGTGTCTGTCCATGCTGACACCACCTGAGTGACTGTCACTGCTTTGACCTGGAGTAGGACAGGTGACTGAAGTGGCATTGCCAGAAATAGCTTTCTCTAGATGCTTTGGATGGGCTGAAGCTTTCCTGTGTCTGGAGGATGTTTATTCTTTTTAACAACCCAGGAAAGGGAGTAATCTGAGATGACTGTGGAGAAGACAGAAGACAAGGCAGAGCAAGGAGTAGGCTGGGACAAGGAGCTGAGTGATCCTTAGGCACAGGGAGAGGCTCTGCCTGGGAAGAAGGAAGACAAGTGCACCTGTGCTGGCTGGCAGTGTTTGAGAGAAGGCAGACAGGGAATTTATGCCACTAGGAGTAGAGACTGAGGAGTGTGAGAGAATAAGAATAGTGTACTGGGAAATTGTGAAATGGGATTTCCAGTACTGGGCACAGGGACAGGGAGGTTAGAGAAGTGCTGATGTGTTGTCAGAGAATGGGACAGATGGGGCAAGGATGCTTGAGACAGACAAACTGACTGTCTGCAGGGAGTGAGCCTGGATGGGCTAAGTCAGCCTGGCTGGGAGCAGGAGGGATGTGACTCTGTTAAGGGTGCAGCTGCTCTGTGTAGAAATGGTTGCAGCTGTGTTGCCTTCTTTGCTGCAATGGTCGTTTACTAGGCAAAGAACTTAAAAGACAAAAGTTTTGTGATTAGTACAATGTAAGGTTTTTCCAAAGACCATCCTTACTTGTTCTTTTCCTAAGGGATACAGAATAAACCACTTCAACCACTGCTTTTGGGGGATAATTCTAATTGCTTATTCTGTATTTCTGACATTTGAGGCAAAACTCTGGGTCTTGATTTGTAGAAGTATTGAGCATTCACAGCTTCATTCTTAGTGGAAACTGCTTTGAAGATGAACTGTTTCATGAAGCTATGTATGTTGAGAAGGAGGTGCTTAAATTGGTGCCAGAATTAATTAACACTTTTGATCTCTATTCTTGGCCCACATTCTAATCTGTAAAATGGGGATATTACTACCTCATAATTTCTAAGGCCATTTGTGAAGATATTTTATTAATTTGATATTCCAACAATGCATACTAGGAAACTGTATCCCTCCCTGAAACTTATATTTAATAATAGGTTATGAATAGTGCACAATAAACAAAGCCTAGAGACATTTTCAAACTGCTCATTAGCTGAGTGTCATGAATGAATGAGTAAAGGGTCTTCTAACATAAAGAAAACAGAACTGAAAATTGCATGCACACACTCTCAAGGGGGAGAAATTTTGGTGGCTCTAATTCTGAGATTTTTCTTATACATATATTTATGTCCAAATAATTGACATAATGGTTTTGGGAAAAATATTTTTAAAGCAGTCTTTTGTGCATGTTTGTGTAATTTGTTTTTTTCATGATTCTGATTTATCTTGATCCGTAATTGCAGATTTTCAAACATGGAATCTGGTTCTTTTGGCTTTCAGCAGTATCCGTGTCTCTCGTGCTTTTTTTTTCTTTCCATGACTGCTAGATTTAATTTAAAGAACAAAAAACCCCAGTACCACCACTCCCACGCCAAACCTCCTCACACAAAGTATTTTTATTGAGCATATGGTTATATTTTATAATATAGAACAGTTTGGCACTTTGCTGAAGTTACATCATTGATATATGTTAAAAGCTTCAAAATATTTTTTTCCTCAGTGGTTTATTTTTCACTTTCTCTATCACCTTTACCTTATCTTTTTTCCTTACTCATTTTTGAAAAAAGCTTCAAAAGATAGAGTGTAGCTTGAAGAAGCCTTTAATATAATAGGATAGTGTAACACAGAGTGTACTAATTACAGATCAAAGCTAAACTATTTTTATGTGCCTTTTCCTAAGGGAGGAACCTGGGGCTTTGAACCAGTCAGGCTAATTTTTGCCACTAACCTTTTTTAAGGCTGTTAAAAAACTTTTTTTTCTTTTTAATTTTTTTTTTACCTCCTGTAATTAAAACATAGTTCATCCTATTCAACTTTGTGTATCTATGTTAGCTGTGTAGCAGGTAAAATGTGGGGCGGGGTGTTCTGAAGGGAAGCCACTGCTCTGTGGATGGAGCTGTGAAGCCTTAAAAGAAAAAGTGAAGGCACAGAGCCCTGGGAGGGTGGTAGAGCTGCTTCTGGTAAGCTTTTCCTCCATCCATGTGTGTTACTGGGGTGTCTGACAGGTGCTGCACTGTCGCCTTTGCTGTCAGCCACAAGTAACCACAGTGAGAGCAGCAGTACAGTTTACCTTGTGTGTGTTACATACATGTGCTGGCAGAATGAGAGCTGGCTGGTCCCCCAGTTTATAATCAGTGGGATAATTGGGCTGGGTAATTGCCAGGCAGCCTTGTTAGTTTTGCTGTGAGTCAGCCATTGTGTGTGTCTGGTGCTGGAATAACAAGAATAAGCGGGCAGGTTTTCTGCTAAAATAATTAGACAATCAACAGTGTTTTGTCTTGTGGTCAGTTGCCTTCAGAGACATCACACCTGAGGCTGTTGCGGAAGTTCTGGTTGTACACACAGGAAAATAATGGTGTCAGTCAGCTCTGAAGAGTTAACATGGCAGTAAACTTCATTTAACCTGTACAGGCTGTTCCAGTAGGCTTTGGAGATTTCATCTCCACCTTTGCCCACTGGTTCTAAAATTGTCTGTGAGCCTTTAAAGAGCAGGGAGAGTTGGAAGATTTTATTGAGTAATGGTTCTGCATACTTTTATTGTTTGAAATGCAAACAATACTTTGGGACTGATTTTCATTTTTCACAGAGTTGCATTTGAAAAATTTGCACTGTCAGTGTTTGCACTAGGTGGATATCTTGCTCAGAATAGAGATTTCAAATCTGTCTGCCTTGTTTGTAGAGAAAAGAAAAAAAAAAAGCTAAGATGATAGCCTCTGTATTTACTGTGTCATGCTTTTTATTAGGAAGCAGAGTTAATGATTCAAGCATGAGTTTCACCTCTTCGTGCTGTAGCAGTTTTCCCAAGGGGATTTTTTTTTTGGACAAAGATGCATGTAAACAAATACTGTTGAATTTAAACATGTGGCTGTGTGTTTTAAGAAGCCCCACTCAGCAGTAACAGCAGAGACAAGGAAGATGATGCAGTATTGGAAATTTTATATTAGTGATTCTGCAAGTATATGGGATTTCAGTAGGTGATCTCTATTTCTGAACACTCTGTCCTTGCTCTTTTGCATCAGCAAAAATGTAAGGTGGAACAGAGGGACTGTAGGTGGGTTGCTCGATAAGGAAAATTGAAATGAATCCTTGAAAAGAAAGTTGGCTAAAAATATGTTTTGTAAAGTGACTTTGTGCAGAGCTTTCTAAGGAATAGGAGTTTAACCAGGAGTCTAAGTCTGATTATTAGCATGGAAGAATATATACTAAAATTGAAAACATGAAATATTTTCCTTGCATTTTTTACAAGGCTTATAATTCGTTGTGAATGTCCTTTCTTTGATTTTGTCTGAAATATCATTCTGTTTAAGAAGATGCTTCTATCTCAGTTCTGTGGTGTCCCTGCAGCATTCTTCTGGGTTTTTTTTTTCTTTAAAGGAAAGACCTCAGTTTAATTCTACTGACTAGTCCTTTTGATGCTAGTAGGTACTTCTGTTAGTACCATTATTTTGTGTGTTAATTTTTGTACTGTATCTTAGTCTTTTGTTCTTGTTGAAATTAAGTTTGTTGTACACTAAGATAACTAACAGAGGAAAATTTAATTTTTTAAAGCTCTTTTTTTTTTTTTTTGTGAATTCTGAAAGGGTAAAAAATAAATGTATGGCATCTTCAGTAAGGGAGGATATAAGCAACTGTTAGTAAAAGTTGGAAAACAAACCAGGTAAATATTTTTATTTTCGTCACTTTATTGGCTGAATACTTTCTGCTTTTGGTATGTTCAGTTGATAGATGAAAAATAGTTTGGGTGGGTTTTTATGGTGTTTGTTCTCTTTTTACAAGTAAGAGACAGCTGCTACTCTTGAAATGTAGGCAAATTTGATGACACTGTATATCAAACTGAATGAATGAATCAGGATGTGGTGGGAAGTTCTATTTTTGTTCTGCAGAGAAAGCAAAGAAAAATGGCAGAAAACTTGCCATGGTCTAAACAGATGGGCAGCTGAATTAATCAAAGAACAGAACCAGACAAAACTCCTGGGATGCTGTGTTGCTACCAGAATTACATAGCTTTTAAAATAGAAAACAAGACTTAGGTACAGACTTCCTTTCTATATTAGTGAGTCTCCAGAATATTGGGATGTTGCCACCCATCTTCACTGGTCTGTCTTGCTGACCCTGCATGCCCTTGTCTGTTGTGGTTTGTTTCTGTTGTATTTACAGAGTGAGAGCTCTTGCTTGTGCTTCCATAATTTCCTATTATGGCTGCCTGACCTCCTCTTTCCTCTTTGTTCCTCCTGCTCGACCATATTAAAAAAAAACTCCCAAAGAAACGCAGTCAGAAGTGGTCAAGAGCTTTGTTGTGTTACTCAGAAGTTCTGTGCAATCATTTTTGCATCTCTTTCCTCTTGATGCAGTTCAGATTTCTTCTCACTAGTATCTGTTCATTGAATCACTGTGTTATAAATCTACACAGTAAAATATAAAAACCTTCCATGCTTTATATTTTTGTAAGCTGTAAATGAAGTCATGAGAACAAAAAGATGTGATCAGGATTCGTATTGAATCATGAAAGGAAGGAAGGACTCTGTTTAAAGTAATGAAATCATCATTCTCATTTTACTTTTCTTCCAAATACTGTCTTTCAAAAAACAGCTCTAGGCTATAGCATGTGTAGGGAAGAATTCAGATGGATGTTCTTGTGGGCTTGTTTGACAGTTCCATGGTTCTTTCTTTTTTTAAAGAATGACTCTGCAAAATTGTTTGAATGATCAATTTATCAACTCTCTGCAAGAGAAGTTCATAAACATCTTGCTTTCTTTAGTCCACTTAGCTTCTTAAACACTCATTGTATTGTTGTTTCTCTTATTTATTCCTATTTTTTTCTATTCAGTGAGACCTAAACCAGACTAAATCACGCCTTAAAGTCCTCTAATACACCAACATCAGAACTGAATGCTAAATTTTATCCAAGTGTGGTTGTTGAGATGTAGGCAGTCATCTCTGAATTTCTAGTTTTTCTAGTGGAATTTTAGAAAAATTCTAATTTTTCTAGTGGAAATCATCTGTGTTCACTCTCTCTACTCATCTGCAGGAAATCCTTAGTTTTCTTATAAAGTCCAAACATAGTCCTGTGTCTTTGCTTACTTGTCTAAGTATTGTCTAAATTGTGCCTTCTTAAGCCTGGGTAGGACCAACTGAGAACTGCTGTCACTTTTACTTTTGGAGTTTGACCTTTAAAGCATCATCTTTAGAAACTCAGTATAATATAACTTCCTGCCTTTATGTAGACTTCAGCCTTTTTTCTCCATCTATCCTTTATGTTTTGTTTGTCGAGAAACTGAATGGCATTTGCTGTTTTAGGTGCAGGGCAGCTATGTTTAATTTCATTAGGATGGAAACATTTGGAGAATATTTAATTTTTCTTTTAGCAATCCATTAGAGAACCAGGAGAGTAAGGCATTTGATTAGCAAATTTATGACCAGCAAAATGTCCAGTTGTATTAAATGACCAAATTGCAGTTTTATCCACAATGTACTGACATTGTGGTGACTCTTCAAAGTTGTTTTTTGTGATTTCATTCTCAGATGGAGATGGAAATTTCATGGGATTTGGCTTTTGAAAGAAACAATTCTTGCTGGGAGCCAGCCTGCTGCCAAAGCATGCCTGGTGTTCTGTTTACCTGACAAAGCACTGGCTTGCAGCACTGCCCAAATTTTTAATGCACATGTACAAGCAGCTCCCTTTTTGCCCAGTTGCAACTAGTTTGAGATTGATCTTTCACCTCAGACAGGATCATGTTTTTTTAATGTCACACCCTAGAAGGTCAATGGTCTGAGGGACATCAGGACTGTCCTTTGAGCCTAAGACAGGTGGAAGAAGGAGAATAATGAAGTCTTGAAGATGAGAGCACTTCAGAGAGAGCTGTATGTCAGGCTGTATTCCTCTGAGGACAAATCTGGGCAGGTAATGCCAACCTGTGTACAGTGGGAGACAGCTGTGTGAGGTTAACTGGGTGGTGTGGACCTCAGAATGCTTCAGGCACTGAGCAGTGGATTTGTTTCAGCATTGACCGTGGTGCTACTTTGCTGTGCTACAACACAGGTTAAAAATTATTGTTGCAGCATCCTATCTTCTGTATTTTGGCTTCCCTGTAGGGAGGGAGCAAACACCACAATTGTTAGAACTGCATTTTGCGTTGTGGACTACTTTAAAATGAAGGGGAAAGGAAAGGATCCTGCTTTGAATACAGTTCATGTGTGCTATATGAATTTAATTATGCTGTTTGGCATAAAAATAGGTTTGCCTGTGTTTTCCATCAACTTACATTTCTTCTTAGAAGGTAAGGTTCTGAACAGAAATGGAATTTTCCTTTTGACTTTCCTCAGAACTAACTGTGTCTGCTGGACTGTTTCCTAAAAGTGTACGACTTGTTTCACTAGCTAGTTTTGAAAAATTCATCTTTTTGGTGGTGGCTTTTCAGTGCTATTTTGCCTATTGGTAGACAAGAGCCTAAGAAAAAATTGAGAACATGTATTTTTAGGGAAAAAGAGTAATTAATTGCCCAACAACATAATGTTAATTGAGTTTATATTAAAGGTAATTGTTTTTAAGCCCATACAAATTAAAATGCTGCCTGTTTCTTTGTTTAGTTTTAAACATTGTTAGCAAATCTAGCAGCTCTCTTTTCTATCCTCTTTAGATGGATAAATTCTCTGGGGTTAAGTAATATCATTGATGCTTTCAGGAGGAGGTTATTACTGTCCTGCAAAATTATTAATGCCTTCAGCAGAGTGAGACCACTTTAAGTTACATCCTTGCACTGTAAGAATTGAAGCCAATTTTGTAGTGTACATCAGCTGCAGTGCTAGGCATGGCAAGTGAATAAAGTGTTCAAAGAAAATTTGTACATAAATACTTTGAAAGTACACTGCTGTACTTTAGGTAAATGAGAAAGGGAATGTGTAATCAACAATCTTCCCATTTCAGGCATTTTGTGAATGGCATTTCATCACCGCTTGTACTTGCATTCGAGTTAAAAAATAATAATTCAGAATGTTTAAATAAAGTACCTAGATATAATTATGATAATTTCAGAATGCATTTTAAATCAAGGAACCGTGCTTTCATGTACACATACTTAGATGTATTGTGTATTTGTTTTTGAATGAAAAGAAACCTGGTCTCCATCTTCCTGTTGACATCAAACAATCCTCTGATATGCAAATCCAGCTATGGGGAGAACAGATACACAGGGTTTGTTTGGATTCAGTCCAAGACTGAAAGAAAATTATATTTAAAGACGTAATTTATATGCTTTGCCTCATTTAAATGAAAATGCATTTTGAAATAATCCCTATAACTAAAAACATTTGGTGAAATGTTAAGATCCTTTGTACGACTGATGCATTTTGCTATAGGTAGTTTAAAAGCATCTCTCTTGTACTCCTGTGTGTCTGTAATGTGCAGATGCAGCTGTCAACTTCTCAGTGGCATGTTTTAACATAGTATGAAAATATTTTTTTTTTGCAAATTAATAATTGTTTGTTATGTGAACTTTCTTAAGGCGTGCATGAGTGTGAAGTCTGTACACACAATTAAAATACATCAAATACTTTGCTTTCCATCTAAAATTTTGCTAGTCTTTATGTTGTTTATGTATTTTCTCCTTGTGTGGAACTTCAAAACCTGACAAAATATGATTTCTTTGGAAACATAGACTAAACAAGCAATGATTTTTCAATCTTTTTCCCTTTAGCTGCAGAATTTATAATGATTAAACTTTTACATTTTAACATTGGCTGAATTCCAGGTTTTCAGTAGGTATCTTTGGAGGACTGTTATTCAGTTCCTGAGTACCACATTTGAAGATGTCGTGGATAGCAGAGTGTAATTGTTTCATGTAAGCTTTATCAGGCCAGTGCAGTGTTACCAGTGGTCAGGAATGGGTTTTTAGACAGGATAGAAAATATTTGAACAGGAGTTATGTCACTGTGAAATTTTCAGAAATCACAGTTCCTTTAGTTCCCTTTCATGTGTTGTGGAAGTTTTTAGAACTAATGTGACCAATTCTTCTTACATGATCTTTGTGACTGTGTGATACTGCTGTTGTTTTTTTTTTTCCCTTTGTTTTAGAAAATGAGAGTGTGGAAATCAGTTTTGGTGTATGGAAGTGTATTTAATTTGGGATATTATGTGGCATATAACTTTATATCTGGCCTTTATTTGTTCTGTGGCTACTTTATACTAGATTACTCTGACCACATTGATCCAAATCTGAGGAGTGCTAAATACTGTATAAATCCATTTTTGGGGTGGGAGTTTTATTTCATTAATGTTATTTGCAGCTCTATATGACTGACATAGGCACATACAGTGATGATACATATATTAATATTTAAGGGAAAAGTTTTCTGTGTCGAGAAATTTTGTTAAACCTTTTTCATTAGATTGTGAGCCTTTTTTTTAATAAAGGATTTTCTGTCTTTTCTTTTTTTCAGTAATTTCATGCAAGTTTTATTTTTTAATATTCACTAACCATGTTTTTTTTAAGCATTTTAAGAAACAGAAGAGGTTGATTCCTGAAAGAACAGTTTGGAAGTACTTTGTTCAGCTTTGCAGTGCCTTGGAACATATGCATTCTCGTCGTGTTATGCATAGAGGTAATACAGGATCAAAGATTACTTGTCCTTGCTATACCTTTGACTATGTGAGAATTAAGCTGGCTGGAATCAATTTTGACAGCTGAAACATTGTATGTTTCTGTAAGATTTTATAAGTAGTAGAAAACGGAGGGAAGTTTGTACATTTGTTGTGGTAGGCATTTGTTTGATAGCAAGTTTTTCAAAATAAGCGATAGTTCTGTGTGTGATGGATACCCTGCCATAGCTACTTCATTTTTCTGGCTCTTATCTTGTGTCCTGTATTTATTCTTCTATATTTGCCTGTTTTCTAGCCCAAGTGCTGCTACCTGCCTTGCACAGATCTGTCAATCCATTCTTTACAGCTCTTGCACCTGGTTGTCTTAGAGTATCTTC
This sequence comes from Peucedramus taeniatus, assembly GCA_013400575.1. Taxonomy (NCBI): domain Eukaryota; kingdom Metazoa; phylum Chordata; class Aves; order Passeriformes; family Fringillidae; genus Peucedramus; species Peucedramus taeniatus. Next base: position 214,827 of record WBNO01023743.1, on the reverse strand, counting down.
TCCTGCCCTGCTTGCTTGTGATGTACAGGCCCTTCTCCTAGTCCCTTCTCTATTGGATTATTCTCAGGTGTGAGCATTTCCCCCTTTTCTCTGCTCCTTTCCACTATTTCCAATCTCTGTGTCCAACAGCCCTTGTAGTTGCCCAGCTGTCCCTGTCAGGTACTAAATTTCCTTGGCCCATTTTAAACCTTGGTGCTGCTGTCTCCTCTGGATGTTGTCTTAATTTCACCTCATAGCTCTTGAGTCATAGTAAACAGATCATACTATAGCTGCTTCTTAGATCTGCTATTTTTTTTCCTTTCTAAAATCCCTCTGGTTATGGGATTGTGAGTTGTGTGTGGGCTGTCACTTTTTGGGTTCAGGTGCCATTGCCTTAGGTTGGTGGTGCCCTGTGCTAAATGCAGCTCACTGCCTGATAGAAACAGTCCCTCGATGTCTGCTGAGCTCTGTCATTTGCAGCTGGAAAATTTGCACCCTTAGCAGATGAGCTTAGATACCCCTGCCCCTGCAAATGCCTTTTCTTTGTGATTCTCTCTTTTTTTTTCCCTTTGTGCATTTGTACAGATACCTGCAAGTGCAAAAGGTACAAAGAGAAGGACATAAAATACAGATTCTTTCCATGGGGAAAGATTCAAGTATCTTTCTTTAATATTTTTATAATTAAATTAGTCAATTTCTATATATTTCTATATATTTTAGCTCAAAAGAAAAGGATTTAAGTTCCTTAAACTGAAATACTAAGTTGAAAGCTTCTGGCAAAGCTATGGCAAATCTAATGATACCATGGTTACATGCCAAAAGCAGTGACAATTAAAGCTATTTTTAAATTGAGCTCTATCTGTGTTGAACTATTACACAGTAATTATTATTATTATTGTGTAATAATCCAACACAGAGCTCAGTAATAATAAATTATTATTATACACAATATTGTTATCCAAACTCCTGAAAACTGGGTCAGATAGAGGAGAACATAATTGCTTCTGTGTCTCCCTCTTAAGCTTGTAAGGTTTTGTAACTTTTTTACTGGAAACCTGAAAATGCTGGTGTTTGAAGGGTTATTAACCATTCCTTTTATTGTGCCTGTATCTTATGCAAACTGTAATCCCCTCTTATCAAAGTGAACTGATTTCTATAAGTTTAAGGCTAGGCTAGATTGCTCTGCAGCAGAGCAAGAGCTAAACTCCCTTGCCAAACAAATAACAGGTCAGTTTATTTAGAAGACTAACAAGGTAGGTATATTGTTAGAAATCATAGAATAAGAGTCTCTGCTGTTGTCTCTAAGGGATTGGATTAAAACTTAAACTGGATATTACTTGTGAAAAATAACTGTCTGGGGTATACATCATTATTTTTCTTTGTTTCTACTTGATTAGCCCAATTCTGTTGATGAGTTCAAATAACCATTCTCCTGAGTAAACTTGCTTTTTTTTAATGCCTGCTCTTATAGAGAATCAGTTATCTATTTCAAATAAATGATGTTATGCCACTGTTGGTAATTTGATCAGCAAAAGTGATGAAAAATGCTGTACAGTTCTTGAAAACATATTTAGGCTGTTACTTAAGGCATAACAAAAGAGGTTCTCTAGTTCTAATAGAAGTCCTTCTATGTGGCTTACATAAAGTAGTAATGAACTCCCCTGTATATGCTTCTGGACTTTGGGGGTGTGGGGTTTTTTTTAGTTTGTTTGCTTGTTTTTCAAAAAAAAAATACTTTTCATGGCTCTTGGTTTTCTCTGCTTGAGTGACGGCTGTACGATTAAAATAGTGGATTTGAAATTCTTCATTCTGGACCCATTCTTTTTGAGTAGCACTGTCAAATTTTACCAGTACTACCTGTAAATAAAATCCTCTTTGGGTCTATTATTAATAGAAGAGTAGCTTTTCTTGCAACCTCACTGTGACTTTTAAAATTTTAAATTTATTTTTCTTTCAGATATAAAGCCAGCCAATGTGTTCATTACAGCTACAGGAGTAGTAAAGCTGGGAGACCTTGGACTTGGTCGATTTTTCAGCTCCAAAACCACAGCTGCACATTCTTTAGGTAAGCTTTCTCTGAGGTACAGATGTTGGACAGGTAGAGTATTTTACATGGTGGAAATACTGTGCCAAATCAGGAGGAAGAAGAAAAGGATTAGGACCAACTAAAGCTGTTCTTAAGTAATAATAAAAATATGCTCCTAAAGGTGTTCTTAATAAAAAAATGGTCAGCACCATGGACAAATACAGAAACACTGTAACACAGAGGCATGACTTTCAGCATACTTTGGGTATTTTCCCTCCTTTGTTTGCATAATTGAATGTAAATTTCTACCTCTAAACAAGTTCTTAAGACAATAGTGTTACCTAGAAATGCTAGGAAAAAATAAGGTGATAATATAGATGCATTTTTAAAAAATTGACTTGAACTTTATTCAGTGTTGGGAGGAATCTCTTAATCCTGTGTGCCTGCATGAGTAGCATTAATGACCTCGTGGTTACAAGGCTTCAAAGAGCTCTCAGAGGAGCTTCCTTTTTTTAAGGTGACATTTCTCAATGTAAGCTTAGGTAGTTGAGGGGAGATCAGAATTAGCAAAACCAGTTCCCAGATAGCTCTTTTTCTATTCTTGCTTTTATAAGTTTTCTGAAATGCTCAGTTTCTTCTTTGCTAGCACACAAAACTAGCAGTGTATTCTCTTTCCAAACAAAATTTTCATGTAATTTGCATCTTTTGAGTAGCATGTGAATACTAGGATGATTAAGAGGCCTTTAAAGAAGAAAAGTTAAATATTTGGTATATATTTTAAATTTAAAAGTAGGTAGTGGATGAATGACAGAATCTAAGAGGATCTCTGTAGAAGAGAAAAGCCTTGTAAATAGAGTAACTTCTGCTTTAAAGAGAAATGTAGGAAATAGTACTAGAAATAGGAAATAATTCATAATACTGTTAAGCTGGGTTTTTTTAGCTAAGAAAGCATTCTTTTCCCTCACTGGAGTGTGTTTGCTGAATTCAAGCCTGTTCATTGATTGCATGTTTGTACCACATATGAGGTGTGAGTGATACATGTGTTAATGGCCAAAAATATAATATTTTGGACAGGAAATTTTGGACACTCCTTACTGCCCTGTCCTCCACAAAGCCTTTGTTCACTCCTTTGTTCCTTCCAGTTTTTACCACTTTTGGTGCAGGCTGGTAAAGTCAAACCCATGAGTGACTGCTGAGGTGCTAATGGGACCCCCAGACCCAGAGTTGTCCTGCATTAGCAGGAGCCTGAGGAGGAGTGGAGAGCCCAGGCTGGAAATGTGCTCAGGTCCCACACTGAGGGTCAGTCAGATGTGACACTGAAGGTCTGCTGCTGTCACAGGGTGTCACCCAAAGTGCTGCTGTTCCTGCTGCCCCTGTAAGCCAGTGGCCATCTCTGGCAGCACTGTGGAGAGGCTGGGTTGGGTTCTTGCAGGTGGGCTCTGCTCCTGCCTGCCAGGGGAAGGAGGATGTGAAGAGGGAGCTGGAAATCCTAATGTGAGGAGTAGGAGCTCATGAATGAGGCAGAGGTGAGCAGTGAGGGTGGGAGAGTAGACTTGCATTCTGAGGCACAAGTCAGGAAGTTAAAGAGGAGCAGACTGCCTCAACACTGGATTATTTTGGCTCCTGGCAAGGGAATGGCTGTGAGGGCTGAGCTGGAAATTTAAAAAATGCTGCACCAGAGTTAAAACCAGTGTAAAACCCCGAGCACTTTACAGCTCATCTTTTACAGATCCAAAAGTCATCCAGAGAGTGGGGGAAGGAGGGCAGGATGGCAGCTTTGTTTCTTCTGTTGGTGGCTGTGTCTTGGTTGAGGAATTATTTTTTTATTTTCTTTTTTCCCCATCTCCTCTTTTCCTGTTTCCCTCTTAATTAAGACCTAATGTCAGAATTCAGCCTAGAAAAAAGGTTTGTGTCAGCTGTTAACTTAGGCTACAGAGGAGACAGTGACTTTCTGATTTGTCATCACTAGCAGAGACCACTTCTTAAATTGATTTCTTCTGCAGTTTCTGATGCTGGTTTTCTTGAAATTTCTCTCAAAGTTGTATCTTTTTATGATTCTATAAACCTTTGGTGCATGTAACCTAGTAAATTGCAAACATATGTGTAGCAATTTATGCTTGTTTACAGGCTTTATAAAAATTTCAGTAGCAAACTAGATTCAGGCTTTCAGAGATAAAGAAATCTACTAAAATTTTAATTAGCTACAGCTTCTAGCTGCTAATTATGAATAACACTGATTTAATTAGAATCTTTACTGATGGTCCATTTGAAACAAAGGAAAAACTGCACTGGACAGTGTTTTTTCATGTTCTTAACTCTTTCTATACAGCTTTATCAAGAATTTACTATTGTCATACCTATATCTTTTTGGAAATGGAAAACCTTTCTTACAAAAGGGCAGAGGAAATGGAGACATTTGGTATTGTTGATTTGATACAAACTTGACAAAATTTCTTGTTTTCAGAAGACTTTATATTAGAAAGGGGAGTATGATCCAACAAAGACTTCCTACTCCTTTCCTTACAACTCCTAGGGTTTTCTTGCTGCTGTTGTTTTAATGGCTGAATGCCAGGCCTTATGCTCTTTGGTGCAATGGCAATTCTAAGGCCAGCTCATGGATATTTGTGGTTTTTTTCTGTTAGCCATTCAGTGGATGTAAAGATAAGTCTTGTTCCTATTTCAGTTACAAAAAGAATCACTTGGTCTCTCTGCTGTGGCTGTGCTGTGAGGCTGCACAGTGTGCTGTCCAGGCAGGCACTGCCACCAGCATGGGGATCCCTTCTTGCAGGGCAGAGGAGCAGATCTGCAATCTTCTTAAAATGCTTGAATGCAGAGCATCATCTGCATAGAATTCTGGTCTTCTGTGTTTTGACAACTTCTGTCATTTCTGTGATACTGCTGTCCCCAGCACAGACTATGTTATGTGAGGGGTTTGACTATAAACTCACACAGGTTGTGGAGAATAAATACCTTGTGAAAATGTGTGCAGATACTCTCCTCTCCTCTCACATATGGGTCTCTAAGGCTGTAGAGGGTGTGCTGAGGTGGTGGTTGGCAGCACCATTCTGTGAATAGAATAAACTCCACTTAGATACCCAACCATACTCAGAACCTGCACCCTCAGTGTGCAGTAATGCTGGCAGGGAGATCTGCAGCTGAGTCATTGCAGTCATCAAGGAAGCTGTGTTAAAATAGCTCTTGTGTTTTATGTACAGAAACATGAGATCTCTTACAGTAGTTTGAAAGCTGAAGAGAAATTGCTGTATTGTTATAAAATAACTCAAGATATTTGTAGATTGACTTATGTAGAAGGACTGTTTGCACATTGTGGGCTAGGTTGCAGAATTACTTTGGATAAGTGCAGTGTTTTGGGTCCTCTCCTTGAAGAGGGAGGCCTTGACTTAGACATCTCCTCTGGCTATATTAAGTAAATACAAAACCCTGAACATTGTACAATCAGTAGGGCTGGAAAGGGCCTCCAAGCTGCTTGTTTGTGATGTGGTTTGTCTGTCTTCAGCATACACATTCATCTTGTTAAGCATGTTATATTGTACTCTATATTACAAAATTGCTATCCTCTTATGGACACTGAGTCATTCATAAACTGTGTCTTTTGGTTGCTGAAATTTGGCCTCTTTAGCCCCCTTCCTGAATTCTGATAGTTATGTATGCCAATGCATGAAATGTCAGTAAGGATTATGTGGCCATTTTTAAAACTATGGTCTGTTAAACCTGTTCTGAATGAACCACTGCATTGTTTTGTATAAGCAGATTTAACATTTATCAGGCAGATTTTTCTCCCAGCCTAAAAATGCTAGATAGCTTTTAGAGGTAATAACTATTTTAGAACTAGTAACTATATTAGAGCAATTTAGTATATTTCATTCCACTCCTTGATGCACTTGTTTAACTTTACTCAGATGCATTGTGAGTTATCTGTTTATTCAGGTAGTAAGATGGACTGTTGATATCATAACTCCATTTTCTGTAATAGCTTCTTTGCCTCTGATCCTTCAAATCATCTCCCTGCTCTGTATTAACCCCCATTTCCATTATGACTGTTCCCTGTGCCAGTAACAGGTAGCTTGCATAAAAAAATCCTCACTTTCTGCATCTAGAACATCTTTAAAGGGAGGGATCTCCAGAGCAGCAGCAGATTCTGAGGAGACACTGTATTTAACACAGACCATTTTCAAGGAATTTACTGTTCAGATTTGCAGGTTATTACAGGTCTGCAAATGTAGCAAGCAGAACACTGGAGTTTTGCTCTTAAAAATGTAGGCACCTCAATGATTTAGCTCATTTTCTTGTATTATCCCACTTTTGTGTCTTCAGATGAGTAAAGGAAGTGAGGAAGTTGCATATCTCTATGCTACTGGGATGCTGTATTTCATTTAACAGTAAAAAAAGATCCAGGAAGGAAATATAACATATAATCACACTGGTAGTTACTTACCAGAAGCACAGCTACATCCTGAGAGTGCTCGCTGTGTTAAAAGGATCACTGCAATGATTCCAGTAGTTCCTGAATGTCAGAATAATGAATCTTTAGTGTCATGTTAAAAACAGTTTACAAGTAGTAATGATGTCTGAATCTTCAGGTTATTTGTGTGATTCCACGAGTAACAGAACTAATTTCAATTCCTCTCACTAGTTGGCCATCAGGGGCTGCAGGTTGTGTTGCAGTGGAGGAGTAACACTAGGCTAAACGCTGTAACGTTGTAAAATGGTAACATTTGTTCTTGCTTTTCACTATCATCAATCTTTCACGGTCATATCAGACCCCTAATGTATCAGCAGGCTTCCCAGAGCTACTGGTTAAAATTACCTTTGCTTTTGGTAGACTATGAACCTTCAAACCTCAGTGTTTTCAGCTGCCCCCTGTGGTTTCTGTGAAGCCTGTTTCTGGCACATTACTCACTGCCAGCCACTTGTGTGATACCTCAGAGCAGCAGAGGCACTGCTGCTCTAGCCAGTGAACAAACACATTACTATTAAACTTATTTCTGTTGTTAGATGAATTCTGCCAACAGAGCATCAGAATATACTAAACCAGTGCTTTAATTAATGGATACAAAATCCAGCTGAAATTTTTCAGAGTCCAAGCTCACAAGTGCTTGCGGTGTTAAAAAAAAATTCAAGTGGGAAATAAAACAGTAAGATAATAAAAATATGAAATCCTTGACATTCCAAATTCAGTTGGAATTCTAATTCTTGAAGTTCTAATCTTAAGATACCTGTCATTAAGTGCCCATTAAAATACTGATGTTGACACAGTAGAAAATTAGAAAACAGAGTTGCTTCTGGATATTTTGGTAGTTGTTTTGGCATTGTGGTTTACCCATCTTGCCTGTTGTTTCACAGGGAAAAGACCATTCTCTGTTGTGGGTGGATGCAAACATCCTATGAGAGTAAATGTCTCCCACAGTACTCTCTTGAGTTGCCTTTCCCCAGCCTTTCTCCTTTTAAGCTGTTACCATTGGCTGCCTCAGTTCAGAACTGCACTGAGTGCTCAGCCCAGTGCTGCCCAGGGGCTGTGGCACTCTCTGCTCTCCCTGAGCTGGAAATCTCCCCCAGAATATTTAGGGGGCCAGATCCATTGGAGGATACTACATGGGGACCTCTGTCTTTGTCTGTCTGTTAGAGAAGCAGTTTATATGGGTTTTCAATGTTGTTTGCCAAGGATCAGGTGAAAATATGGGTTTTCTTTCTCTTCCTCCTCCTTACTTCCTCGTGACATAATTTAACATGCAGCATTACTTCAAGGTAGGGAACATTGTCAAAACAAAACCCTCAACTTTTGGGAATTATTAGAGTAAAATTATCTGTCTGATTACCTAAAGCTATTTAACCTGATTATTCAGATGTGGAAGTACTTATATATTCTTACATGTACAGTACTTATACATATACTTTTATGTATCTCTGGTTTCAGTATTCATACAGAGATCAATTCTGCATAAACCACATCTATTCAGAAGAGCAGAAGTGAAACCAGATCCTTGTGTTACAATAATATGTGAGGTTCATACCGCAAAGTACAAAAATGAAAAATTGCTGATTTAAATCACTGATGGTGTTGCAAGATATTTGGTTTTGAAATAAAATCAACTTGAATTGACAGAAATAATCTGGTTTTCATCATCGGGACTCAGTGCGTAAGAAAATATTCAAACAAGATAAAAATCTGTATAGATCTGACTTTTTTTGCTGTTAGGCAGTAATTTTGGGGGATGCAGGGAGAAAGTTCAGAAACAATGGACTAAAATTGCCACTACCATTATTTTGCATAACTTCTTTTTCTTACTGCTCTATCATACATGAAACCATCACTCAGCTTTGTAATGACATTTTTTATAGAGCTGAAACATCTCTCAGTATTTCTCTCTTCCAAGTAACTTGTGATGCAGATGGGTAGGGTTTGATTAAAATCAAGAGGAGAGATGTTCCAGAGTATCCAACATAAATTCACTCTGGGACAGTCCTAATAAATGCTGCTTTTCAAGAGCAAACATTTCCAGAGCTCACAACTCTGAGGCAGGATGAAGCTGGGACAGGCACAGGTTTGGGAGCTGAAAAGCCCTTGTGGAATTTAGTCCTACAGCTGATGGCTGAGTCACCCTTAGGAACCTCAGCTTCTGCTGGGCTTCCTGGTTTTCCTGCCTTCATCTCTGAAGGACCTCAATCTCAGGCTCAGTTTTAATTTCAGCTATTCAAAGTAGCTGTGGTTTTTAGTTTCAAAACCTGCTTTTTCAGATTTATATATTCTCAAAGGAAGAACAGAACTCATGAAACAAAAAAACTCAGCCCATGGTAGAGAATTTCTAGCTGCTGTTTCTAGCCACAGCAGTAACAGTTTGGAAAAGTAGCAGGGGTGTGTGTGTGTAGTACCTTCCCTTGGTTCTCTTCAGGAGAAACAAATGACTTAGGATGCTCCTTAAAAGCAAAATTTAGAAGAGTTCTACAACTGTATAGCTCTGGTAATGAGGTATGAGCAGCAAAAATAAAGCTGCATTGGATGAAATAGATATTAATTCATGTATTTTTGTCAAATTGAGGTGTCCTAAGTATGAGTTAAAGTTTCAAGTGCAGCAAAATGAGAAAGATGAAAAATATTCTTCTACCAGAAAAACTGTAATTAACTACTGTATAACAACAGACATTTTCATTTAAAAGTACTTGTGGTTTTTTTGCAGTTGGTACACCTTATTATATGTCTCCAGAGAGAATACATGAAAATGGTTACAACTTCAAGTCTGACATCTGGTCTCTAGGCTGTCTGCTGTATGAGGTAATACTGATATACAGTGAACTTAAAAACACTCTTGTACTTCCCCCTTCCCCTGCCCCCCTCTCCTTACATAAGTTAAGCATGTGAAATACTTTTATTTGTGTTTTGCTTGAACTTGCCTTTAACTGGGCTTGCTACAAAGATTTTACAGCAATTTCTTGAAGATTGGGTGTGACTGAAGGATTAGTAAATGAATAATAGTAAGTACATGTAAAATTGTTCTAGGTGTTTTCATGGCCTAGGAGGGTTATATGATTTTGTTAATAAAGGCATTGAGAAGTAGTAGGATTGATTGAATATGTAAGTAATTCTTTCAAAAATGACAATATAGTTATTTTAATACAAATTTATTATTTTTATAAATACTTTAAACCTAAGTAAAATGATGAAAAAAAATTATGGTGCTTACTGCTACCAGCTTGGATAAATTCTCAGTTGAATAACTTCTGCTGCACACCCATGTAATGTTTCTGTTCTTCTCCTGTGGTGGCTAAACTGCAATTGTTTAGTTTCTCTTTTGGTACAGTCGAGATTGGTAGGTGACACATAATTTAAAATAATACTGTATTTTGAAAAAATAAAGGTACAAGGTACTTTGAAATGGAGGCAAATGAAGGTGTGAAGAACAGGTAGGCCTCTAAAACAAATACGTCTTCTAAGTTCTTTGTGTATAATTTCTTGATTAGAAGAATAAACACTTGTGTTGAACAATGCTGGGGAAAAAATGGTTCCATCAGCAATGGCAGTGAATTCTCCCCAGTCATGTTCCAGGTAGAAACTAATCTACTCAAGTCATTTTTTGTTTACCTACAAGCCACCTGCCTCAGTGGGTCAGCAGAACTCATTTCACACATACTCAGCAGTATCAGCACCTCCTTGTTTATTTTAGGATTGTGTAGAAGACACTGGCAGCCTGTTGAGGTTGGATGTTACTGCCAGGTGAATCATCTCCAGTAATATTTGTTTACTTTCTGTCACTGACATGTTGCTTTGAATGTTAAAAGGATGAATAGCTATGCTGCAAGTCTGAAGTTTACAGATGTGTGTATAGCTGTTGCTTTAAACCTTGGGGCTCATTCAAGGAAGGAAGTCCAGCTGATAGCAAGTATTTAGAAGTTTGAATCATGAACTAAAACTTAATCCTGTACTGGGATTCCTCAATACTGACCATGGCAGCTGTCTTGAATTTCAGTGCTCTGCTTTGCACACTCGTGCAAGCCCTAAGGAAGCATAAAGGTAGATGAGCATTTTTCAGTATTATTTCTTTGCCCCTTGTTGATTTACTTGAGGATTATTTAAAATCTGGAAATAAGCAAATAAAACCTTTGAATTACTGTTATATAAAACCCCCACAGTTTAAGGTTAATTTTTCTTTTATGTTATATGAAATGAAATTGCTGGATATAAATCAGTAGTGCATTTCTAAAGAATTTTTAAGCTTGCTGCCTTAATGCTGGTAGAGTTTATTAAACACCTATGTGAATATTACATTTTTCTTTCATGTGGTAGATAATCCCAAAATACCTAAATAACTCAGTTCCATTGATTAACTCATCATCTTGAAATACCATTCTCCTTTGTTTTATTTTAGAGGTTTTGCCAGGATGCTATTTAAGCTGATATGGGATAGTGTTTGTTTTCCTTTTTGTGAGAATAAAATAATTATTACCCTTGTTCTTGATATATAGCTACAGTATTGAGCATTGTCTTCAACTATAGCTTTTAATTTCTTTTAGAAGTGCATTTAGTTGATTCTGCAACATACCAGATATTTGTGGTGGGTTTTCTTGTTTTGTTTTGGAAGTTTATCTTGAGCATTTATCTGTAATTTTGAAATTTCAGTTACAGCAAATTCAAAATACATGCTCAGCATTTTTCTCACTTAGTATTTTTTCTTAATTATTGGAAGGTGGTTACTTAAGGTTCTTCAAGACTTGTGTGGACTAATAAATGGTGTTTTTTAATCTGCACTTTAGTGCTGGGTGTCTTTCTGTGATTTCTCTATTGCCTGCATTTTAGCATGTTTTATTATGTTGATTTCATGGTGATGTGTGTTCATATGTACTCTGGATTGTCTCCAGCTTCATTGGAAAAAAGCTGTGGCAAGTTTATCACATCTCAGTAAATGCTTAATTGCCACTAAACTCTTCAGTTACATTTTAATTTAGGTTTAAACTAACTTGTTTTTAAAAATTATTATTTCTTGTGTATATAACAGTCTACTATTCAATGCTAACTGTGTGGCCAATAAGATTTTGCCAGAGTATGTTTTAAAGTCTGAATTTTTTAGAGCCCCAGGTATTTCTGAAACCTCAAAAACACTACCAGTGGAGTTTTAATTGATATGCAACAAAGTAGACTTTACTAATTAAAATCAAGATGCTGTGCTTTTGCTACATGGACCTTTACATGGAAAAGTAGGTCTTACACATTTCCTTTTATTGTTCATCGTAGCAATTGCATCCTTACAGGGTTGTAGGTTGGTGGCTTACAGTTCAAAAAAAAAAAAAAAAAAAA
>WBNO01023743.1:112027-202996 GCA_013400575.1 Peucedramus taeniatus | reverse complement strand
AAGGGGTGTTGGTGTGGGGTTAAAAAAAAAAAAAAAAAAAAAAAAAAAAAAGAAAGGGAAAAAAAAAAAAGAGAGAGCGAGCTGCCACCAGCCCTGAAGACAGACAGTGGGCTTTCGTCCCTCAGACACCCCCAGAATACTAATCAGCAAAGTCAGACCCTGGAGGTCAGGGAGCAAGTCAATCATTCTAGCGATCGTCTCAGTGTGGAGGATCAAATTAGCCTGAAAAATTCAGCTGCTGGGAGGAGAGGGCGAGCAGCTGTCAGGGGCAGCAGCGAGATGCACTAATGAACCAGATGAATAGTGCAAAAGCTTGAAAATAAAAACAGGACAGTTGACATTTTTCATCTGTCAAAGCAGGAGATGCATGAAAATATAGTATTCCTGTTTTAACTCCTTAGGGGACATTCGGAATTTTTTTAACACTCGGCAGCATTCAAACAAAAGTACTTTTTAATGAACACCTAGAGTATGAAAATGAGTATCTGTGCATTTATTTAGAATTTCTGCATGCGTACAGACCCTGCAGTTGATTTTTCTTTTTTTCTTTTTTTTTCTTCTTTTCTTTTTTGGTCTTCAGCTTGCATTTTTAACATTCTTTTTAAGGTAAGAGACAATGTCATGTAAATACAAAAATTAACATTATCTTAGTAATACAGATTGGGAGGAGTGTAGGACAGAACTGCAGCACAATACTTGTTTTGGGAGCTTTTAAATTTTTTCTTACTCAGAGGTAATATGATAAAGTACTGAACTATTTGAGAGCAAATTAATGAGAGATAAAATAAATGGAAGGGAATTTTAGTAATTCTTTTCATACCTTTCCCCCAGTGATATTGATGCTTGGACATGAAAGAGTTAAACTTCTATCTGGAAGACCACAAGACAGATGAGAGCCATTTTCAGCTTGTCCTGTCCCTGCTGAAGCTCACTGAGTAGCACAGCATGGACTAGCGTGTTTCACACACACTCTGCCTGTCTGGGGAATGTACACATTGTCCTTCCAAAATCAAACTTATTAGCACATGTAGAAAAGGGTGACTGACTTTGGGGCAGCTCTGCACTCAGAGCAGCATTCGTGCTGCTGCAGTTAAAAGATTTCTTCCGCTTTGAACAGAACGGAGAGATTTTAAATGAATTTTTAAATTTCTAATCCAGCTAGCCATAGTGTTTGTTTCCACCTCAAATGTCAAGTTGTAACATTGTCTGGAAATAAGGGGTAGGTTTATTAATGCTGGTTTTAAGCTGCTCAATTACCTAAGTGCTCTACAACAGATTTTCTTAGTTTTGTATTGTAATTGTAAATTTTTGCCATAGATGCCGGTTCTGTGCTTCTGATGGAAGTTTGGGGATTTTTTTTAAAGTATTTTTGAATAACATCCTGAATTACGAAGATTTTTGGTTTGAGATTTTTGGAAGTCTAGATGATAGCTTTTTCTTGCTTTCAAAACCCCCAGTTATATTGAAGTTAAGTGTCATGGCTGTGGAAGATTACAAAAGGAGCTACCATTATCTAGTGTTATCTACACAATGCATTTCTTTAGGTTAGATAATGTTTTCCTGTAAAAGTTTGGTGTTTTCTTACAAAGGGTCTTCCGAGGAAAAGTACAGGTTTGGATTTTTTTGGTTTCCCTTGTGGTGTAAGAACCCTCCACTCTCAGCAATATCGTAAACTACTGAAATTTCCCCTCATAGTCTGTTAATAAAACCCTAACAGTATGCAATTCAGATATTGAATGTAAGGCTTGGGACAGCTATGGCTGTATGGCATAGAGTAAGTACATACAGTGATTACAGGAATAGTTTTGGAACTTCTGTTACTATCCCTGCAGAGCTCCCTCTAAGCAGAGCATTGAGAGTCATTAAGAATCACTTTTGATTTGTTACTATTGCAGATTTTATGACAAAATAGTTTTACTTGAAAACGCAAAAGAAAACTGTACATTTTCTTTAAACAGATGGCTGCACTGCAGAGTCCCTTTTATGGTGATAAAATGAACTTGTACTCTCTGTGCAAGAAGATAGAACAGTGTGACTACCCACCTCTCCCTTCAGATCACTATTCAGAGGAAGTAAGTAATTTTCCTTTTCATGGTCTGGATCCCCAGTTTATGTAAGCTGGCACGCTTCCAGGGAAGTAAATGAACTTGTGTGATTTTATGTTATTTGCAGATTATGCCTATAAGTGTTTGCTTGTTGAACTCACTCAAATGGTGCTGTCAAAACAAGTCTCTCATGATTTATATTTGAGGGTATTAATGATGGAAACATCACACTGTTAGATTCTTCATTTCATTGGGCTTCCTTGCAAGTATGACAAAATACTTTCCCAGAATGCTCAATGATATGTTCCACATGCCAGGATGGGATAGAGCCTTACATCTGTAGGGTGTTTTTCTAAAAGCACAACTATACACGTTTATGTTGCACAGTAAATTAGTGCACTGGCCCTGTTCCTCTAGGGGCCTGCATTAAAACAGATATAATGTAACTCAGTAGTAAAAACAAATTGTTCAGGTCCCATTTGTCTGCATTATAAAACTGGGATGTGCCGTTCAGTACAATTGAACAGCAGTTCTTTTGAACAGTGGTTCTTGCCAACACTAAGAGTAAATTTCAGAGAAATACAGGCAGACATAATATAATTGAATTTAAACAATATACTCCTGCAAATCTCAGCAGTGTTTGTTTTAAGCTGAGAGTTAGCAGTTCTTACTGTCATTAGTGCATTTAAGGGGGGAGTACTTGCTTTTATAAGCTCTAAAATGATAAGAAACTAAACAAAATAAATATTTTTCTTAGTGTAACAGAATGAAAAAATATAAATGCTTGCTTGTTAATGTTCTGAGATGCCAGTTTTGAAATACTTTCCCACTTTGAAAAGAACGGGGCAAACTGATAGAAGATGTAAACCAAAGAACAGTTATTAGTAACCAATTCTAACTGAATTCAGACTACATGAATTAAAGATTACTTTGAAAACCCAAATAAAGACAAGCACTGAAATACTTTTAATAAACATAAAGCATTATGCAATTTCATTTATAGAGTAGGGGTTGTGATTCTGAACCTTAAATTTTCCTGCATTCACAGACAGTGATTGGACTATTAATAAAAGATTACTGCTCAGTGTTTTGTTTTGTATTTAGAGTGACAATTTTCCCCTTTTATGAAACCAACTGGACTTAAAAAGATAATTTGATGATGTTACAAAGGATGAAATGATGATCTATTGTGTAATTTATACACTCTAGCTCTTTGTGGGCTTGCCAATTAGTCATTTTACTTTGGCCATTTTTAATTATTATTTATTGTAGACTCTAAATATGGCAGTTCATCTAACCAACTTCAGAACTGGAGGCCTAGAAATACAGTAGGGTGTGAACAATAATGCAAAATGATAGCGAGAATGTCAGGGGCCGTTCTTTGTTGTGTCATTCATGCTGTCTTCCTTTTTCCATGAAGCACATGAATATTTCACATATCTGCATCCTCATCCTCTATTCTTCTTGACTAATTTTCAGACTGTCTGAATTTGCATTTCACATGGTAGCTGATTAGGAGATGCCGAATGCAGCAGTGAAGCCTCAGCAGGCGGTTTCCATGGTGACCTTCAGCAGGATTTTAATGATGATACCACTAGTGGTTCGTTGAAGTTGGCCTGCCTGCAAGGCTACTTCGCTGCAGCTAAGTGTGAAGTGGGAGATGTGGATTCCTAGCCAAGGGGCAAATATCAAAGTCTGGCCCAGACAGAAGGTCTCAGAGTTTGGGTGGGGAGAGAGATTCCAGCTTTTCCTTACATCTGTACAGGGCTTTTGTTTTGCAAACACATGCAAAGCACAACATGTTACTTTCTATTTATTTCAAAGCAGACATGTACTTCTGCACCTTGGATAAGGCAGTTATCTGCAAAATACATGTAAGTTATTCTTAAAGATAATGAGAAAATCAGAGCCATTATAGGTATTAAGATAGGTAAGAAAATAGTTTCTTAAAAGAAGCCATCAGTTATGGAAACTGTAATGGGAGTATTTTTTATGTTCTGCTATGAAGACTTGTGTCTTCACTAAGGTACCTGGAAAACATACATTTATTACCTATTGCACCTAAATAAACCATTTTTAGCTTATACAAAAAATACTGTGCTGGCCTGAACTGTAAAAAAGAGAAACAAGTATTTTTTGAGATTTGAAAAGAGGAACTAATCATAGTGTTATCTATGATATTAGAATACTGTGCTAAATGTTTCACCTGTACTGGAAATATAGATGTCAAACCTTTAACCAGGTCAGAAGGATACTCAGTGAGCAGTAAAGATCAGGGATCATTGACTGGTAAAACCCACTTCATTTTTTGTGAAAAAGAATTTTCTGAAATAAAAACTTCACTGAGTGTTGATCTCTGCATCCTCTAATATAGAAATGTAAATACTTTCATGATGAAATATAAAACAAGTGCTTTTTCAATAAACTTTTTGTAAGTAAATTTTAGTGAGTTTTAAGGTGTGACATTTTTTCTAAGTTTTGAATCTTCTGTAAGAGTAACCTGTTAGTAATTGTGTCACATCTGTGTCATCAGAGAACAATGTGACAGAAGGATGCATCTTTAGATGGACAGATGGGTAATGTTTTTAAAAACCTTTGATTAGAAATCCTAATAGTCTGAGATGCATTTTCACCAACTATTGCCTCAGTGATAGACACAAGCCAAGATTTTCAAATGCTTGATAACTTTGGATGTCTCGATTTTTTTAATATCCCTTAAAAACATCTGGTATTCAGAGTCAGTACTCAGCATTTACTGAAAGCTGTTCTGCTTTTGGGAATTCAAAGCTGGGGCTCCCTTGCCACCTCCAATCAATACTCTTAAAATCTTGTCAGCTGATATTAGTATCACATTGCTTTCATGATGAAGTTTTGAAATCCTCCCTTTGATTGAGGTGCATTTCTTCTAAAGTCTGTTGTCAACCTCCTACGCAGATGTGAAAGCAGAAGGAGCCAGCAGGTCCACAATGGTAGTGTTAGCTGCCAGCAGGTCTTGAGAAAAGCACTCAGAAAAGGCTTCAAGAAGGTTTTATTCAGAGTAGGAATGGTGTTGTCTGTGGTTTTTTTTTATCCAAACTTCCCTATATGAAAATTTCTCTATTTCAACTGGCTAATAATGCAAAGTACTTGCCTGTCATATTTCTGTTCTTTCCCCACTCCTCCTGACTTGAGTGATAATTATTTATTTCATAGCTGAAAAACCTGCTGAAGTTAAAGAAAGTGTGTCCCACTGCTCCAGTGTCAGGATAAGCTCCAGGCTAAAGACAGTCACTGTGCTAAGTGCACAGAGGAGGTTAAGAACAATAAGCAGACAAAGAAGTTTGCAGCTTGGGGAGGCAATGGGAGGTCCCTCTGGCTCAGTCTGCTCTGCCTCTTGGCCAGCCTGTGCCAGGTAGTAAAAAATCACTTCTATCTCTAATGATAGTCTGATTTTAGACTCCCAGTGCCTCTTCCCATGACATTGGTGAGCTTTTCTGATACACTGGAAATTTTATTAGTACTAGAGGGGCTGACAGATGGATTTCAGGTTTATTGAAATGGATATTCCTGTAGGAGTAAAGGATCAGTTGGATAGCCAGTGCCATCCAGTGTGGCCCCTGTTTCAGTCCTGGAAGCTGTGTTCCCAAGGGACTTCTCATCCTGTATAGCAGAAGTAATTCACCTCCTTGCAAGGGTTTGCTGTTCAGTTACAAGGCTCAAAAGAGCTCAAGGATTTTGAAGTTACTCAGGAATCTGCACTATTGTTGTGCAGTGTCCCAGGCATGGTCAGCTCAGCATTCCTGCCTTACCAGTGAGATTCTGCACCTGCCAAGGGAAGAGGGGCATGGAGATACTGCAGTAATTGCAGTGGCTGCCCTTTGAGAGGTCTGTGACAAGGCTTCTCAAGTGCTCAACAGGTAAATTTCTTGAAGATCTCTTTCTGCTTCTCTACAAACAGTAAAGTATTGATAAACAGCTAGACAAACAGGAGAAAGAACACCCTGCTTCCCCTCTGATGCTGGCTTTGTGGGTTTTAACCCTTCAAGGTCCTTTGTGAAGACTATTCACTGTATGCAGTTCTGTTGAACAGATGGAAGTCTTCACAGAGAAAGAGAAATGTATACATAGAGGATCAGATGTATTTTGCAGATAAATTACACCTGTATTCTCTTCACAAAATGTTTGCTTTTTTGACTCTAGTTTCAGCTTGATGGTGTTGGATGTTCTTCAGTCTTTCCTGTGTTCTGTGCAGGCAGTCTGAGGTGTTGCATGGCAAGCTGCTCACCTCTGCTCATACTGTGCCTCCTGCTTACTCTGTGTCCCACCTGCTTCTTCTGCAGGAGATAGTTTGGCTTGCATGTTTGTATTACATGCTGGCAATTATTATTTCTTACAGTAGCTAATGATTTCCAGCATTCTGTTCTTCAAATGTTTGGGAGTTATTGCAGGCTAATAATTTTTATTGCCACTGGCATTGTATTTTATTTATTGACTGCCAGAAGCAATATGATGGCTTTTATAACTCCATTAGTCAGAATATGCTTAATGTATTTAAAATGCAAATATCAAATCTATTACAGATTATTATGTGTTAATACATTTCAGTCTGGTAATCTGACCACTATCTTCAGAATTATCTCATTTTTAAATATTGAGCTCTTCTTGCTAAAGAATGGGATGTCTAATGACATAGATTTTATACTATTTTGTTGAATACAAAAAATCTGTACATTATGTTCAGTTTATCTGCAAGGGCTAATGGACAAAGCTTTATAGAGTGGTATGCAGTGCTTCTTCCTTAACTTCAGGAATTCCTATTCTTGTGCATTTAAATTAATTTTAATTAATTTAAGAAATTAATTTAATTTAAGAAAAGTGAAAGGAGTGTCATTATAATTTAAAATCCTCCTTGTTCTTTCCCTAAAAAGCAGGAAGGAAACTCTCCGATGGCAGCTTTAAAGAGGCAGCCTCTGTTACTTTTGAATAATGAGGGTGATGAGGTCGCTCTGTGTTAGTTGCAATAATTACAGAATTTTTTCAATAATCCTACCTAGTAGTACTGGCTAGGAGACCAAAGCAAATTTGATCTATTGCCATAGAAGACTGGATTACAATGTGTTTGTTGAAGTGTCCTTCTCCCCCTCCCTCCCCAACTGTCCCCAATGTTTTAAGGAGGTCCAGGAGGATTTGGCAAAGCTACTTAAAAGCATAAAGGAAGATCTTCAGAGTTGGTTTAATTGTTATTACAAAGCACTGTGAACATTTCACTGAGTCAGTATGAAAGAGGTATATTCCATGTTGAAAAATGCTTAGGAGATGAACACAATTTAAAACAGATGCCCTATCAGAAGGTTATCCATACAATATATTGAGTTCTAATGTCATAAATCCTTAGGCATATCAGTGGAGGGAGAAAAGCCTGAAAATGTCCTGACAATTTGTGAAGGCAATGAAAAGTATG
The DNA here is from genome assembly GCA_013400575.1 of Peucedramus taeniatus. Lineage (NCBI taxonomy): Eukaryota > Metazoa > Chordata > Aves > Passeriformes > Fringillidae > Peucedramus > Peucedramus taeniatus. The sequence continues at coordinate 195,511 of WBNO01023743.1, read as the reverse complement.
CAGGTGGTGTGGAAGCTCTTTTGGGCTGCTTTTGCTAAATGTGTCTATTAAAAACACCCAGTAGGTTATGGTGCTTCTGGAAACATGGGATTTTCTGGTCCTAGGGATTTGTTTATTCCCAGATAGAGGCTTTTGTGAATATTTGTTAATTCTGTGCTTCTTTACATAAAGATCACTATAAACAATCTAATTCTAAGGATACATATCAGGATGTAGCCCAAAGCTTATTTATTCCAGTATCATGTGTTCAGCAGTGGACAAGTGGAGTAACAGGGCCAGCATAGTATGGTACTTGCCCAAAATACTTTCTCAGCTTCCAGTTTTATGTTCAGATATTTCCTCAAGGGTAGAGTCCTTCTAACAGGTAGCCCTCAGTGGGTTTAATTTGTTCAGTAGCTGAATTGAATGTGAGTGTATTGGTAGCTCCTGGCAGCAGGAGGTTCTGGGGGTTAACTGTGTGTTAGATGGAGCACCACTGCCTTTTGTTTGTTGGGCCCTGTCAGGCAGAAATGCCATTTATTGCTGGCTAACTCCTGTATCGGGACTGAATGAGCAAAGCAGCCTCATTTACCTTCGCTCTCTGCTCCTTTCAGTCTTCTGGGCTTTGCAGGCACAGCCCTCCAGAAACACGAGGAATTGTCTATAAATTATGTGGGATTGGACTAAATGCATGTTTAAAGTTGTATGTTGAAAGGATTAGAACTTGAATTTGCTCATCAGTTTTTCTGGACAGCAGTACAAAGTGTAGAAAGCAGGGGAGCGCGTTGCATACGTGTTTGCATGAGGCTGCGTGTGAGCGGAGAGGGAGGGCTGCCTGCCTGCTTGTGCGGAACTGCTGCTTGCCTAATTTTTGCCAGTTGTATTAATCTGAGTTCGATAAAGCACAAATCCTGCTTGTAAGAAGGCCAACGCTGCTGTCATGTTCTCTCCCTCCCGTAGCTGCGACAGTTAGTTAATATGTGCATCAACCCGGATCCGGAGAGGCGCCCAGACATCACCTACGTGTACGATGTGGCGAAGCGCATGCACGCGCACACCGCCAGCAGCTGAGCAGCCAGCAGAGCCCCGGGAAAGGAGCAGCAAGAAACAAGTGCTTTAAATAAATCATCCCACCTCTCCGTGTGTGTTACACAAATGTAATTATTTGAAGCTTACTGTTGTGCTTTGGATTGTAAAGCGATTTATATACAAGCTTTGTTGTTTTCTGTTTGTTTCTGGGTTTTGTGTTTTTTTACTGACTTGCAGTTGGACAACAGGTTTAAATATGTAAAGCGTAATTTTAAGATGCTGTGAACCGCTGTTTCCATGTTAGTGGGTTCAAGTATACTTTCTTTAATAACAAAATTGTATTCAGTTGGGCCTCAGTTCTAAAACACAGTTGCACTTTTGCACATGATACAGATATTAGGCTTATTATCAAGAAGCAAAATGTCTGAATCTCTCACCTTTTTAGTAATTTATGGAAAGTATGAATCAGCATAGTTAACTTAATTTTAATCTTTGTTCCAAGAGGAACATAATCATGACAGGAGCTTATTGTATTTTATATTGAATTGTAGTTTGCAGTTCTTGCTGTAAGAGTAGACAAAGAATAGAATTAGTTCTCTGATTGCCAAATGCAATGGAAAAATAATTTCAGGAAAAATAGTCATGCTGAAATTTTTCTAACGTCCCCTTTTTTTGTGTTAGTCTCTCATAGTACACAAAACATTTGTTGGAGGTTTTCTGGGAAAACTTAAGGTGTTGATTCAGCAATCGGGTCATTTTCAATAGACTTGTGCAGCACTGCCCTGGGGCAATGGGAGTCTGCATAGTTCAGTCTTAAAAAGATGCAGATGCTTCTTGTAGCCAATAGGGTTCTTTTGTGGCTGTCCTTTGAGCAGGTCTGATTAAAAGATGTGATCTTTAAGTTACAACTTCCCAACTGTTTGTGTATATGTCACTGTTTGTAGATTTTTATGTTTAAAATAATTTGAGTGGCCTTACAGTATATTTAAATTTTAATTTTTTTTCTAAATACTGAAATATTTTGGCAAAGATATAATAGTCTAGTGTAACACAAAATGTATTCTACATAAGTATATCATATTTGTATACTGTATCCTGAGACTTAATTTTATATTTAGCAGAAGTAAATTACAGCTTTTATGTTTAACAAAAAGTTGCCATGCCTTAATTTGGAAAATAATTATATATGCAAACTGTCTTATAGATACTTTATTAGTTTAAAAGGAAATGCTGAATATTTTTGTTAGACCTTAGTGCCTTTTGGGGTATGCTTATATAACATTTTCATTGTTAAGGAAGGAATGTGTCTTGTTTTAAAATGTGGTAAAAATGGAGAGGGAAATGAAATTGCTTGAGTTTCAAGACTGAACTTTTTTTTACAGAACTGTCAAAAGGTAATTATTATCAGTGATAGCAGCTAAGGAGCTGTTACTGTCAGTCAAGTCTTTTTCTTTATGTGGGTAAAAAGTTAGTTCAAATAAAAGCAGATGTACATACCTATATAGGTTCTAGACGCAGTCACATCCCTGCATTCTCAGATTTTGGGTTTTTTTTGCTGGTTTGTTTATCTGTGCAGCTGTAATTTTTATTTGATATAATGCTCATAGAATAAAAAAAAAAATTGTGGAGTTTATGTTCAAGGGATGGTCAGGTTGGTTTTGGTTTTGTATTTTTTAAAATGACAATAGTATGAAAATTGTGTTTGGGAAAAAAAAAAGAGTTTTTAGATGGTATGTGCCAGATCATCAGCTTATCTTAATACATTTTTTTTTTTGCTTCCAGGTTTTGTAGGACAAATTGTATGAAACTGTAGTTTTGTTTCTCACTTCTGTGTGCACTTAGCCTTATAGAACTTCAGTGGAACAGTTCGTTGGAAAGAAGTATTTGAGAAACTTTTGTTTGTGTTTAGCAAGCTCTAGATTTGTTTTCATTTATTAAATGGTTATATTGTTTAAAACATGATGGTTATATTCTGTAACAATGTTTCACATGTCATAGAATTAAATACTTTGTATTGAAAAAGGCAGCACAATATTTGACTGCCAGAATTAGTTCTTAATATGCACAAGTACTCAAATAATTTTTTTTTTTCTGATATGTGCTAGAGCATTTAAAAATCACCGAAAAACCCCCCAAATGCAATGCAGGCTATTTGTATCTAATATTATGCATAAAGTGTTGAATTTTTTCTGCCAGAAACTGCTGATAGATATCCCTCCCCTGGAAGGATATGTTAAGTAAAAGAATCATGAGTTAAGAGTTAGCAAATGTGCTTACTTAAGCACTTAATTTTTTTTAGCAATGTGGGTTTTCTTTTTTTTTTAGTATTTAAGATTAAATACTGTGCTGAGGAAAAGAAATAGTTGTTCCTAACTTAAAATCTGTGAAATGAATGGTGCACCTGACTTTGGTACCAAACCCTGTAATTAAAAAGCCAGTGTGGGTTAATAGAACTGCTTACATAAGTGGGGATTGTAGAATTTCTCCCTAAAGTAAAGTACCTGGTAAAATGAAAATAAGTCTTGTTATAACACTCCAGTGTATGCTGTGTGCTTGTAAAATACTTTCTTTTTCTAAACCCCCATCGTATTTTTCATATGTTGATGATAACATTTGGCACTATTTATTTTAAGCTATGGCATTATGTGTTTCTTTTCTTTAAAGAGAACATGTTACATTTCTACCCAAAATGTCTGACCAGCTCCTCCTTTTATTTCAGTAATGCTCCAGTATTAACTTGTGTCAGGAGTGAACTTTTTTATGCTTTGGATGACATTGCATAAAATCCCTTTGTCTCAAAAGCTTCCCTGCTGTGCAGTAGTCCAATAGAAATAAAACATACGGATACTAAATGTAATGTAACAATTATAGTGTTTCTATGATATTTTTTCAAACTTTTCTTTTTTAGAGAGATATATATGTTACAGTAGATGCTGCCTATCGTGTGGACAACTTACTGCTTCCAGTAGTTGATTCTAGGTGAGATTTCTTGACTGTAACAAAAGACTACACTAAAAAAAAATCATTCTTTGTATTATTTGTTAAAAGCTTACCTAAAAATACTACATCCAATATAGTGTGTGTTTTTAACTGAAATTTTAAGCTAAATCTAAAATGATTTTCAAGCCATATTAAAATATGTGATAAAGCATAAAACTAACAAAGAGCTCCCATTATGGCCCCAGTTCTGTGAGCTCTTGTTTATATTTCAGCTGGTTTTTATGTAATTTCAGTAATTTTGAGTGAACCACATCTACACATATGAATAAACAGTAATCAGTAGGGTAGATAGAAATGATGTGCTCAGCTCACTTTTTATACTCTGTGTGTCACTGGTTTGGTAGCAGGGAATAATTTGGGTTTTTTCCCCTCTTCTGTTGCACTCCTAATGATCCAGCTCCCAATTGTATGAGCAGGCAATAGAAGTGTGTTGTCTTTTTGTAATGAGCAGAAACTTTAAAAACATGCCAGTATAGCAGAAGATGAAATGCAGTATTAGAAGTGTCTGAGAAGGCTGGTGTTTTATTCATGCTCATGATTAAGAAAGCCATAGAGTGAAATTCTTGACAGAGGCTTGGAAATGGAGAAGAACTTTTATGCCAGTGGTTCTCAGATAACTCTGAATGGGACCCAAAATCACAGTGATGTTTGTTTGCAGCAATCTGTCTGCTTAATCTCTTATCTTTGCTGTTATACAGTGTGGTGAGAATCTTAGCAGCTGAGTTGGAGTGCTGGTGAATGCTGCATTGGCTGTGTGAGCTGGTAGGAGCAGGAGGTGATGTGAGGGAGAGCCAGCAAAGGCCTTCTGGTCTTGTTTTGTGAAGGCATAAAGGTGCTGGATGGAAGAGGTCAAATCACTGCTTTTTCATAATTTTTAATGGTCTTCATCTACTTCAACAGTCAAAATTTTCCCAACTCAGCCATATCCCCACATTATCTAGACAGTGTTGGCAGTGGCCTTTTGAATTTCTGGTCTCTGGTTTGATCTGGGTGAGTAAATCTTTCTGGCAAGGAGGGAAATAGAGGTGTGGACCCTGCTTGGTAGGGTGCTACTTATGTTTCTGAACATGACTCAAATCTAGATGTTTAGAGTTGTTTTTTAAACTTTATTCCCTTCTCTGAGCCTTTATTCCCTTCTCTGATGCTTTTTCAAAAGTATTTTCCATTCATATTCACCACTAAAATTCTATGACTCCTGGCTTCTGCTTTGTGAGTCCTTTTGTCAGCTGTGCCCTCTCTCTGGTTTGAAGTCCTGTGTGTCTAGTTTTCCTGGTGGTCATTAGTTTGCATCTTTCTTTGCATGTTTGCTAAACTCAACCCATTTCAGTCTTAGCAAATTTCATCCCTCCCCATGGACAAGCCCAGTTCCTTTCTCCTGATCAGTACTTTAATCCTTTATTCTTCATTCTGTTTTTCCAGCCAATGCCTGTGATTTCTAGTTTTAGATAGATTTTCTTACTGCCTCAGTCATTCCCATGACCTTGTCTTTACTAAATACTGTTCACTTTATTATCTCTCATTTCTAAATTCCCTTTCTCTGATCACTACCTGCTCTCTTTCAGCTTATCTGTCTTTCTCTCTCCTCTACCCTGTCACTCACTCCTTTTGGGATCTCCAGTCTATTAACCTTTTTGACTCCTTCGTCTTCACTGCTGCCTCCTTCCTTCATTGGCCTCACTTCTTTTTACTCACTGGTCTTTATTTTTATCTCTGTTTGCTTCTCTGTACATGGTTTCTTTGGCTGCTTCTCACACTGCCCTGTCTCCATTCCTCCCTCCAGACATATTCTCTTGTAATTTCTTAATTTCCATTCCAGCCTCTCTGAATATCTGAAGAATGTGTCAGTCCAACACAGCTTTGGACTCAGCTTTGCCTTACCTGCTTCAATGCTCTTCCCAAATGGACTTTTAAACCACTTTTATCTCACCTTCTTTTTCTTGTTGAGCTTGCTTGCAGATCTGCTGTTCATATTCATTCTCCATTCATTCTTGATACAAAATCTTCAATCCTGATTTTGTTGCATGACAAGATCCTTTTCAAAGTTGTTTTTATTCTCAGGATCTGCTTCTGAACTGAGCTTCTCTGCCTCTTAACTGTGCAAGTTTGCCCCTTTTATTTCTCTATCTTTTATGCCTCTCATTCCTTTCGTGGAATTACTTCTTCAGTAGCAACCAAGTTTCTCTTTTCATCTGTCTTTAAGGGGGTGGCACCTTCATCATAACTGTTTCTGGTTTTTAATACTTTGTCCTTTTTTCTCCCTCTCATCTAATTTCATGTACCTAAACACCCTCTCTCCAGTTTGGTTTTGGGGCTTTTTTATGTTGCACTTTATTTGAATGCCCCAAAAACCCAGTGCTTCTCCCCCCTAGTCTGGTTCTCCCATGGTTCTATCTCCAGATCATTCCTTTAGTATCCAGCCAGCCTCAGACCTGTTCAGATTCAAAGATCTAATTTTTATTTCTGACTCCTTCTAGACTATTTTCTAACATCCCTGACAATTTTACTTGCCTGTTTTCCAAGGCCACAACCTTTCTATCTCTGACACTTCTCCCATGCCTGTGTATCAAATGTCTCAGAGTTAGATGTATCAGAATCCAGCCCTCTTCACTATCTGTTCTTTCTCATCTTTCATCTTCACTGATTTAACCTCTGTGTCATTTTGGCTTCTTTTTTCCCTTCAAAGTATCAAAATTGACAGGACTAAACTGTCATTGGGCTTTCACTATTTTGTGTGCTGAAGAAGGAACTCCACCAAATTACTACTTGCTTTGTGTTTTAAAGAGACCTGAATCCCACAAATCTGATCTTATTTCAGTACTGTAAAGTTGGAATAGATTTGTTTCTCCAACTACATCAGAAGTCTTTGAATTTGGGCCTTTAGTTTTCTGTCATTTCAGATGAAGAGATTTTTCCCTTAATTGCTTTGTATTTACTGTGTGTAACTTTGTCTTGTTGCTGCACATAGAGCTAACATTCATTTTCCTGCTACAGCAACTTGATTTCAGTGCTTTTAACTATTGCTTGGAATAAGAATGTGCCTAAGAACATGCCTGGCTGGACCCAGAGTTGGGCACAGCTGTGTTGCTGTGCCAGCCAGACCTTCCAGGTGCAGGACTGAGCTCAGTGCTCTGCTGCTGCTCTGCCCACACTGCCCTAACAAAAAGCCAAACCAGAGCTGCCTCAGTGGTGCTGCCTGGTTTTCTGTGTGGGTGCACGAGCTGGCTTCACACTTCAGCAAGCTTTCAGAGGTGGAAGATTGTATGTTTGCAGAGATTCTCTGTTGGTCAGATTGTCTGGCCTTTGAATGCTCATAATTCTCCTGAGATTTATTGAGATTGAGAAACTAAAATCTTTCTAAAACTGAGAAGCTTGGTGTTTTGGAACTGGGGATTATAGAGCTAAATGTCACATTTGCTGTGGGTGTACACACATTTACAAACTTTTTATTTACACCAGGGTAATTATTTTGTTTTAGAGGATCAGTTGTTTGCTGTCACAAAAATAAGTTCTAGTACTTTTCAGGTTTTATATTTATTCCTTGTTGCCTGCTTGTATCACATTATGCAGTTAGTTCTTCTGCAGCTGCCTTAGTGATGGGTGTCAGCCTTACATCTTTTGTCTAATTGCAATTTTCTGTCATATGGAATTAAAAATAGGAAATGATTGAGTCCTTCCTGGTAGTCCCACTTGCTTTCATTTGAACCCTAACAATAGAAAGAGGTCTCAGCCAGGAAGAGAAATGGTCCCCAGGATAAAACAGATGTTTTGGGATTCCTTCCTCCCAGCCCCTGGTTCTCTGGCTTCCCTGGGACACTTGCAGGGAATGTGGCACTGCCTGTTTATCAAGGGCCAATAGAAACTTTCTCAGTGTGGACAGGAGATCTCCCAGCTGGAAATGAACAGGAATATATTTGCTATTGTTATATGGCTGGTAATTGCAAATGTGTAAAGAGCAATTAAAACATTTGTGTTTGCTGTTACAAAAAGAATTTTAAATTATGCAAAGGCCTTTTAATGTGGTGTTGGTCTTCTTCAGTACACTTAATTTGCTGCTTGTTCCTTTGATTTCAGTCATGCTGGACTGTTGTAAAGATGATTCATTAAAGATGAGTGTTGTTTTTTGTTGGGAGTGGGGAAAACAGAAGGCATTCACTGATTTGTTTGTATTTGGCTGCTGATTGTGCTTGAATCGGATTTTATAATCATTCACATTGGAATGGACCTTGAGAGAAGTCTCTAGTCCAGCTTCCTGCTGAGAATTGAGTCAGTGCTGAGTTCAGAGCAGGGCTTAAGGCTTCAGCAAGACCTGGAAACCCTCAAGGGAGGGAGATGGAGCAGCTTCTGTGGGCAGCCTGCTCCAGTGCCTCGCTGTAAACCTTGTTTGCCTTGTGTGCAGCCAGAAACTCCTCAGTTACAAGTTGTGGCCATTCTTTGTTCTTCTGCCACTCCTCAATTGTTCTTTATATTGCAAAAAGGTAAGTCAAGTATTGGGACAAAGAGAGAACTTAGGATGTTTTATTTTCTGAATTCATTATTGCTAACAAATATGTTCACATAGTACTTCTGCATCCTGTATGACATGTACACCATATTCATTTGCAACTCGAGTGTAAAATAAAACTTTTGGCAGTAAAACTTGATACAAGTGTTTATGGCCTGGATTTTTTCAATTGTTACCTTTCAAATCTGCTAAATGTTTCCTGGCAGATCACAGTTGTGCCCACCTTGGTGAAGCAGGGAAGTTGGAATCCTGAAAAAAACTTCTGTTTTCTGGAGTCTGCTCTGGGGAAGGGAGCTTAGCACTGGGGATGGGATGGGAAGAGAATGAAGCCAGCAGGTGTCACATCACTGCTGGTTATGGGAGCAGTACTTTAGGCTCAGCTGTTGGTGGAAACTTACTTGGAGAAATTTATCAAAATTGAAATATGAGGATAATGACTGGAGCAGGGGCAGCTTTCAGAGCAGTAGTTGTTTGGTTTATTTTGTAAATTTTGCCCTATTAAATGAGAACTTGAAACTTCTGACAACAAACTTGGAGCAAATAATATGACAAATAGATTGTTTCAAATCTGTCAAGTTCTTTGAGGGAGCAATTTCTGTAAACTAAAAATAATTTCTTGATGTTATAAAATACAATTTAACAGTTACCAGTCTGGCAGGAGAGTGGTGGTGGTTGTGTGTTGTCCTTGTACTGGAGCTTTTAAAAGTGTTCAAAGGTTAAAAAAAAATTGACAGGAGTGGCAGATGATTCAGAGCTTTTACTCTTGTGGGAGAATATTTGAGAAGGTAATTATCAAATTTGGTGTGCATTTTAAACTTTTTAGCCGCTTTTAAATTCAATATGCATTTTTATCAATATAATTTTTGTTCCTCATTCTGGAAGAAGTAATTATTTTAGATTCTGATTTCTGCATAATGTGATGTGTTGGGAGGAAAATTCTTCCTGCTGTACTTTTCCTTACTGGGGAAGAGTTTTCCAGAAGTGTAGGCAGTGTAGTTGCACTGATTTCAACCTTTAAAGAAGGATGTCTTGGGTGAGCAGTTAAAATGCTGCTGCCTATGGCTGGGAGGCAGAGGCACTGCTAGACAGGCATAAGACTACTTTCTGAGGACTACCTTAAAAACTTTTATTGAGTTGGCAGGGTAGAAAGGGACCCTAAAATGATGTTACTGTGGAGAGTGTTTTTAGTGTTGTGGCCTCTGAGACAAGCTTTGGAAACATGGGGGCCTTCAGCTGCAGGGTGCACGAGGCTGAGCTCAAAGGAAAGGCTCCTTGTCCTTTCCCCTTTAGCTGAGAGGCCTGGACTGCATGTTTGGGGCTGAAACAGAGCCTGGCTGAACTCTCTTGCCTCGAGTGGGAGAGTTTTAGTAGGTAGTTTGCATGGAACATCCAATAATAATAAGTCAGTAATTTGAAGAATCTTGTACAGTTATCCCATTTCAGTAATTCAGTTGTTCCACTCCAGAGCTTACATGGATACAGAGATGACTTCAACTGCTCCATCCTTTTATCATAGAAACAGGAGAAGGGTTCTCCTGTTTTGTGGTTGTATTTTCCCGTGGTGTGTTTTTTTGTTGTTGGTTGTTATTTTTTGGTGGTTTTTGTGTGTTTGCAAAACACTTCTCACCTTAAAACGATGATAAAAATTGTTCCATAAGCGTGTAATTTATATACCTTTACACCCACATAAGCAAGGCTTACAAAACACTGCATTCTTCTTTGTAGCAAACCTTTGTAAGTGGATCTGTAGTCACACAGATGCTGTTGGCTGCCCTTGGCTGTCACATGGCACCGTTGTGAATGTGAACATCTTTTCTTTGTTCGACTCTAAGGGCTGATCCTGGGAACATAAAATACAAGGTGTACGCCTTTAACAAAAAACTCCTCGTACTGCAAAATGAGGCAATTACTTGGCTTTTCCAGAGCCCTGTGCCCTGTGTGTGGGTACCTGTGGTAAGCCTGGCCCGGAGCGGGCTGGCGCTGGCTCCAGCATCATTAACTGGGAGCCTGCTGACACTGGCCATTGATCCAGCAGCCAGCACGGGGCCTCTGGGCTGCTGGCTGTCCTCCCCCAGCTCCTGCTCCTCCCTGGGGATAACCCGTTGGAAGGAATGACCCACTTGCCTGGAGTTTGGAGAAGCAGTGGGCAGTTCACCGTGAATTGTCAGCTCAAGCAAAAGGGCAGAGGATCGTGTGAGTGACCCTTATCTGTTATTGGTGTTCTGTTGCTGTAACCCTGGGCCATCCCTCACACTGTCACAAATCCCAAGAAGACCTTGTGAAACTCCACCAGTGCAATAACTGGAAAGCTGTCATCTTTACAGCGGTAATGATACAAAAAGGTGGTGATGGTTTTGAGCTAAATTTTTTTTTAAAAGTTCTGCCTGTTCCATAAGTGTTTATGATGGTAAGCAATCTATTTACAAAACTGTATTTTATTGGAGAATTGCTTTATTTTCTATTTTCTCAGAGTGCACGTGTTGAGGACAATGGTCCCAAATGGATAGAAACAGATGGATGTTCAGGTAATATCCATGAAATTGAACGTATTACTTCTCATAGGTACCATATTCTTCCCATTTATTGTTGGCTTCAGTCTTGGATGTTTTCTTTAAACAGCACTGATAGCTCTAAAAACTGTCACAGGTTTTATAAAGGCAACCTGCACATACACTGTGCATTCTAACACAGTGGGCTATGAGAATTTTGTACATGTTTTGCAATTAATGATTTATATTGCTTTTTATCTATAAAAGTTAAATTAGGTATATATATATATTTTTTTTAGTTAAAGTAGTATCCAAGTGCCATTGTAACAATCAGAGTCCCATTGTAACTAAGTGGTGTGAGAATATTTTCTGCATTGAGCACAGGTGCCTCTGCAGTGTGTTGCCTCACAGCTTGATTTGGAATGCTGGCAGCCATTTGCCTGCAGCAAAGCACCTTCCAAATGTATAACTTCTTGCTTTATGGGGCTCTTGTTGGAATTTGGCCCTTTTATTTCCTCATGATATTGAATTTCTGGCTTTGTATAGGACCATCAAGCTACTGCTAAAAGAACTAGAAAAAGGAAGATGATCATAATTGTAATTTATTTCACAGTAATTGAGCATAAAATTCTGTGCTTAAAATGCAGTCCTAAAACACAACTTCCTTTTAAATCAGACACTCTGCAGTTCTCTCATAAACTTTAAAATATTGTCAGCATTATATCTTTACATACTTCATAGTTTTATGTAATGAAAACTTGAAATACAAATTCTGTTTGAGTGCATGAAGTGCCTCAGAGTTTAAATTGCAAGAAATCAATCGTGTTCTTCAGACCTCTCAATAATTGTCTTTATATTCATTCTTTAAGGTCCCAGCTAAGTTGAAATGCAGTATTTCATTCTTGACATTTAATCCATTAAAATGTCCTTGGAGATGTATTATTCCCTTAAAATAATTTACGTGTCCCCTACAATGAACACAGACTGCTGGAGGTATTTCAGAATAATTTTTGCTCTGCTCCAGAACATAAATAGGAAACATATACATGCCTCTTTTGAAATTAGTTATGTAATTGTCATAAGAAAACCATGTTGCCATAGTCTCGGGACTGCTTTTTGTTGCTGTATTTGTTAGAAATAAGGTATCAAACTCTTAACAAATCGTGATTGCCTGAATTAATGTTGTACCTTTAGCTGTTCTGGCTTGTGTGGCATTTTGTTCAGTTTGTAAGTGGGTAAAAGTGGTACTTCTGAGGTCAGTCTGCCCAGAGTTATTAAGATCCAGCAGATCTGTCCATCTGCACTGTCAGTGTGACAATTTCCTAGCAGACACTGACCCGTGAAGGAGAGGGAGGCTGGTTTTGGGGCAGGCTGTGGATGAGCTCCCCCTCCAGCAGCCGAGCTTGTGCAGCCTCTGCCCGAGCTCCTGCCTGGCCACAGGGTGTTTTACAAGCTGGGAAGTGCTGGCTGGGTCACTTAAGGTGTGTGGTATGGGAATACCTGTTCCATTAACTCCAGGGATGCCCATCTTTGACCATCAAGGGACGTGATTATTCACGTGTACTGAGCATTTATTATGTGGATGTGGGTGTTGCAGATGCTTTTAAACTGGGTATCTGAGAAAATAACTTGGCTGTCATGGGAAAGCCTGATCTGCTGCTCAGTATGGAAAAACATGGCACACTTCTACCCTAATGACCTGTGTTGTACAGTTTGACCCTAATTATGTCTCACTTTCCATTTCATTTTTGCATGCAACTTGCACAGTGCAGGCTTCCATCATGTTCCACACAGATGTTGCCAGGCAGAACGCTGCACAGCAAATTGTCTGAGTGAGCAGGAGTCCTGGTCCCTGCTCTTTCTGGAGTGGAGCCAGTTCCTACAGTGCTTCTGGCCTTTTTTTAGCATTCCCAGTTTCTGTGGGATCCTGCATTTCACACCGTGCTCAGCTGGTGGTTCTGCATTTTGCCCTTAGCTTTGCTCCACCCTTGTGCTTTGAGAATCTTCTTTTTCGATGTTACACCCTTTTCACAGCACCCGGCTTGGTAACCTTTTCTTATTCTCCAGTAATTTTGTGCTTGCTTTCTCACCCACCTCTGCTGTGATTTGAGGGTGAGATGGCTTTGGTGATTCCTTTCCCCATCTCCCTAGCGGGACACAAAAATCAATTTCCACTCTGAGAATCTGGCAACATTGCAAACTGCTTTGCCAGAGTCCCGGTCCCATAAAAGCTGGGCCAGGAGCCTCTGAGCAGGCTTTGTTAGCTCAGCTGAGCACAAAGGATGATCATCAACAATTTGCACATGGCAGCTGTTGAGAAAATTGAGGGGCCTCAGTATGGAGGATTTTGAAAATGTGCCTGAGTGAAGATCTCAAGTTGTGCTCCAGGACAATGTGGGATTAGATCTTAAGCAAACACTCTTGTGAAGAGTGTTTGTGCAGCATTACAAGGAACAAAACAATTACCCAGAGGGATAGCACCTTTCAGAATAATTGCTATAATTTGGCTAGTACTGGTAAACTTGCTGTTTTCTGTCTGTATTGTCTCCATTAAGACTCACTGCAGAGCAAAGCAAACAGTGATTTCTTTTTTCCTGAGAGATGATTTTGTTGATAAATGTAGACTGTATAAAAAAGAAGGATTTTCCTGTGCTTCTATAACAAATATACTTTTCTTTGATTCAGCACTAATCTTTAAGAACAAATGAGGATCCGGGCAGATTTTTTTTTTAAAGCACTGCTTTTTACTGTTGCCAGCAAAGATAACTGCATGTTTGGTTATTGTTCCATAATAATATTTTTATTAGAACATGTAGTTTCTTAAGCTTTTCTTTCATAACAAGCTCTGCTGCCCTTAAAGTATAAAGAGCAGCAGTGTTTTGCAGAATCATATTTGATCTGAGATAGATGTTGTCTTCCACACATCTACCAATACACAAATACTGAAATGCTTCTAAATCCTTGAATCTGCTTAAGAGACTGATACATTACTCATGCTCACTTACTTTTGTGGATCAATATTTCACGGTCTATTTACTAATACAAAATGAATGTTTCTATTTTTGGCTTATTGTGTGGTGGGTTGGTTTCTAGGTTTTTGGTTTTTTTTTTTTTTTTTTCCTTTTCCCAGTTTCTAACAAATTGCTGCTTTTGATTTTTCAGGCTTGATGGGCCACTGGCATTGGCAGGTGGTGGAATGACACAATGCAATATGATATGCCAAAGTAGTTGGGCATCACTTGTCATCTTGTAGACAAGTGAGGCAGAGGAAATAAGAGAATACATGAGTCTCTCAAATATGCAGGCAAAAAAAAGGGACATCTTCCATAAGATAGAAATCTTTTTCTAGAACTGCCTTCTTCCATCTTTTCCTCAGACTGGTGCAGGTTCTTGTGGTGTTCTATCTACACCATATTTGAGGCGTTGTAAATGAGTAAGGAACACATTTTACCTGTAATAAATAAATAAATACCATTAAAGATAGTAAAAATGTAAATCGTGATCTTTAATGTTAGAACCTATGCTAAATGCAGAATATAAGGATATAGCCTGCTCTGAGGAATTGCTCTGTTCACTGCAGTTTCAAAGAGATCGCTTGCCTTTAGACCAACTTTTTGTTTCAGGCAGAGCCATACCTCAGTTATTTGTCCAGTTGTTCAAAAGTACAAATGTTTATTTATGGGTTTAATGGGGAGCTGTGTATGAGCACGTTTCTTGATTTTTGATCCCTCTAGGGCAGCATGGTGACAAATACTTAGCAAATTTCTACCTCAAATTATCTGTTTTCTCCTGAATCTCTACAAAACCTTTACAAAATCTATCACAAGGCATTGGTGCAAACAGGATGAGATGGGAGAGCAGCCTGTGTTTGTCCAGCATGTTCTTCCCGTGTGTGTGTGCAGGGGCCCGAGTAAAGGGCCAAGTGCGAGGGCGGTGAATCCCGCAGAGGGGCTGCCGCTGAATCCTGCCGGGGACAGCTCCCTCAGGGCCGGGCCGTGCCTTCCCCTCCCGGCACCGCTCGGCTGCTCTCCCGGCTGCTCCTGAGGGCAGATCCAGCCCCGCTGCAGGAGCTGTTCGCTTCTCCCAGGTGTTGCGGGACACGCCTGCTGCAGGTAACTTCGTTTGCAGCTTGTAACTCCGTTTTTCCAGCTTACCCGTGATGCAGGGTGAGCTGTGGTGGGAGCACAGCCGAGAGGCCGCGCACTGCCCGGCCTCTGCATGGCAAAGGGCACGGAGAGGTGGCGGAGGCAGCTGAGGGAGACGCGGCAGGAGCGAGGACTGAGGAGGAGAAGCGAAACTTTCCCGCCTTCGGGCTGTGAGGGGATAAAAGCCCGGGGGGTCCTTTTTGGGGGAGCCCTCCCCAGCTCGGGCTGTTTCTGAGTTATTGTGCCGTGAATAAATGGCTTTATGGAACGAGACGGAGGGCCTGCCAAGGGAAACGTGAGGAAGCCTGGTGTGACTGCGAGTGGGGTGAGCGGGAACCCAGGGGCACCCATCGGGTCCCTGGAGCCGTGAGGGGCTCCGGTCCCCGGCCTTGGGAGCGTGACTGCCAGAGAGGCTCGGGAATGATCACACTGGGAGGTCTCCTTAACTTCAAATGAAGCAAAACACAGTTAGGATGTTGAGGAAAAGGAGGGGTCCAGCTGAGAAGCAGAATCTCCTTTGTGTAGTAAGGGTAGAAAATTCCAAATGATGCTTTTGACTGTGAGCTCTTGCAAAGGTTCCTCCAGAAGTTGGTGGGGTAACTTTTTCTCCCGACTGCCCTGCTTTTGGATTCAGCACGCTACAATTGGTACTTGAGATCGTTCGGGATCTGTGTCTTCCGGACTGCATCTGCATTGCTAAAACTGCTGTCTGGTTCCTGTATTTTGGAACTTTCTTCATCTGATCTAGGGCCGTAATATTTTTAAAGATCTGTCTTCAGGTGTGTCTACTTCTACAGCTGCTTTAAAATAAATTTTGAAACAAACTTAATTTGGAAGGAAAAGAATTCTGCTTTCCATTATTTTTTTCTATAATGCATTATCTTGTGTTTGACCATGGTGAAAAATATTTCTTTCTTCTGGTATATGTTGCTCTTTTTTTCCTTTTGGTAAATGAGTTTTGCAATTTCTCTCAGTTTTCTCTGATTTTGATAGTTCTTAACAAATTTGTAGTATTTGCAAGTGCTTCAACTTTATTTTAATTGCAGTAGTGTTTATGCAAAGCTTAGTATTCATTCCAGGTTTGCTCTTTATTACATGCTGTCTCATAGACTGAGGCAAAACCATTGCATTTTGGGTCACAGCAGGTTTGGATTGCATTTTTCTTATGATCACAGGCTTGTTTCATGCTTTGGGGTGGTGCTGATTTAGAGAGGGATGCAAATGCAGAGTGCACTTCTGCTCCAGAGACTTAGTAGTCAGCAAGGCATCCTCACCTAATCACATCCTTTGCTTTCTGAAAATAATCTTTCCCAGAAGGAGCAGGTGTTAATTCCATGTATTGAGGGCAGCCATCATGCAACAATATACAAATGTGTCAAAAAGAAATCCTTTTAAAGGGCTTTTTTTTTTACATTTGTGTTGGGAATGAAGCTTGGTTGCAAACAGCTCCTACAGCCCACATGGATGTGTTGGGCTTTGTGGCTGGGTGACTCTTGCTGCTGCTTGCACATTGGCAGTGGTGGAGTTCCTTTAAAGCTCATTTAATATCAAACTATCAATCTTTGCTGTCTTCATTTAACCCAAATTCCGTTTCCAGCATAGCTTTAGCAGTACTGTGAGGGGAGAGAGAATTAGGACGTGGTAGCCTCTAACTGGCTTCATTTCCTTGGCTGTGCTTGTCTGCACTGGGGCCAGAGCATCCCACACCATCACTGCCACCCTCTCCTGTAGCAGCAGGAAGGCATCCACGCCCCTGTGCCCCCTTCCAGAGGATGGGAAGCCTTTCCTTAACTCCTACAGGCCCTTGGCACTGCCACTTGGATATTCAAAGGTGGGAACCATTGCTTCACAAAATACTATCTATACCTGTATTAATCTCTGTGGATAATAATTTTAGATGTGTTTTGGTAGCAATGAAGTTTTCTCTGGTTCCCATACTGGCCTGTATCTACCCACATTTGTTCCTTAATGATGAGGAATATAGAGGCAACCTTTCCATGTATGCATATTATCCCTGCTGAAAATTAATGGTTAAACTGCTCTCAGAAAACTACCAAAAGAAGAACTTCCAGGGTATTCTTGAAGTAAGCTGTGAGTTGAGAATTAGAAACCCCCATGCTCAGTAAGAAATGGATTTTGTGGTCTCTTTGTACTGTTAAAATTTCTTTTGGAAAGGAACTCCCACTGTCTAAAGTACCATAAGGTTTTACAAGTGTTCAGAAGATGAAATGCTACCAGATGTTAAGTTCAAGGAGCAAGTTAACTACTGTTGTCAGATGGAAGAGCTTTTTTGTGTTTGGTAACTTCTCCTTACCTCCTCTCCCCCTCTGCCCTCACCCCCTCTGTTCTCTTGACCACAGCAGCAACCAGACTGCCCATCTCTTCTGCAAGGAAACTGCTGCTTCCCTCACACAGCTGAAGGGAGAAATCTCTATTGTACAGGGCACATAATTAAATTGATGGTTGCTCGGATTAGCAAAGCCTTTTGCTGAAATGGCTTATCCAGCTAAACTGCTGCAGTTAAATATAGTTTACCTTTAAATGTATATTCAATCAGCAGAAGAAAGTCTCTAACAGCACAGTGAAAATGTATTAAGGGCACATGAAAAGGATTGCTCATGTCCAGCACTCTCACCTTAGTGCTGCTACAGTGATGCTATTTTTGCCTTAACACTTTTTTTTTTTATCATAATGTGATTCAAATACATAAAAGGTGCATGGATTTGAAGCACATCAGAGGTCATTTCCTCCTGTGACTCACTAATCAGCTCCGGTACTTTCATATGTACAGCAGGAACTTTCAGACAAAGGTAAGATTAGTAGCTAAGCAGACAAAGAGAAAATGGAGGAAAATAATAGTAGTGGTGAGTACATGCATCAAGTAAGTGTGGCCCAATATTTTTATGTCTTTTTTTGATAGATTGCTTTGGATGCTTCTGGGCAACACTGAATGCAGCATTTTTTCATCTCTATCCCAGAAGGATTATTCCAATGGTTCACCTTAGATTCTGCACAGAATATTACTTTGATACTGTAATAGCTTTAGAAATGCTCTTCTTTGATGTCAAGAGCTGTATGGAACTGTTCTTTTGATTAAGACACACTTACACACTTGAAAAAACCTAATAATAGATAAAAAAAGAAAAAAAATGATCATCATTTGTGCTTTATTAAACTAGATCTATGGGAGAGATGCAGAACATGTGTGCATCTGTATCCCCTGTCTTGATCTGTTATCTTTCTCTTGGAAACCCTCACAGTGTGTCTGTCTCTGTCTTGAATAGCCCAGGAGCCTATTTTTTTTCCCCTCTTCATTTTATGACTTTCACCTTTCTTCTGCCAATGAATGCTTGCAGGCTGAACAACCTGGCTGACAACTGGATTATTATATCCCCCCTTCCCTCATCCTTAATTGATTGCCAGAGATTTATTGCTTACAATTTCAGTTTAAAACCTGGCCTGGTCCATACCAGGAAAATTTGTTTTTACTGTCAAGGAGTATAATTGAACTGGCAGCCAACAATCTGACTTTGTTCACCTGTTTGCATCAGTGCCACTTCAGGGAAATAAATGGCACACACTCATGCCAAGGTGCCCAGCCCATGGTGGCTTTGTCTGCAGCCAGGGCTCAGGGGAAGTTCAGGGCTCATGGGGAAAGGGCTCCTGCATTGCTGTGGCACATCTGTGTGACATCCTGTCCCCACAGCAGACACTTCTAGGTCAAAGTCATGTTTGGCACGAGTTTAGGAGGTACTAAATTAATTTGTCACTTGAATGGGTATTGAGATTTGCTCTAAAAACATAGATTATTACTCCCTTATCCTTAATATATTTACCAGGAATTTTTTAATGCTTTTTCCCCAGGTTTATTCCTGGAATTATGTGCTCCATTTTTGCAAGTTAATCTCATAATTGTATTGAGAAAAATTTTTTAGAAACTTGCTGGTCCTGCATTGTTTGGGAATTTCCTGTTGGGAAAGAGGGAGATTGGTCCAGTCTCAAGCAATGAAATTCCTTTTTTAATTCTGTGCTCTGCAAGTAGGCTTTTTCTTGTGAGTTTATTTTGCATTAAATCCAGAGTCACTGCCAGAACTGGGCTGAGAAATAGCTGGGCGAACATTCCAAATCTAGATGTAGGAACAGAGAACATCAAAGGTGGCCATTTAAATCATTTTACCTCAGAAAAAATGAGCTTTATGGAAATATATACTCAAACAGAGGAAGTGCTTTCCAGCAAAGCAAATTTGGGATGCTAAAGGTGGCAGTGGAACAATATAGAGACCTGTGATGCAGATTAGGAAGAATCCTCAGGTTTTGGGGATTTGTCTGCCTGTGGCCAGAGCTGTGCTAGGCTGCAGTGGAGTTGTAAGAACAGAGAGGACTAGTGAAATAATTATATTTTCTGTTTCAAACTTTACCCTCCTGTCAGGGAGAGTTTCAGGCAAAAGCTGAGGCTTTGTATGCTGTTAGACCCCTGCTGCTTCTCGTGGAAGCTTTGTGCGAGAGGGGCAAAGCCAGAGCATCAGTTCATATCTTCACAGGAGAAGATGTGATTATTTGACTGCCTCTTCATCCCCATTCACGGGGCAGAGCTTCCAGACAGCCTTTGCTGCACCCTTTGAGCCCTTTTATCCAGCACAGGCACCTTCCCAGACTCCGGGGTGGGTGTGCCTCGTTCCAGGCAGTTTGGGAGCTGTGGCACAGACTGAATTCAGGCTCTCCCTGGTGAGTGAGCACCAGGGATAATCAGAGGGCTGAAGGGAGGCTCTGTGTTCTCAAACTCCTGGCGTGCCCTGAGCAGTGTCTGGGGTTTTACTGAGCACCAGGCAGCAAAGCAGACTGATGTATCCTGAGAGCTGTACCAGGAACACATCTTGCAATGCTCTCTGCAGCATTTGGAGAAGGGTTTGATGAGGCACAGCTTGGTCATTATTTTTGCTAAGAATTGCCTTCTCTGAGGAGAACAACTTTAGATTGTAAACTTGGCTTTTCTTTATGATATGTAGTCATACAAGATTTTTAACTTGGTTTCAAGTAAGAGGTTTTGGGGGTTTTTGAGAGTAGTGTAATACAACATGCTAGACATTATTTAATAGGGGTTTTGTAGTCTGTTGATATTTTACTTTTGCAACCATTTTTAATTGTTTACATGACTAAAAGAACATTCTTTGACTATTCAGATGGAAATTGTTTTTTCCTACAGTTGAGAAAAAGAAACAAAGCAAGAATAGAAAAAAAAAATCTTATGAAAAAAATATCAAGAAGCTTTAAATATTTAATGCTGGCCTAAGAGAAATGTAACACAAAATAAAGAAATGAAGTGAAGGAAAACAGGAAAGATTGGGTTTTAAATGACCAAGTTAGCTTAAGACAATCTCAGGTCACAAAGAATAACTTTAGTAGCCAGTGTTGGTATATAAAATAGGTGATCCCATAACACTCACCAAGAAAAGAACCAGACATGAACCTAGATAATGAAGTAGGAAAATATATGTGCTTAAGAGACATTGAGCCAGTAGCTCAAAGATTACTGAAAAACTGGGGGCAGCAACTGGTTGGCTATGTTATCCTTATGGATTTTATCCATATGAGCTGTCAGGGGTTTAAAATGTGTAGGTCTAAGAGATCACCTGTAGCCTTGCAGTACTGGCATGTTTGTTTAGCCATAAGTACAGATAATGACTTTTGGAGAAGTCACCATCCTGTGAAGAGTGGAGGCAGAGCATGGCTGTGGATGTGCATATGATTATTCCAGGTGGGAATGGTAGCAGCTTGGACTGGCTCAGCTCTGCATTGCATCCCCAGGAGACAAGAAGCATCACTGTACAATGCTCCTGTCTCCAGGTTTATTGGTGGATCTCTGTCCCTATGGACCTCCCTGGGCTGCAGGGGCACAGCTGCCTCACCATGGGCTGCACCAAGGGCTGCAGGGGAATCTCTGCTCTGGCACCTGGAGCAGCTCCTGGAGCAGCTCTGGCACCTGCAGCACCTTCTGGAGCAGCTCCTGCCCCTCCCTCCTCACTGACCTTGGTGTCTGCAGAGCTGCTGCTTTCTCCCTTCTCTCCCTTCTCTCCCTTCTCTCCCTTCTCTCCCTTCTCTCCCTTCTCTCCCTTCTCTCCCTTCTCTCCCTTCTCTCCCTTCTCTCTTGCTGAGGTTTCTGTTGTGCAGTTCCTGCCTGTCCCCTAAATTTCTTATCCTGATTATGGCACCACCACTGCTGCTGGGCTGAGCCTTGGCCAGCAGCTTGGAGCTGACTGGCATTGGCTCCTTCAGACCTGGGGGAGGCTTCCAGCAGCTTCTCACAGGAGCCACCTGTTGCCCCCCTACCAAAACTTTGCTGAGCAAACCCACTTCCCCAGTCTGGGGTCTTATCTGTCAAAGCCTACTGTCACATCAACATTAATAAGCCAGTTTGGAGATATGTGCTTAAATGGTATTTCTAATTGCTAGATGTTTTCTTCTTGCCAGAAGTGTTGACAAGCACCAGCCCTGAGCTTCCAGCGAGGCAAAGGTGACTGGAGCAGATCTGTGTCTGCTTGGATAAGAACAAACCAGGACAAGGACTCTGCCAGGAACTGAATGTTTTGGGAAGAACAAAGGAGTTACCCTGATTTGTGTGCCAAAATTAGCAAAAAAAGTTTGATTCATGAACCCTTGTCTATGCAGCCTTCCTGGAAAACAAGGTATGATGCCCTCCCAGGCACATCATCTGATGAGCAGCACCCTCAAACCCCCACCCCTGCAACTTGCAAGGTGCTGGCTGTTGTGTCTTATCTAACTTTATTTTCTCTTTTCTGTGCATTCAGGGTAACTCTTTTGTTCCATTTTCAGCCCACACGCTGACACAGCTCTCCCTCTCTCTCTCTTTCCTCTTACACTGTTTTTTAAGCATGCTGTAAACTTATTCATTCCCTAAAGGCAAAAGCAGCTATCTGAGCAACACTTTGTCAGCATAATACATTTACAGAATGCATATTTATGAACCTTTGAGCCTTTATTGTTCCAGAGGGCAAATAAAAAACATGAAAAGTAGCAATATAGTGTTTCAAAGGTCCCTCAAGGAAAACAAAAGTAGTTGGAAATAAATTTAGGGGAAAAAAAGTTCTTCTCCAGAAGAAAACCTTGAATTAACACATACAAAATATGGGGTGGGAAAGACTATTCTCTTCTTCCACCTATCCCAAACTCTCCTAATCCAACTTTTAAGAAATTTTAAGCTTGAAAAATGGTTTAAAGGTTTAAAAAATCATATAAACAGCATAATTTAAATATATAATAGTAAACCAGAATTTTTAAAGCAGCGTGTCTTGTTCAGTCATAATAAACTAAAATAGAATAGTTTTTAAATGGAAATTATCATCTGCATTGAAATATACAACACAGATGATCTGTGGTATGTGCCACAAAATTGCTGCAGAAAAAAGATAGCTGAAAAATCAATAAAATGGTCTAATTGTTGTTATTTTAATTGACTCTGGGTTCTCATTAACTTTACAGTGTATACCTCACTTTTAAAATTAATGGGTTTCTACTCATTATTGCTGATAGTAAAATAAAGCTGGTTAGGCAGTATTTGTGTTCTTACATGTGTCCATTAACTCAACTGCAATCAAAAGGTAGGGAATAACAATGTTGCTTGATTATGCACCCAAAAAATTAAAACACAAAGTGTTGTTTCCCTGCATGCAGAGTCCCATTTTAAAATGAGTCTGCCTGTCTGTAGATTTCATTCAAAGCAAAAGCTGGAGTGTGTGTCCAACAACAGAGGGATAATCCAGAACTGTCTGGCTGCAAAACTGCAGTGGGCTCTGGGTTGACTCTGCTTGGACAGGAGGTGGGACCAGGTGACCCACGGTGCTCCCTTCCAATGGGGCCCTCCTGTGCCTCTGTTATTCTGTGAAACTCAAATGGACTCATCTCTATTACTTTTTTTGGCCTGAATTAGGGAAAGAGATCTGTAGATCTCCCATGGAACAATGCAAAACGCCCCTGACAGCAAAAACCAGCCTGGGGAGAGCCAGGAGCTGCAGCATCTCTGCCATAAGGTACCAGATGATTTGTGTGGAGGGATGAGGGGAAGGTTTGTTTCCTGCCTCTCATGATTTCACCAGTGGATCCTTCCTTCCTTCCTTCCAAAGGGCTGGTGTATGTGAGGACATACAGGTTGTTTCTGGTGCTCACACTCAAAAATCTTGGGTGGCTCAAAGGAATGAAAAGGGTTCACTTTGTATGGGACACTACCTGTGAGCATGGCATCTGAGCTGGGGTTTTCTGCTGAGAGGGTGGTGTTCTTTCCCCCCACATATTTTTGCCATTATAATGGCACATTAGAAAAAAGGTGGGAGAGTGCCATGTGGAAATTCAACTTTGCTCAGAAGAGGCAACTTTAAATTTATGTGTTCAGTTGTTTTCAGTCGTCAAAATGCAGCTGAATTCACAAACTGTTTCACTGCTCCTAAGGCTGCATTTTTGGCCATTATTTGCAAATAACAGATTTTCCCCCCCTTCTTTCCTCAGGAAGCTCTCTATCCCCTCCTCTCCTCCCTGGGGTCTCAATGTCCAGGACTTAACACTCTGTTTTGCCTTGTGTAATTCCTGGACATTGAGACCCCAGGGAGGAGAGGAGGGGATAGTTTGCCTCTGAATATCACCTTCCAGTGAATTGTGGTAGTTAATTGTTAAACATGAGAACAGCTTGAAACATTACAACTGCTTAGGAGTAAGTGCACAGGTAACTGCACTGCTACCATGGTCCAGAGACTTTAAAAAGAAAAGAAGTCATAAAAAGAAGTGTAGTTATGTTTCATTAGTTTCTCACATTCTAGGTGTCACTGGCAATGTTACTGTGCAGCAAGACATCTATAATACCAAATTGCTATTTAAAAATCACAAAAGTAACTAAAATTAACTTCTTGCAAGTTCTACAAACATGTTTGCCACCGGTGATTTTTCTTCTGACGTGGAGAGGATTCAGGCTGCCAAGACTGGGCAGGTTTGTCCTGGCTCTACTCTGCTGTTGAAAAGATGATGTCTTTTAAGGGTATGTTACCCCATTTGTAAATGTGCTTTAAGCAAGCACTTTTCTGTTTGTCTTTTAAGGATCTCAGAAAAGCAGGGTGTGCTGTTGGTGCCCCAGCCATTGCCTGTCCCCTCAGCAAGAGGCTTCCATGCCCTCCCTGCACAGCAGTCCTTGTGCTGGGCAGGCACTGCAGGTGCCCAGGGCTGTGCAGGCCTGCCCTTTGAATATTTTAGTGGAAATAAAGTACAAATGAAGTGTTAGGACGTTTGGATGGATGGCAAGGGAGGCAGAAGGAGGTGCAGTGGGAGGAGGATGTCAGGGATGCTGTGTTAGCTCCATGTTCTCTGCACAGAGGGAGCACCATGAGGCAGGGACTGGGATCCACCCCTGTGGGACTGGTCAGGCACTTCTCTCATGGGGTGAGGGCCTGGATATTGTGCCTGGAATGGGCTAGGCAGCACCTTCTGTCTCCAAACTCCACACAGGGAAGCCCCATCAGAGAAGGCAGTAATGGGGAAGAGGGGGAAAACTTCAACAGACTGAAATAAAAAGTTATTTATCATGAACATCACAAATGAGGCTTAGCCTGTGACACACTCAGGAAATCCAGGTGAAGTGAACACCGAGTTCCTGTTGTTACCCAGATCCCCACAGATTCCTTAAAAACAAACAAAGAATAGAATCTCCAAACCACACAAAGCCCCAAAAAGACAACCCCCCCACCAAAACCCAAAAACCCAAACCAAAACCAACTCTACAAAACAGCCAAAAACCAAAGCCTGTGGCCATGATGCTTCAATTAATTGTGAGAGTCTGCTTTTTACTCCCATTCATATTGCTACCCCCTCCAAAATAGGACTGTCTGTTTTTAGCAAAACAGGAGGTCCTTACAGAAGAAATGCTATGAACATGCAAAATCTCTTTCTAAGATGGAAACCATCATGAGACATAAAGACGACTAAATTTAAAAAAGAGAGAAAACTCAGTTTTCTGTTTCCTAGCTTTCTAAACAGCTTTTCAAAGCTTTTTCACCAGTGTGAAACAAGCATAGACTATTTACATTCTTGACTCATTGTGAGAAAGAGTGATAAATGAAAAGATCCACAAGTTAAAAAAGCATACATGACTGCACTGTCATCTTTAAATTCCCTATACATAACAAAAGTGGCAGGATGCAAATATGAGGCATTCTAGATCAAAGCCATAAAAATATGAAGATATTATTAAAAAAATATACAGTGAGTGACAGTAATGATTTCAAATCCAGTAAAATGAAAAATCTATAGGAATCTTGCTATTTCAGTAGTAGGTTTCAGAGTTCTAGATTACACCAAGTTTTTTTTTTTTTTAGAGGTGTCTAGGACTGAAATAATGAAAATGAAACGTTTTACATTATTTCTTAGTAATAAAGGAATTAAGGGATTGCCTTCTTTTTACAATTTGCTTTTCTCAAAAAAGTAGTAAAAGTGTGGGAAAGAGACATATTGCCACTACAAAACAGAGACTGAACTAGGCTTCCTTTATTACAATGAAATTTGCTGTCCTAAGAACTTACGTGTCATTCAAAAAAAATTGTATTTGTGGGTATTTCTCTCGTTTTCCTGGTCAGATTTTTCTTAAATAACAAAATTTTGAACACTGTACTCAGGAATGGGTCCTACCTGAGAGTCAGTGAGGTCAAAGGAGTTAGGATCAAAGAGCAGAACCTGAGCTGGGACAAGTTTAATGTACCTAATATTTGCTTTGAGACTTGCAACAGTATATTTTAAAACTTGTAGTGTTAATATTGTACCCAAGTTGATAATATTTGGAGAAAAGCTTCTTAAACTTGTCTGACATGTTTGCTGTTAAAGTTGTGGCTGGGCTGTGGGCCCAAGGCTGTCCCTGGGGACAGGGGCTGGCTCTCAGAGCTGCCCATGGTGGGTGTCAGTGCCCAGTCTGCCATTCCTTGTGGTTCTCCTGCTCTCCAGTTGGCCCTGTGTGAGCAAAATGGAAACTGAACCTTCTCAAATGGGTGTTTCCTATGTCCAGCCCCTGCCAAAAAGGCATTTTCCCTTTGAAAAAGATAACGTTTCCCTCTTTTCATAATCTGGCTGTGCATCAGTGGTTCTGCTGTAAAAACAGTTATTGGGGAGCTGATATGAGAGTTAGGCCAGGTCCTAGCACTGCCTGTGTGTGAGGAATGAGTTGAAATATTCCTCCTGAATTACATGTTTCTGTCTGACCAGTTGGTGGTCCTCAGGCTGGCTCTTCCTTCCCTGCCTCCTTATTTAGGGCTGTTTGGAAGAATGAAGATCTGGCCTAATACTATCGAGGATTTCCTGGAGACTGCATGTCAAATTAAAGGGGGAAAAATAATAATAAAAAAGTAGTTTAGAGAACATTTTTATCCAAAAGAGGCCATGCAGTTTTTATTTTTGCTGAGAGCACAATAATATGAGATACTGGGAGCCTAAGGTTTTAACGATATTATGCACCTAAGGTATTAAAGAGTCTGTAAAAGTGTGTCCAGCCCTATAAAATAATTTTCCTAGTGGAGCTGGTACCAAGATAAATGACAGCCTCGAGTGCTTGTCAGCTCTGTGGGCTCATTCCTCTGGAGTGCAGCTGGAACTGCCACACCAGGAGGTAGATTATTGCCAATAGTCTCTGCTGTGCATCTGCTTTTTTTGTTGTTGTTGCTTTTTTCCCCTCCAAGTTAGGTCAGTGGCTGCCTTTTTGTCTCCTTCCTTCCCTGTTTCTCATTTGTGCACCGTAGGGATACATATTGAATGAACTGAGGAAAAACAAGGAAGAAAATCGGTAATCCTGGCTAATATCCCCAGAGTTACCACCAACAGGTTAGATGACTTCTGTGTGAAGAGATTTTTAGGGAGTTATTGTTAGCTGGTTGCTCTTACATATCCTTTTATTTTAAAGCTGGATTAATAGTAAATATGAAGATTGACATTCACTGTTTTATTTTGGGGAGGGCTCAGTGATCCAGCTTCTAAAGAGCAGAGAATGAGTTTGGTTAGAGGGTAGAAAGCCTTTTGTTGCAAGCTTTCTGTGAACAGGTCAGTAATACCACCCATAGGCTAAACCAAAAGCATTGTGCTCCTTGCTCAATAATTAAATGAGCTCCTCATTTCAGGGGCAGTGTCTAACACAGGCTGAATCCAGCAAGCCCACCAGCTGTGTACTCACAGAAAGTTACTGCTATGATGTTGTACTGAATTTCTCCCAGTCATCCCAGTCTTATTAATGCCTCAGTGTGGCATAAAGCTTCATTCATTATTCATAATAATCCAGTCAGAGGGCACTTTGAGACCTGATAAATTCTCACCTAAATGACAACAGCTGACAGGGCCTAGGGTTTTATAGCCTTTCTCTTGCCATAGCAAGGTGCTGTGGGCAAAGGTCCAGAATGATCCTCTGCTAATGACCACTGTGATATATGAGCAGCTGCTGGTTTTCTGACACAAAGTCTACTCTGCTGAGCATCCAACCCACCAGCCGTGAGCAGCGGATAAATATCTGACAGGCAATATACTTCAAGAACAGATCACGAAAGAAATCTATCTCAGGTGGGAGAGAATAAAAGGGTTAATCCTGTGCTGGAGCACTGCAACATCAACAACGACAAAAATATCCTGGGGGCAAAAAAACCCCACAAAAACAACAACAACAACAGCAAAAAACCTAATGAGAAGTCTGTAAATTCTGGCTGTGCTGATGTGGAAATGAGAATATGATTCCTACTTCTGAAAACTCTTCCTTTCTGGCCCCCAGAGGGTTGAATAATCATGACTTTAGAAGCCTGTAAATTGCTTTATAAAAATCAATAATCATCTGCTGAAGGATATTAATTGCACTTTTTCACAAAGGGAAAAAGCTTCATAATATTTTATTGGTTTTTAATGGGCTCTTTGATACCACAGGAGGTAAGTGAAAAGCCTCTTTCTTTTGTTCAGGCACAGATCTAGCTTTTCAAAGGAACGTATGTACCTATTTGAGTTTTAACTTCTCCCTTGTGTTGCGGGTTCAAATTAAAAGCAGGTGGAGTCCTTTTATTTAGTCCTTCTGTTTTACTTTCAGTGGTGAATATTTCTCTATTATATCATCTTTTCTAAGCTATATTGATGAATGTATGACATCTCCTGTGTTTCGTTGCCATGCAAATTGAGAGGTTAACTCTGGAAGTTTGATCTTATTGACACATAGCAGAAAAAATCAAGCTCCAAGTGTGTCGAAAAGATTCAGGACTGACCTGGCCAAGTCTGATATCTTTTGCTTGTTAAAGTAAGTATAGTGAGTACTCATTTTTCACTCTGCCTCATCTTTGCTTTGGAATAATGAGCCTTTGAGGCTATTTAATGGTGCCATTATTGCATTTCCCACATGCACAGTGTTGGGTCTCTAGGCCAGGAGGACAATTGGTTGTTCTGCATAAGAGCTTTGCTCAATATGAATTTTTGTCCACTCCATTCAAGTGGCAAAACCAGGCTCCTCTGGCCTGAAATCATAGAGAGCTGGAAGTGAAAAGGTGATCTTTGCATGGCTAAAGTTCAAGGCTGGAAATTTCTATTTTTTCAGTGGTGTGTTGTGACCCTACTCTCTCCAGGATTTGTATCACAGTAGCGGAGATCCACAAGGTCAATGAGGATGTTTTCACCTCTTCCGTCCTTGTGGCGCCTTCTTGTTGGTTAGCGGAGATGTGGACTTCACCTGGCTCCTAGACTGAACCAGTAGGTGGGGTACCACCAGACAAAAGTCAGCTTAGAGGAGATTTGCCATGTCTGGCTGATTCTTAAGTTCATGTTATGTTGTGAACTCAGAACTTCTGTGCATTGTGGCTGTTGGGACACTTCAGGACACAACCATTGACAGCTGTTTCCATCATCCTAGTGCTGCAGTACTGTGATTAACTACAGGGACCAGGCTCTGAGGGCCTAAGGCCACAGAATTTTACCATCTACTGGAATTATAGGAAAGGTTGATTTTCCTGTCCGAAGTAACTCTGGCAACCTTATTTGGCCTTGTTTGGAGAACAAGTTTTTCTAGTATTTCTATTAAAAGTGACACGGATTATTTACATATTAGGTGTGCCTGAACTATAAGAAACTTCAATATATTCCAGACAAGTTTAGGCTTTGTTATTAGCAAACATTCCTGGAATATCCCATGGTTGCCAGAGCAACTTGCAGCTGTAACCAAAACATTTATCACTCTTGCTGGGTTCTTCTGTTGGCCTTCGCAAACACTTCCTCCAGTAGAAATAAACAAAACATGACCTTTACTTAGGGTGACCCACACCAGTCAGAATACTGACTTGTTGAAGGCAGCCTGACCTACAATTAGTCAGGCCAAGCCACTGGATGTTGCAGTTGTCCTCTATTGTCTTCACCAATGTCTTCATTCCATCTCCTTGTTGCTGCTCTGCTGAATGAACACAGTTGGTCAATGGGCTCTTTCTTTGAGTGTTAGGAAGGTGATGGAAAATGTTCTGATGGGTGTGGTTGACCAAGGAAGACTTTTCCTTGTTATTTTTTTCTTGCTGAGGTAGAATAAAAAGGTATGTCATTAATCCTCATGGACTTGAAGATTGCCTGTATGATTTTTTTGACTGTGTAGTCAAATAATCTCTAATGTGGGATTGTCTCCCTCAAGAGTCCATTACTGAATGTCTCCTAAGTTGCTGACAACCCTGGGGACTGTTTCATTGCCTGGGGATTTACTATTACAGTTTTTTCAAATGCTTTTCTTCATAAGTGTGAAAATGGTGGTTTTCCTTATGGTTTTGTGGCTTACTTAGGTTTTCTTTTTTTTTTTTTTTTCCCCCAGTAGAATATGCATGTTCAATTTCATCTGCTTGAAGGACCTGGAAATTACTTTTGTTTAGTTGACTAAAAATTTGCCACTACTATAAGCAAGGGCAGAAAAAATATGGTCTAAAAATATTCAAAAACCAAGCTAAAAACATTGCAAAAATAAATTTATTAGAAAATAAAGCTGCATTAGTAAATTCGTTGATTGTAGCCTACGCTTTTGAAAATCAAACTCTATATTTAAATGTGAACATTCACAGAATTGTAGAGTGATTTGTATTGGAAGGGATCTTAAAGATCATCTGGTTCCGGTTCCAGTTCCTCTGCCATAGGCAGGGACACCTTCCACTAGCCCAGGTTGCTCAAAGCCCCATCCAACCTGGCCTTGCTTCATTCAATTTCCCATCATTAAAAGCTCTGTCCACAGATCTCAAGTTTTCCTGTGAAGTAATTTAATAATGAAGGAGAGCAAAAGAGGAGAGGAGACTTCACCCATCAAAGATGTACTCAGAGGGAGAAGACAGCTCCATCCTTGGGGCTCCCTTCAGGGTGAAGATTTTGGTCCCATCCTGCAGGCATCATGTACACCATAGAGCAGGAAATAAATGACTTGATTTCTCTTGTTCTCTGGCTTATGGTAGGAGTCCTGCAGAGATTTAACGGTAAATATTTAACAAGGGGAACTCCCCTTTTCTTTTATGGTCTCATATTTTGTGAACTGACTAACATGATAAAGAAACAACAATTCCCTTTGGTTAAAGCCCTTGGTTTCTCTCAACTGGGAATTCTGTTCCTCAGCCATTTCCATTGCAGGGCTCTCCCAGTAGGCAGTTTGGTTGGCCTCAAGTGGAAAACAAACCATTTATTTGGCAGGAAGGAAATCTCACAACTAATCTTCTCACAATTAGAGGGACAAAAAGGGCTATTTTAACAATTTATAGGCAACATTTTTAATTTTGGTCAGTTCTAGAGCTCCTGTAATACTTATCAGTCATCTAACACAGCTCTGTAATGTGCCCATGGAATGAGCTCAGTCCCACAATAATTCCCACCTGATGTATGGTAGCAAACCCAAGGAAATATTTTACCTCATACCATTGTATCACTGCTAATTTTCAGTTAAATTAAAACATTTGAATGAGGTTGCCATACCATCAGACAAATCAAATGCTCCTGGGGTGTCCCCAGGTATTCCTTTCTTTCTAGGCACTCTCCATGTAGATTTTTGTGTATGTGTTCTCTTGGAGCCTCTGTGTGGCCATCCCAGGCACACAGTGCCAGGAAAGGAGTATTGTTTTCATTGTGCCCACTCTCTCATCTTGGTAGTCAAGAGCTGTAGTTAAGAGGCCAGAGAAATTCCTGGCACTCATAGGGGGCCTACAGCTATTTAAATGAGCACCTGTGTAGGTTTTTTTGTTTTTCTGGGAAGCCATTGCACAACCTCCATGCACAAGCTCTGCTGGAGCTGGGTGTTTAAGCACCTGACAAACAGGGTGTTGCTTCCAGCTCAGTGTGGTGTGCAAGCACCAGCCCGTACCCTTGGCCTGTGTGGATCCGTGGCTCCTGGGGAATGGAGAGTTTATACCAGGCTGAGCTGAGTCTGCAACACCAATGAACAAACTCGTCATGCACAGGTTAAAACCTTGCTCACACATGGGTCATGATATATTTACCAAATAGCATATTCTTCTCTACTGTGTGAAAGAAAATGCAGAACAAAAATTGAATTCCAAATTGAAATTTGGTCAGTCTGGGTGGGTGCTTCCCTGGCTCTTGGCCATTACCAGAGGTGGGATTGTTTGAATTTAGGCTCTCTGGTGTCACAGAGTGTGCCAGAGCAATGTGGGCAGTCAGATACACAGTGTCTCATGTTGGTGCTCTTGGGGGCAGTTGTTTTGTTTTTTGTTTCCTTTAGTACCGTCCAGTGCTTTGAGTGCCGAGCTGTGTTTTTTGTGCTGTGGGTGAATGGGGAATTTTCATTTTGAAGATTCTGGGAGATAAAAAGGCAAGTATTTTTTGACAGTTCTGTGGTTTGTCTCTAGGCGCATTGGGTGCTGATTTTCATTCCAGTTACATCAAGGCAACTGTCTGAACTACAATCCAAACAGAAATTCCTCCAACAACAAACCACTAATATCACATGTAGTTTCAGTTGTTCACACTTTCTTGTGCTCTGTCTTTCCGTGAGATCTCACGTCCCCAACCCACTGCCTTGGGCTAATAGTTTGTAACAAAGCTCAATCTCTAAAATGTCCTATATAAATGGAGAAGGGAAGATCATAAAAGAGAAAGATGAAAACATTTACTACTCCAGCTCCCACACTCAGAGTCTCTCTTGAGTTTCCTGATTCATCAGCCAGTTAGGAGGGCATGCAGTCACCCATGCTGCCTGGCTGCTGTTGCTCTCTCCAATGCTACAGGGTACCATTCATCACAGACTGCCAGCTGAAGGATACAGTGTCAATGCTGGCAATTGATCCAAGAAAACCTGCACATGTTATTGTACCTCACTAAGGGCCCTCTTCTTTTCTGCCTTTCTCTGTAACTGAAAAAATTAACCCGTGAGGTTTTTTTGTTCAGATTGGAACAGGGAAAATAATACCTGCAGGGGGAAGAAGCATTGTGTGTTCAGCCCATCCCTATGTCCTAATCTTTGTTTAAGGCAGTAAATTGGGGGGGGGGGGTGGAAAGAAAATAATATTTGCCATCTACTAGCATATGTGATTTAGAAGAAGGGAGATCTGGAGGGATTATCAGCTTGTAAGAGTATACATTTGTGTGATAAAACTGAATTACCCAGAAGACAGAAGAAGCACTTGAGATACAGCATTGATGTTTTGTACCACCATGTGCATTCTTGTGTTACACCTTGGGGCAAATCCCAGGCAAGTTCTGGGGAAGGATGGGGCTGGGGTGGGGTGGGAAATCCTGGTCAGTAGACCAAGGTCAGTCATCCTAAATATAGTTGTTGTTTATGAAAACACACTGTGCAGTACCTACTCATCCAGATGTATGGATATTCATGAAGTTAGGTACTATTAAACAGGGGCTCATGCTTTGACTCTCTGTTTGGAAATCTGGAAGTGAGAAAGGAAAGAGTCCTTGGTAATTCAGACTCTCTTGGAGGGGGGCAGGAAATGCAGAAGCAGCCAGTCTATGGGGCACCAATTTAAGTCATCCAAAGTCAA
Source organism: Peucedramus taeniatus (assembly GCA_013400575.1). Taxonomy (NCBI): domain Eukaryota; kingdom Metazoa; phylum Chordata; class Aves; order Passeriformes; family Fringillidae; genus Peucedramus; species Peucedramus taeniatus. The sequence goes on along the minus strand of WBNO01023743.1, from coordinate 162,354 downwards.
CCATATCAATGCCCACTTTGGTGTCCACTGGCTTAGGTATGTGCTTACCTCTAAGTAATTTGCTGAACCAGGACTGTCAGCAGTGTCCTGTCTCTGGTCCCATAAGGTACAATACCAAAGCAGGAAGTCAGGCAATTTTGAGGGGTTTTCTTTATAGCAAGCATTACATTTTATAGTGGTTTTCATTGAAAAATCTCAGCAAGCAAAGCTACAGCGATTAATTAAATTTTACAGCTACCCTGTGCACTACGTAAACAGTGCATTATTATTTTTTGCTTTAATAAACAGTAAATGCAGGATGTGGAAAGGAAAGGATTTAGAAGTGTATCCAATCAGCTGGGTGGCTCCTTCTCTCATTTGTAATCTCCCCTCTGACGCCTGGTAGGATCAGTATTGTTTTTTTTGGTAACTAGAGTCAGATGGACAGTTTCATCCTCAACGTGCTGGAGATCAGAGGTAAACTCCTGGACAACAACCAGGACAGATATAAATCTAACCCAAAGGAGAGCAAAGTCCCCTTGTAAATGTAGTTAGGCTTTTTTAGTTCTTTTTCTCCCTAAAGCAAGCAGATTTTGGAGCTCATTGTAATCAGCATGACTATTTAGCCCCAAGGATACAAGTCTGAGTAGCAGATGTTGGAGGAGCCTTTGTGCTTTGCTGGACGTGGGCTGTACCTCAATATAACCTCTCCTTGGTAGCTCTCAAAAGAGCAGGGATAGCCCTTCCTCCCTGCCTGTGGTTGAGGCATGGAAGGTGTGGGAGAGAGCTCTCACATGAAGTGTGTTGGAGGAAGGGCAGACATAGGGATTCCTTTGGCTCAGCAGCTTCTGTGTGTCAAAGTCCTTGAACAGAACACGCTCTTCCCATCTTGGAGAGAATACAGGGAATTTAGAAAAATATCACCAAAACCAAACAAAGAAAAAAGCAACAAAAGAGGGATATTGAATATTTCAGAAATGAAACTAATGTTTTCTTCATAACCCTTTGGTAACAAGACAAGCATACAACAGAATGTATGCTTCCCTTCTATCTGAGGGAAAAGTTCTTGTATTTTGTGTGTGCTATTTTGAATTAATCATTAGGGAAACACCAAATATTCTAAATGAGCATCATGATTTTGGAATGGGTGGGTATCTAGTACTGGGACTTGGAAGGAGTCTGAGCACAATAATGGAAGGCAAGCTTCACTAAGGTTTTTTAAATAGAAGGGCACAAAGGTCACTCACAGAAAAAGGGAGGTTGGCCTCTCACCTGACCAGACATGTGGCTGTTTCTGTACATGGATAATATCCTATACCTTGCAATGCACCCTGTAAAGTCCTTACCTTCATGAGGAAAGAGTTAGGGCTTTGGTTTAGTTGTTACAAGTGACAACTTCATCTAGAGTGGCCAGTCTAGAGCAGCTTCTTTACTTTCTATGTCCTAGCCAACCACCCTGCCTGCAGACTCTGTATGAGATGATGAAAGTAGAAGAAAGGCTGCCCCCACATGTGCTCTCAGCTGTGATGAATTTTGGGTTGACTGTAGCCTTCAAGGAAGCAGATGCACAGGTGGATGTAACCAATTCTCATCCAGTGACTTTCTCTGCTGCCTGGCAGCAGAGTGTCACCACTCATGCTGTTGTTGGGACACTCATCTTTGCACCAGGCATTTGCCTCTGTCAGCCAAAGGAAACCTCTCCTGGCAGAGCTGCCTGAAGTGTGCTGAGCTGGGAGCTGTTCTTTACATTCTTTACATTCAGCTCACTGAATGAGCCCACCTGTCATTGGAGGTAGTTTGTGTGCCTCTCTGTATTGTGTGTTCATAGCCAGGCCAGCCTGGCCTCTCCAGGCCCTCTCCTTTCTTCCACTGTGCCTACACAGGGTGTTTTTTGTCCTGATTGTTGGACTTTGAAGGTATTTCCATAAAGCCCTGTGCACTGTGCCAGAGAAGCACATGGAAAGATGCAAAGGGATTTCATAAAGTATGGGACAGGAAAGTCATTTATCACAGTTGAATGCAGCTTTGTCTGTGTGTATAAAAGTCATTGTTCTGAATCTTGGTAACTCATGGTTGCAGGTTAGCTGGGCAAATGGAAATGTGTCATTGTGGCACTGGTTCAAATACAGAGCCCAGAGCTGCAGCTTTCTTTCAAACAGGACAGACAGAAGGAGAATGGCTGTGAATGAGAGGCTGGGAGGTGTGACAGTAAGGTAACAAGAGAGGTAACAAGGACTAAAGATCTGGAGTCAGATCCCAGTTTCCATGGGATGCAGGTGTGCATGGGGGCCTGTTTCTGATTGGTTTTTTCCACAATAGAAGCAAGGGGTTGATGGGATCATGGATACAGGGACAAGCATCCCCCAGATGGCAAAGGACCAAATGATATTAAATGTGGGAGGATTTGGCAGCACCGTAGTGGAATTACGGGTCTCATTTGTCAGAGCTCTCTAGGTGAAGTGCTGGAGTTTAGAGTGACTGTGGAAAAGCAGAGTCTGAAATGTGGCAGAGAGAATACTGGAAAATGCAAAGCTCAGCCATTGGGTTTGATGAGCAAGACTGTTTTTTTGGAAGGGCAGGGAATTTTTCAAGTAGGAAATTGCCACTGAGGTCATTCTGGCCATGCTTTAATATCTTGCTTAACTGAAATACTTTCTTAACCTAAATATTATTTTCTGTTTTATTTGGTTATGGTCTTAATCATTCACTGTCACTACAGTGTCTGAGGCTGAGTTTTACTGAGATGTGGCCCCAGGATGACTGGCACTTAGGTCCAAATGAAATGAGTGAGTCCTTTGCATTTTCAGTAGGAAGTTAGTGAGACTTAATTGTTTAAACCTGGAAAGCATCAGAGAAATGCATATTAAATGTTGTTTATGAAGTGAAAGATGATTCTCAAAGTGTTCTGTCCTGTTCATCTTGTGTGCTAGTGCTGCTTTGGGGATGTGACTGCCCAGAATCTCACTGGCTACAGGCACTGCAGGGCTGAATCTGGAGAGATGTGTTTGCCATCACAAGGCTGGATGACCTCTGTGATTTTTGGATCCAGGTTTCCTGGGCAGCTTTGGGAATGCCACGCCAAATCCTTTTTCTTGTTCTGAATTGGCTTTGGCTGCTCAGAGCCTGGTACGTGGTACCATCTGCCTGGCTTATTGAATGTGTGAGGATGTATAGCTGCTCTGGGAAAAAGGGACATATGGAAAATGATATTTGGTGAATCCCAGGAAAGAAAAGTCACGGGAAACCACCTAATTACGAAGGCTTAATAGCCAGTGAATCGACAGTAAGGAGCTTGGTCCCGAGGTCCTGTGGCATAAATGCGTGATTACGTTAACGCCCCACTGCTACTGGGATACTTTTGTGTTTACAGGCCTTTCTCCCTTATTGCTAGAGGCCTTCAAATCCCAAATAGTCAAAATCTCTATTCAGTGCTGCCTGCTGGGCGTTTAACAAGGGTCCTTGTAACGGGACTCAGTACAAGTACAAACATGAATGAAGAGTGCAGGGGCCACCACAGCACCACAGGCTGCAAGGTAGCCAAATGGAGGCAGCCGCAGAAAAGCAGGATAAAGTAGACAATGACCCTCGGCGCCTCAAGGCATTGCTTCAAAAGGTGTCAACACCAATTAAATTGTAAAGGCTCTGTCAGCTTCTGAAAAGTTATATAGGCAGGGACAGAAAGTACAGAATCAAAGGGGCTGCAATGAGGTTTTGTGTGTCTGGCAGCAGAGCGGGCGTACACATGCTCCTGGCAGTGTGGGATCTGGCTGGGAGCCTCCCAAAGGCAGAGCCATGCTTGGGGTGGAAAAGAGGCAGGAGAGCCAGTGTGGGGTCTCCTGTGCCACTGGTTTTTATCAACAGTGGGGGGAGTGTTTAATAACATGGACCAAGGCTGCTTAAAGAAAAAGCTGAACATTTCTCCCCTGTCTCAGTCAGGGGTTAATACATTTGAAAACTGGATGCAGTGTCTTCCCTGATAAATTCGCTTTCTGTGTGCTCTGAGCATTTTTAATTTGCTTGTAATAAATAGCAGCTCTCAAATTTATTTTATTCATTGCTGTGTAAATTTGCTCATTAGAAAAGGAAGTGGTGTTTTAGTAGCTAATTTCTTTTTGTGGTAGGATATGTATAACTCCTAAATTCTCATGCTGCCTTTCTCCTTTACTCATGGGACTGTGACAGTCTCATCCTGTTCTTTAAATGAAATGGTTGGAGGTGCAGGGTGGAGGCATTACTCTGTGCCTTATTGATGAGGCTGTTGTGATGCACACAGATGTGTACCGTGGTCTTTTCAGTGTGACAGCCAAGCTGTGGAATCTAAGGCACAATGAAAGGGGGGAAAGACTCAGTTTGGTGCTCATATGTGGTAAGGGGGGAAGAAACGCGGTTCTTCTGTGTGTAGTGCCTAAATTTCTATGCAAGAATGTGAAATGCTTTACTTATAAACTAGTTTAAATTGTTTGTACTAAAACAAAGCTTCTAACTATAATATTCATTCTTGTCTGTTGCTCATAACAAAACTGCAAAAAGCTTTTTATGCTCTCTTTAAAACCCAATTTAAAATGTGAATTAAACCAAGGAATTCAAATTGGTTTTAGTCAGAGTTTGTTCATGAAGCATTGTTACTGCAATTCAAATGGCTGGGTGATGCTGATATTAACTCATTTTTGTGGGTTTATGCAGCAAATCAAAGAGATGGTTCATATTTTTTGTACAGTGACTCCTAAATGCGTTATTTTGCCAGATCCCTCTTGGTATTGTAACAAATTGTTTAATGAAAAAACTGATTTGGGAGGAGGAATCTGAGTTGAAAGGTTTGGGAATACTGTTTAAATGAAGAGATATAGAAGTAAGGGCTCATTGCTGAATTATTTTAAAGCCTTTTCCAGAAAAGTATGAGAGTTGATAACAATAACATAAAAGCAACAATCGAATTTGCTGAAATACATTAATCTATCTACAGACAATTTTTTTCAATGACTAGAAGTCTGGATGCTGTTTCATTATCTGATTATTATCGTGTCTTTGGAATTCATAATTTTTAGATGTCCCAATGCCTGGGAAATCAAAAGGGCACTTTCTGACGAAATTGAAGGATGCGTCAGAAATATTCTGAGTGTCTTTTTCTGGGTAGCAGCTCAATTTAGCAAATATAATCTTTTGAAACTTGAGCAGAAGTACTGTGGGGGTGGGTGGGAAGTCAGGCTGCATGTAGCAGTGTTAGGCAAACAGCAGAGGAAGGATGCTGAGGATCCCCTTCTCTGGCCTTGCCAAGACCAGACGCTTCCTGGTGTGTGAGAGGGGAGCAGGTGCATTTTGTACCAGCTGTGAGGACGATTTCTCGAGTGTTTTGGGCAGTCAGCCATGCCCTGTGGCTGTCCCAGCTGTGCCAGTGGTGGGCAGCAGCTGGCTGGCCCAGCTGAGCAGTGGGGTGGGCTTTGGCACAAACACCCAGCTGATCTCCAAAGCCCTTCTGAAACTGAGCAGCCCCGAGGAGGAGAAGAGCCTGTCCCTTTCGCTGCTCTTACAGAAGAGCTGGCAGGGGGAGCTGGCCTTGGCAGCAAATTCCTCTCTGTGCGTGGGGATTTCCAAGCTTTGCATAGGAGTCAGGAGAAGCTTTTGGGATGGGCACCACAGTGCACCTGAGGCAGCACCCAGTGCTGAGAGCACCTGAAATGCACAGTGAGCAGGAGTTGTGAGTACAGCTGTGTGCAGGCAGCAAGGAGGCTGGGAGGGAAACAGGAGCATGCTTGGACAGGTACTGATTAGTATTTCTCCCCCAATGATGATGAAAGTGTGGCTGTGCTTTGTGGGGAGAATGAAGAGAGGGATGTGCCAGAGCTGCCATGTCTGCAGTCATCACAGGTGGTGAGTCCCTCACTGCAGGTGTAACTCATAGGGAAGGGGTACAGCTACCCCAGTTATGGCTCAGTACCAATTTCATCCTGCCCATTTGTCAGCTGTTTCTAGGTAGCTGCCAGGTGGGAGTGGAGAAGTGGGATTATTTCCACACTCTCCTCTAAAACTTTAAAATTCACAAATAATTTGTGTATTGCAAATTGCTGCCCTGTGCAAATGGGGAGAATCCATCCCAGCACTGCTCTGCTGCTGGCTCAGAGGAAGCATGGCTGGGAGCTGGGCTGTGCTCCTGTCAGCCTCAGTATCCTGGAGACAGCATGGATCCTGTGCCTCACCTCCGAATTCCCTGTAAGCAACTTGTATCAGGCTTCTCCAGTTTACAGGAGTAAAGGATTAGTGAGCAGGCGGCCACCGGATTATGGCAGGAGAGTAAAAATTAGTAAGGTTTTGCTGAGGTTTGGGGCAGAGTTCCTCACTCTAATGATGGTTTGCTTTGTACTGATTAATTTTTCATGTGGAACAAAAGAGCTGAGAAGGAAGATATCATTTCCATATAGTGTTTTGCTCTACAAAGCAAAAGCATTGAAGAATGGTGAGAGCATAAATTTTGTTGGTAAATACATGATCAGCATTGCAATTTTTGCCCTTCTGTGGACATTGAAAGAAATTGTGCAAAGAGATCATGATTTTACTGCAAAGATAAAATAGTGCTGCTTCTTTTAAGAATCGTCACGGTGTGGGCATTCCTTGTGATTTAGGAAAGCTCCTCGGTCTCTCCTGGCCGGGGAGGAGAAGCAGGAGCGCGCTGTCACCCGGCCGGCGGGCGGGGAGGGACTCCTGAGCATCGAGAGCTGCTCCCAGTGCCCTGCCTTTGTGCAGCCGCGCAGCACAGAGCAGGTTTTACATGGCTGAATGCATTGTAAACTCTGTCACTTCAGGGTATCGCCCACTTAAACAACATCCTCATCATTTTTCTTAGGAAATGATCTGAGACAAAATATTGAATTATTTAGAGTACCGCTGGGAGAGGGAATTGATTCCTTGCTGTATCAGAGAGAAATAGCTGCTCTTTTGAGGCTTGATCCAAAGCCTGGAGAAGTCAATGAGAATCTTTCCATTGATTTCAATAGGCTTTAGATCATGCTCTTATTCACTCATCAGCTATTTCTCTTTAATTTGAAGAAAACAATGCAGCCTTTCATTGCAAGATACTTAGTTTGCTGTACCTAAAGGAAATACATTCTGTCCTGTTCTGCTGAAAATAAAAATCACTTATGGCCTGCCAAAATAAGTAAGTAGCAAACAGCTTCTTAACACTGCTGAAACTTAAATTTATCCCCTATGCATTTGGAATTTTTCTAACATGTGCACAGTTACCTGCATATGTACATTTTAAACTCAATATGAAATCTTGTGATAACGTTTTATTTCTTTGCAATTAATTCCTCTTGTTTGGAATCAGAAGATGCATCCTACTTTTTCTCTTTCCAGGCTTTCAGATGTGTTTCAGCTTTTGCTACCAAAGGAAAAACTGGAGTAGGCTTTCATTAGTTTCCACTTTCTATCCTGTTCCTGGGAAAGTCAAAATGCAGCATCTCTGTTGGACAGCACTGAAATTTTCCATTTTGACACCAAGTCTGAAAGGAGCAACTAAACTGGGCAGGGCTTCTGCAGCTGCCAGCAGCTTTTCCAGCAGCCTTTTTAAAGACAGAGATGCAAAAGTTATTTTCTTGAATGTCTGACTTACACCCTCTCTTTTCTTGTGCCATGCATATTTAACCAAAATTTATCCACATGCAGAAAGCACTATTCCTATGTGTGCCTTCACAAGGGAGCCCGAGAACAGATCCATAGCCCAATCTCAGTTTGCCATCTATATAAAATGACTCAAAAATGGACCTGACACAAAATGTAATAGGAAAATAGATAACAGTGAGTGCCACACTGAACTTTTGACCTCTTAGGCTGTGCTGGAGTCAGGAGCAGGGTGGACTCCTTGTTGACCACGGGCAGTGTGCCTGCTTCTGAGTGCAGGCAGCAGAACACCTGAGAGCTCTTCTGAGGTTGATGGAAATGCAGTGTAGAGTGCAATTAAGAGAGGTGACAGCCCTGCATTGTGGCTCAGCCTGCAGGGATGGCTGAGGGCTCGTGGAAGGGTCCAGCTTGGGCACCTCCAGGGCAAGCCTGAACCCTGGGGAAGGAGCCAGAAACCCCAGCCAGCCTGGGATCTGCAGCAAGAGGCACAACTTAAAGAATTAACTTTGATTCTTCAGGAGAGCAATCTTTTCACTTCAATAATTTAATGTTTTCAGTAGGTTTTGCTTCTTATCTTGAAGGAGGTATTTTCAGCCATATAATTCTCTCATCCAGAGGGACTCTAAACAGCAGAGTTTTAGTATGCCCAACAATGTTATTCAGAAAATGGGTTGTATCAAATTGTAAACATTTCAAAGCATAAAGAAATCATGAAAGCAATGACACAGTTAACACAGCAGGGACAGAGTGTGTTAAAGCACCACCTGTGAAAACTCCTGCTTTTGGGAGCTATCTCCACAGTCAAAGGCTGGTGAAGAATTAGGGACCTTTTAAAGATAAAAAATTGAAAATATTGTTGATATTGCCCTATGATGCCTACCTACATGTGATAAGACAACTGGACTGGGTTGAGGTTATTTTTTTTTTTAAGATGTGTGAAGGGAAAGTTGAAAGAAGAGAAGCAGTGTGGTTTCAGAAAAAATGCCAGCCAATTTTCATAGCCAGAGGGTTTCTGTCGGGGAAGAGGAAAAATAATAGCTTATATAAAATTCTGAAGTTTTATAAATATTTAATAATACCAAAATATCCGTCAGAATCAATCACAGAATTGGTAACAGGAGCACATTTAAGTCTTGGTACAAGTTCTACGGAAGGTAATCTGATTGCTTGCACTGATTTTTTAGGGAGGGATAAGAGCAATGGAGATATTGCCAAAGATTTTGGGAAAGAAACCAAGATATTTCAGTTAGGAGTCCTTCCAGCTTGGCAGTCACAGGGCAAGGCATGGAGGCTGTAATACTGAGAGATGTTGCTGAGAAATTCTAAGGGCCATTTTGGGGGGAATTTATCAGCTCCCTTTGTCAGCGAACCTCATCCCTCTGCTGAGAGCTAGCAGAGAGCCTGTTTTGTATTTCAACATTTCTGATGCTGCAGAGAGTGGATTATAGCCTGTTAGTATGATATAAGCATGTTGATAGCTTTATCAACAAGAAGGGAAAGAAATTAATCCTCTTTTAATAGGATAATTAATCTTTGAAACTCTAAACTTGCCAGGATGTGATTATTTAGGCAAGTGAATCAAGAAGGATATAAACTGTTATTTAGCACAGTAATATTATAGAAAATTTAATTTCAATGATTTTAATTAAACTCTGAACCAAACATATTTATTTAAAAAAAAATAGTTCAGCATTTCAGATGATGGTTATTTCTGTTACCTCTTTAAATCTGGAACTTACTGGCAGGAATCTTTGTCATTTTTGTAGTTGCTCAAATCTGCTTCCTCTTTAAGTAGGTGATAATTTAGCGGATAAAAAAGAGTTGCTTTCCAAGAGCAAGAAGAGGAGCGGTTGTGGCAAGAGAGAGTGGTGGGTTTATTTCCTGCATAAGCCGTCTCTTTCCCCTTGCTGCTTCCCTTGCACTGCAGTAGAGAAAGCAGAACAGCTTTCAAAACAAGCTGACAAACCTGGTCTCCAAAGCAGGCTGCCTTTATTCTGAGATTTATTTTCTGCTAATTAATTGTCTTCTATTAAGAATTTTCTGTCCATGCCAGTGACTAAAGTTTGCAGTATTTGAATGAACCGTTCTACACGGATACACAGGCAGACTGAATTTAGATCAAAAACAGCTTTATCATAAAACTGAATTTATTATTTCCTTGAAATATGAGAGTAAAAAGAAGATTACCAGACCTAAAAATCTGGAGACATGTGCCCGAGTGTGTGGATAACCAGTAAAGAGTCAAACTGAATTTCCTTGGAGCCACCAGGGCTGGCTGGGGCTGAGCCAGCCTGGTGCTAAGGCTGTGCTGAGATCTCTCTGGATAAGAGCTGGAAGGATGGGAAGCACTTGAGTCTCTTAACACCACAAAGCCAGATCTCTGATTTGTTTGCTTGTAAAATTTCCCCTCCATAAAAGAAAAAGTTCAGAGCCTTCAGTGGAGCTAAAAATCTGTCAGTGACTGATATTTTTGTAAATACAGAAAGAAATTAACGATAATATTAGACTCAGAGCTGTCTCATAATTTCTTTTTCTTTCTTTCTTCAACTGTATTGTAAACTTAAGCAAAACTGTGATTAGCCCTGGCTGTTTGCATATCTTGACAGCTATAGATATATACTTTGTCATCCATTTGTAAGCTTAAAACATTAAATAAATGAGCTGAAAATGGGGTATTTATTTTACTACTCCATATTATACATTTATACTCAGTAAATTGGAAAGCTATCTGGGTTTTTTTTAACTTGTGTTTTTAGGAGTGTGTTCCTCCCAGGACTTGTAGAAATTAAGTTTTTGGTTAACATTTCAATTTTAGATGGAAATAGTACTAGGCAATCCAACAGAAATTTTGATAGGGATGAAATTACCTTTAATTCTTTCCTTCCTCTCTAAGGTTAAATCTTACTCTCATTTAGATTAAAGATGGAAATACCTCCATGTGAAAGCAAACTATATTGATTTTGGGGTTTGGGGGTTTTTGGGATTTTTGCATATAGAAAAGAAATTATACTGGGAAGGTTTAAAAATCCCTTGTTGAATAGATGCTTCACAATTAGCAGCTGTGATTTTGCCTATGAGCAATGGCTAGAATTCTGCATTGTGATTGTTGATTATTAGAAAAAATTTTGCTCAATCATCTGTTTCCTTTTATTGTCTTATATGCAGTTATTTTCATTAAAATCTACAATTAATGAGTTTGCTGAGTTGAAATTCCTTGGTCTTGGGAAATATTTCATAATTGCAAATATTCATATATCCGTCCTCCTATCTTTGGCATGTTCAGCTTAAAAATGTTCCTTATTATTTGTTGATGAATAATATTCAGATTTGGTTGGGCCAACACTGCTGACTTAGACCCACTGCCATTTTCAAAAATATGACTCTGAATTTTTTGCTGCTGGAGTCCATTTCTGGAAGGAGACCTGGATCATTAGCTGACGGGAAATGGCATAATTACATTGAAAACAATTTCCACTAATTGATTATCTGGCTGATTCAATTTCCAGTCTTGGCTCCCACTTGGACCAGATGCAACATTATCTCTCAGTATAACTCATGGTTAAATTTTACTGAAACTATATCCCTATGAAATTTCTCTCTGTGCAACAGACTTAGTATTTATCTATCTATCTTGTTAAAATCTAAAATAAATTGGGGCAATCCCATGCCACATTCAGGAAAGTGTCCTATTTTTGGTCTCCATGCCAACTCTCTGGAGAAGTGTCTACTATTTTGTACCATCATTATGGGTACATTCTCTTGTTACAGATAATAAACCTGCTCTCCTTTATATCACCCTAGTCTATTCATTTAAAAATTGTTTCATTTTTACCACACTAATGTTATTCTCACCAGCTTGGCAACCCTGGGATAATAGCATAAATCAGCGAATTATTATTTTTGTTTAAGGCATTTCTAATTTTTAATTAAAAAGAAAAGTCAGACTCTTGCTGATCACCTACAGGATTGTGACTCTCCATGGTTACCTGTCACTCAAAGAGATCTAGCTCTGAGGAATGCTAATTAGCACTGTTAAAGCACTGGTAATTGAACTGTGGAGACAGCCTGCAGAAGGAGGCTGTTTGCATTCAGCACTGCTTTGCCATTTAAATGGACGAGTACAGTCATGAAGGTACGGTGGATAAAAGCAAAAAAAGCACTCAGGCTGTAATTTTTCATTTTGACTTCAAAGTTGTTTACCAAAGTGTTTCCTAGAAACGAGTGCCCCCACCAAAAAAGTGTCAGGCGTAGCAACTTCGCTGACAGCCTACGCCTAAAAAGTGCACAATGCCCTTCATCTCCAGCTTCCCTTGGTGCCTGGAGCAGCTGCTTGCAGCACTGGAGCTCGAGATGCTGCCTGGGATGACCCACACTGCTCCCCACTCAGTGCTGGCATTTCAGGCCAAAGATTAAATATTAAGGAGGCACCAAATTGAAAACAAGCTGCAGAAAAACCCTGAAGGAAGTTGGTGTTCCCACTGAGGTTGACGACTTTTCCAGATACTTCTTTGACTCCCAGTGCTGTGTAAGGCACCTTCCATTATAGTCTTTACAGGGTTTTTAGAGGCTTGCTGAGGTGAAGCAGAATGTCTCTTGGCACAGTAGAAGTGAAACTCAAAGGCAGGCTGTCTAGCACCTTCAGCTGGGCTTGATTTTTCTTTGAAGGAAGTACTCAGCATCTCCTGAATATCTAATACTTTTCTAAAAAGCACCCCAGAAGTGAGGTAGCCACGTTGTGCTGATCTTTGCCATCTCTTAGCTTGTGTGATCTCTTTCTTTTTCTGTTGTACAGCTCAATGTCTCAAACTTTTCCCCATGCCTTCAAAGACTTGTATGTTTCTTTAGTTTAGCAAATATGAACAAACTCATTCAAAAGTATAAGCTGTACAGTGCAACACTTACATGAGTCATACAGTTAGATGTTTTGGGAATACTGATTTTAAAATGTGCCATTCTGCTAATAGAATCATAGAATATCCTGTGTTGGAAGGGGTCTACACAGGTCATCAAAGTTCAGCTCCTGGCCCTGCAGAAGGCCCAGATTCACATTACGTGCCTGAAAGTGTGGTCCACATGGATGAAATCCAATTTTTTCCTGTTTGTCGGGTAAGGGTGTGCACATTATAATACCTGAAAGGTTATGAACTGGTCATTTGATTATGTGAAGTGAGTATTTGCAGCATATGACAGTTATACTCTATTAAGCTGTGAATATTTCAGAGACATGCTAACTCAAGTATTTCAGGATACTTTTGAGTAAAAAAAGCAAAGATATGATGATGCAGAAAATTTCCAGGCGTTATCACCACTGATGACTTAAATTTGAAATCCCTTTTCTCCTGAGTGGAAGACCTCATCTATTCTCAATGGATGAAACTGACTTCAAATCTCAGTGAGTCCAGGACTTCACAGAGACATTTCAGTGTGTGAAACTGTCCAATGGATATCATGCAAATGCTACCTTTATGTATCCCCACCTTTGCTTTTATTTATCAAAAACTGTTTCTGTGTGAGATGTTCCTAGTGTTTTTAATTTTAGCTGCTTTGTGGAAAACAGTATGGACACACATCTTCCATGTTATGAGGAAATAAAAAGATTGATATTTTCATGTGCTGGCACATTCACCATGTTTTTTTATCACAGGCCTTTTACAGGACACATCATCTCTTTTAGCTGCTAACTGTGGCCTGTGCCAGCTGGGTGGAGAGGGACACACACACCTTTTCACAAGATTTACACTTTGCTATTCAAAGGTACTAGGGGAAAAATTCACATCCCAAGGTGTTCTCAGGAGTATAATGGCAAATCACTGGCTTTTAATCTGAACCATCTCAGGCTGTTGCCTTGGGAGCACTGTCTTTTTTCACTCATTTGCAGGTTAGGTCTGAAGGGGGTACTGTCTTCCTCTCGTTTATGTCAAGCTGTTATCTGCTTAGGAGTTCCTCATGACTCTTTGTCTCTGAAACACTTCTTCCCTGCCAGGACCCCGGTGAAAGGTGGGCAGGGTGCAGTGTGTGTTGAATACAGGGCATTGTGCAGGGTCCAGACCCCAGTGAAGGGCACAGGGCAGCCTGGCGTGGTTCCCCCAGCGGTGGTGCCAGGCAGAGCATCCCCACTGTGGAATTCCCTACCAGGAATGCCTTAGGGGGCTGTGGAGCTTTACTGCTTCTCACTATGACTGGGCACCTGCTGGAGCCTCTGGAAGCTGTGCCCATACCCCTTTGTGCTGGCAGGCACCTGAAAATCAGAAGAGAGACTGTCCCTAGCTCCCACCTGTCAGTTAAGCCAGCAAAGAAAATCAGCCTCAGAAAAGAATGCTCTGACTTAGCTACCCCAAAGAAAGGCTGAATCCTTTGGATGGTTCAGCATCCAGCCCTCAAATACATGACATTATCTATCCCTTAGTTTTGAAAGCCTTTTAGTTAGGGCATAGGTTGGTCCCTATGGAGACCATATAGAGCCTTTATTAGGAATAGGGCTGGCAAAGGAATGAGAGATGCTGTATCAGGGTCTCCAGAGGCACGGGCTCCCATGAGCCAGTGCTTGGCTGGCAGGTGCTGCTGTCTCTGCAGCCCATCATGGTCTGGAACAGCACAGCTCTTGGGTTGTGGTGAGGTGTGGTTGAGTAGACTAGACCAACACTGACCTATCAGCAAATAGACTTCAAGGTCATTTCAATCAGATAGTGACCTACTGCATGTCCCAGTCATCTAGCAGGGTGAGCTAATTTAGAAAGACCTATTTTTAGGGATCTGTGATGGCACATGCCTCACTACAGGTCACCACATGTATCTCTGCCGCACTGCAGGTAAAATGCTGTGTTGAAACAACTTCTTCCTCTGTGGCTTGAAGGTAACAGTATTGTATCAAATGTGGTTTTGCTCTTCCTCGTCTGTCTCCAGAGAATTACACTGGTTAGACTCACACAAAGGACCTGAGCTCTGAGCTCAGATAGTTTCTAAGTTTGCAAACCATTTGCAACTGTCAGCATCAGGTGCATTGAGCAGAGGAGCCATAATTCTGTGGGGAATGTGGTAATGTGGAATGCTGGAGCAATAGATATCCTGTTTATTTTAATCAGTGTTAAGAAGAAAAAACATTGGAAACAGGAAAATTAGACAGTGACTATTAAATTGGCATTTTGCCTCTACTGACTTGCCAGAAAAAATATTGGTGTTACTAACAAACCCAAAGGCAAAAAGAACAGGTGACTTACCTGCTGTCACTCAGCATGTGAAAACCGGAGATGAGACACTCGTTGTCCTAAACCCATGCCCAGTCCATTAGCTCAAGCTTCCTGACATGTAGTCTGTTAGCAGAGACACATAGTAGGAGCAAGAAAAAAATCTGATGATTCATTTTTTTAATCTGCCTAATCTTTTCCAGGGCAGAAAAGCCTTTTTCTTCTTAGAACTTATCTGCAAAGGGATATTTGCTGTTATGATTCTGGCAGTGCAATAATTATATTGCATTCAAAGCAATTTAATCTGAACTGCAGATAAGTACTTCAGTACTAAGAGTTGCAGCAGTGTGACTGTAGCAGGTTAGTGCCCTGTTACAGGCAGGATAATTGCCTCAGTAAGTCCCCCTGTGTTGACAGGCCCTTAGACAAGCAGAGTAATGCCCATTTCCCATAAGTGGCCACATCTCAGAGCACCCACTTGCCCCCAGTGCCAGTGACACTGACAGCTGGATTTCTGAGCAGTGGTTTATGCAGACACCCCTAAAGCAGCACGTGGCTGGATTTCACACCGGTGGTGGGGTGTATGGTTGGGTGCCTTGTTTTGGGATTCAGGCAAAGCAAATGCACACAATGTGCTCCACAGGACAAGCCAGTACAAAGGCACAGCTGTTTTGCACCAACAGTGATTTTCCAGTACGTTTTACACCAGATGAAAGGTTGTGATGTGTCCATTTTATTTGAATGTGCAGAGGATGCTGGAGGCTGGATCCTTTGCTCCTGTAAATAGGCATTGCTCCATTCTCTTTGGTGCCTTTGTGTTATGCTGTCACCTGATAACATTTGGTTTACTTCTCTGGCAAAAATCTATAAAAGCCTTCTGCTTTTGCAAGTGAACACTAAGTAATTGTACCAGTTCAAAAATAGCTTAATATGAACACTAAGAAACCTTTCTCTGCTAATCACAAACAAACCTGTGTTAGTTACATGTACATTTGTATTCTCTTATCAGTGAAGTTTTTGAAAACAGTGGTAATTGAGATGAGCTGGGCTGAATGTCTGTGCAGGCACCCTTAGCTGCCATGTGCAGCAGTGCTGCCCAGGGACCTGGGTCACATCCTGCCAGGCTCCAGAGAGCCACGTGCCTCAGTGCTGGGGTGGTTATTGCCCCACGTGCCAGCCTGATGGAATTCATTGCCCTCTTCAAATGGAGCCTACTCCAGCAGGGAGAAGAAAGGTGGAATAGAGGTGCTGTGTCCCTCAAACTATTGCTTTTTGGAGTGTTCATGTGATGGAATAAGTGCTCCCTGGTGGATGATTGCTGGAGGCTGCTGGGCAGCTGGAGTTTATGGTGACGTGCTGGGGGATGCAGCTGCTCACCATCGACTGCTGTGTTGTGCTGGGGGAGGGACACCAGCCCCAGCCTCCTGGGCTTCTGTCCCCCAGGAGCTCCCCTACAGCCTTGTTTCCTACCAAAGTCAGGTAGAAATGTGTGACTTCAGCAGGTGCTGGCCCATGCAAAGCTGTTGTGCAGTGCTGTTAGAGCAGATCTCGCCTCATCACCTTTATTACTGAAAAATTTAGCCATTTGACTTGAATATCACATTTCCTCTTCTGATTGTCAAGCCATTCCTAAAATAGACTTGGAAACCAATTTGCAGTTTTGTCCCTCGAGTTCTTACACTGGTTGTGGGACAAAGGGCTTTGTGTCAAAGAGATATCTACCTCCAGCACCAAGCTCAAAGAAAAAATGATAATAAAACACTTTAAGGAATGCATTTCACAGTTTATCCTTGGTGTGAATTGTTTCTTACACTGTGAACTTTTTGGACCGTAGGGCTGAGAATTTTCCTTCAAGTCTGTCATGGTTTACAACCAATAGAGATCTCAGAGCAGACATGGCAAAGCTTCTGCTCTGAACTCCAGAGAATGTGGAAATGGAGCTCTAATGAGAGCTCTGTCCTGTGACAGCTTTCCCAGCAAAACAACAAACTGGCCATGCTCTGGTTGAAGACTGGAAACCCTGAGGGGATACTAATATGGCATGTACTCACTTCCTGATTAACCATACCTGCTGAAAAAGCTTTTTTTGTTCTTGGGATCTTATGAATTGCTCCAGTCTGAAGGATTATATTACAGAGCAGTTCATCAGTATGGCATTTCCTGGAACATATTCAAAGAAATATGGTGCAAGTGCATATATTGGCATAGAGTCTTCAACCTTCCTGTAAATGAAATATTACCAAACCCAGAAAACAACCCCTACAAAGAAAAAAGCCCCAAACCATTACGGGTCTCTGAGGTGTCTAAAACTAGGTGTGGACTAGGTCATAAAGTGCATTTTGTTAGTGTGATACTTTCAGCTTGCTTCTGAAATCAGTTCAGTGCTGTTACACAGCTATATGTTTCTGGGTTAATGCTGACATTAGCTCAGAGTTCCATTCAAGGAGTTAGATGCTTCTTTGCAATGAAATGCAGAATTTTGGCAGGTTGTCCACAGCTCTGTGGTTGCACATTTTGAAAGTGTCCATGCATCTCAGGATGAATTCTGTTGACTCTGGTACTAATCTGAGAGAGAGCTCCTGTGGTTTTGTGAATATATTTCAACCCTCTGGCTGTTCCACAGCCTGGGTACCTTTGGAGGATTGTTGCATAACTAGCAGGTAGATTTGAAGCCTTCTGAGGCTGGTGGGAATTGTTTCCATCACCTTCTGTGGATGTCTCTGCTGCCAGGTGACTTCTTTCCTCCTGTGCCTTGTGCAGTCCTGCAAGAGGAGGTGCAGTAAAGCAAGAGCAGCTGCAGAGGTGAAGGGAGCGTGGGTTGGGAAGGGCTCTGGAGAGACTGTGTGTTTTGGAGCACAGAATGCAGACAGAGAACTTAAAAAGATTTTCAGGCTTTAGTTATGAATCAAAATATGTAAGTAAGCTCTTGAGAGAAGGTCCAGCAAGCAAACGACTGTTCACAAAGAAATATCTGTGATAATTTTCAACTGAGGGAACTGAAGAGAGTTTTGTGGGTTTGGTGTGGTTGCTTATCACCAGAGATAGTGGCTAAATTGCAGTACAATGTGATTGATTCAAGCCTCATTTTCTTCATGTGAAATATTAATGAAAATTCACGCATACCATGCTTACATTTGTCAGATAAAATTCTCCCAGAATTACTTAGCTGCACTTCTAAGGGCTGAGCAGCAGTGCTTACAGTGAAAACACTGCTTTGGGCTCGAGACCAGTCATTGCAGCTCTCTAATATTATAGAAGCTGTCTAAACAACAAGCAGCTGCAGGTACAGGAAAACTGGCAGTATCAGCAGTTCAGAAAGCCATGGAGTGGTGCTGAAGGCATGTCCCTCTCTGCTGAGGTGTGGTGCTGGCAGCAGGGGGGTGCCAGCCTCATGATTCCCCCACGGGAAGCAGAAGCTGTGCAGAAGGACACGCGCTCCAGGGGTCTCGAAGATGTGTTTCAGTCACTCACCTAAACACAGCCTTTCTGGCTAAGCAAAATCCCCAGTGATATCCCACTAGTGACACAAATGATGTTAATTTTCCAAAGCCATGCCAAAGAGTTTAGTTTTCTCCTTTTAAGCAGCTTAAGTATCCAACTTGAAGCTGGGAGCAAATTGCATAGAAAACCTGTTTTGGGGGGGAGAAAAGTATAAGGGAAACAGTCCCATATTAGTAATGAATGAAGTAAATGTGAATGAATGAAATAAATTATTTACTATTGCTGCTGATCACTTTTCCCTTGCAACTGCATTGTGCAACATCAGCTCCCTGTTTGTTTGAGCAGAGCAGCAGCTGCAGCTGGTGTATTTCAGGCCAACTCCCAAGCAGGTGGTGGCTCCTGTTTTGTAACTTTCTCTTCTGTTTTAAGCAGGCAAAGGACGCTGTTTTAGTCAAGACGCTGAGCATGGCCTACAGACTCTTTAGCACCAGTTGAAGATAATTTTTTGTACTGGTGGGGGTTAGAGGCCTTATGTTTCAACTAAGACCCCACAATCCTTGATATGATGCAAACATAAGTGCTTTCCTTCTACATGGGCACAGCCCTGTAACCATGGAAAGCATCAGAGGAACCTCCTTGCAAGCTCAGAGGTTTGGCAATGGGACATTGGCAACAAGACTACGCCAGCTGTCTGTGGTCTTTCCTGGCCTGATGTTTTGAAAGTGAGTAAATAATGAGGAGGAACAGGAGTATGGATTCATACCTGAATGGATTCATACCTGAAGCTCTTTGGAAAATGGGGCACAGACAGACTACCTACAAATACAGTTAGCTTTCTCATATTAAGTAATTACTGTTGTCACTTCCATTTTACAGGTAGGAGATGGAAAAGCTACGTAAAAATTCAAGCTTACCATTGCAATGTTCCTGACAGAGCTGAGAGCAGATCACAAGATCCCTGAGTTTTGTACCAACCTGAGGGGTGGTCTGAAGAGTCAGAGAGGTAGTGGCAGCACACCAGCAGAGGAGGGCATACATAGCTGTAGAGTGAGCAGTGCCCATCATCTCCATGTATTACTGAAATGAAAGGAGCCAGGAACTTCACAAACCTACAGCCAGCCCAAACCCTTGCTCCACAGAAGTAAATGTTTTTTATTCAATATAAGGAAGCAGTAAGTTGATGTAATTGGATCTTGAACTTATTTACCAAGACTTTGAAATGTTGCTGTTTACTCTTGCACAGTCATTGTGCCATTCCCAGCACAAATCTGGGAAAGGCAATATCAAGGGTTTAAGTTTTCCATCTGACTCAGACCAGGGGTTTGTCTTCATGTCTGAAGCAAAGGTGTCTTCCCTCTGGTCTGGGAGGGTATGGTAGCTATCAGGCTGCTACAGACAGAGCAAACTTCTAGTTTTCCCTTTTTCCCCACAGTTCTTTCCTTGTCTGTGGAAAATTTAACTTTTCCCTGGCACTAGGCCTGAAACTGTGGTTCTGTCTCTCAGGTGACAATCTGAAATCTCTCATTACTGTCTTCTCAGCCAAAATACCTTCCAGGGGTTCATGTAAGCACAGAATAGCATAAAGAGCAACTAGAGGAACAGATGCTCATGTGCAGGGGGCTCTGCTGTGGTGGTTTGGGAGCACTATTGAAAGGGCAGGTGTGGGTTCAGGATGCCTCCTGTCCTTTGGAAGAACGGAGTTATTACCAAGTTAGAAGTGTGTAAGTGGCCTACACAGTCTCCTTTGATTTATAGCAAGCAATTATTTTCCTTTCTTCTTAACACTTGGAAGTGAACTACACTAACACAGCAGAAAGGCAGGCAAGAGTTATGCTATTTACAGAAAGAAAATGTTTAAAAGAGTTGAATTCAAAGCAATTCTACTGTTGTTTTCCAGTCCAGTTTTCAGACTGGAAACTGGCTGAAAAGTGAGTGTGCAGCTGGACACAAGGTTGTATGGCCCATGATTTTTAGAAGAGCCATAAGCTATTTTGCAGGTTTTCCATCAGAGTGTTGGTACAGACGGCAAGACTTCCACAGGGATTTGCTCCAGGTCTTCCCCTGTGCCTCTTGCAGGTGTCATGGGGAAGCCTGGAATAGCTGAGCCTCAGGGATGATTTAATTCCTTGCTTCTGCCCTGTCATTTAATCTCCATTGTTCTGCCTTTTCCCTGTGAATATGGCTTCTGACAGTATGTTTGCTGCCTTCTCCATCAAGATCACTTGTGCCTTGCTCTAGGGACAAGTGACATAAAGCCCTTCTTGCTCAACAAGCGAGGCCCCTTGTGCTGCCATTACAGTGCTCTGACTGAATGCAAAACCCAAGCTGGTATTGCTCATACTTAATCAATTGTGTCACTGCTGAGGTATTGGTAATTCCTGAGTTGTGCCTGCTAGGCAGGCTGGGAAAATAGTAAGGAATGGCCAGGAAGAAAAATCACTTTGCAACAACCAGACGTGCAGAGGCAAAAATTTACAGCATCTGCTCCTTGGGCCTGAGACAAGATGACTCCATGCAATGCAAGGTAAGCTCATCTTTTCACTGTTGTGCTGCTTTCCTCTCTAAATTTCAAACATCAGGGTTTTCACTTCTGTGCCAAGGGTGAAACTGTTGATTGAATGCTCTCTTCTGTTGGGAAAATTTCTGGTTTCTGCATGGTAGGGCTATTGCTTCTCAGAGCAATGCTTCTTTACTGCACATTTTAATTATTGCTCATTGAGAATAGGATAAATGGAGCTTGAAGTCCATAGCACTAAAGCTATCCACAGACAACCTAAGTGTGCCTGTTACTGTGCTTAGATGATGTCAGCAGCATACCATTTACCTAACCCATAAATGTCACTGATGTGATTTGTGCCGCTGAAGAAGATTTGGGGAGAAATTCTAATATGCAGCAAAAGAAAGAAACCTTTAAGGAACAGATGGACAGGCAGGATTTTCACACTCACTGTTCATATGTAAGAGCCTGGAGAAGCCCATATTTGAGGCAGCAGATTTTTGCTGGGGGTGAGCACATCTTGCACACCCTTGGCGCCTGTGCAAAGGAGCCACCTTCCCATGGCACGCCGTGCCCACAGCAAAGCCCTGTGCGAGCCCGGTGGGTGTGAAGAGGTGCCAGGTGGGTGCCAGCTCCATGCCTGCCAAGAGAGTTATCCTACCAGCAGGGGCTGGAATGAGCATGGCTGGGCCAGGGGAAGGGCAGACACCAGACCACCAAACTGCTCCTTTGAGCAGATCTTCCTGCCTCTGCTGCAGCTGTGGGCTCGTGCTGTGCTCCTTCAGGGATGTAGGGCACTGGTGAGGGACATGGGGATGCTGCCTCTACCAGCCTTTGAATTCCAAGTAGAAATTTTGCTGTTTGAGTGGAAGAAAAAAGTCTTGCAAACTCTTGTGCGCTTGCCTGTTCTCAGCCTGTGGTTCCCTGGGTGGGCTCCCCTGTGACTCTGAACCCGTGCTGCAGCAGCATCTGCAACTCTGCCTGCAGCTTCTCCTCCGAGCTCCCTGCTGTGCTGCTCCTGGGTCCTCTTCCAGCCCAGGGGCGGCCTTCTGCTCCAGAGGTGCTGTTCAGAGCAAGGGCAGGTCAGAAGGAAAGTTGGGATATTTTTGATTTTTTTTCCCTAGTCTCACAGTCTGCCATGAGACAATGTAGGTCAGTGACAGGGCAAGGCTGGGGACACTATAGGTGTAGATGCTCTTTGTGCACCAGGGTGTCACACAGCGTGTTCCACAGACCATTTTATTTTTGGAGAGTGGCGTGAGGGAAAAGTTACACCCTCTGAATTTAATTCCTGATTTATGTGTGTCAAGTTGGGTGTATGTTTTTTTTCCCCGTTTTCCCCCGTCCTTTCAGGGGATAAATTTGTACTTCTTTCTGGTCTCCATCTGTTTGACGAATTCATGGTGCCATCTGCTGATTGCAGATGGAATTAGCACGGAGTCCTGGTCGGGGATAGCATTCTGCACTATAATTCAAAATAGAATTTAATTGTGATTACAATTGTGATTACAAACATTTTTAAATATGGAAAGCATAAAATACGTGGATTTTTTTTTTCCCTCACCAGAGAAGCTCAGCACCTCTAAATTGCCTTGACTGCTTTGGCATATATTTCTGTCTCTGGAGGAGCTGGAATAAGATCTGTACCTCTGAAATGTCATTCCAAAAGTACAGTGGAGGCCGATGGATTTCTCCTTGCCCCTGTGCTCAGAGAATCTATATACTTCTGCTCCTGCTCTCCCCCTCAGATTGAGAAAAAGCTTTCAAAAACATTTTGAGCTTTTTGGAAAAAGGGAAGATTAGGGTTTTTTCCCCTTTTTTAAAAAAAACAGCAGTAACAAAACCCAGCAGATCAAAATGTATGCTTTGAATTTGTTTGTGAAGCAGACAAATTCTTTCCCCTCTTATCTAGAATTAGCAATATTACACAATATGATCACATGGGAAAAACCTGCAACTTAAAAACCCAAAACAAAAAAGCCACCAGTGAGTGGGAAAAAATTTATCTTGGCTGTCTTCACACATGCTATTTCTAAAATTCAGATTGCCAAAAGCCCCAAACCTCTTGACTGGGAAACAAATAAATAATTTGCCGGTTCTACTGATGGTACATGAACAGGGATGAGCTTTGCTCCTGCAGATCTCTTCTCCAGCTGTCTCATGCTATTATTGTCTTTTCTGAGCTGACTGCTCCTTCTCTCCCAAACTAGCTGTTTCTCCTGAAGCAGCCAGCTCTTCAGGAGTTTTTTTCCTGTCCCCAGGCAGATGCACAGCATCACCATCCTAAGAGTCTGGCAGGCAACCTGGGAAACAGGGTATGGGGCTAGAGTTTGAGATCCAGGACACCTCCATCCCCAGGTGGCTGTTGTCTTTTGATAAGCTCTCTATGAAGAGTGAGCAATAGAAAATGTGTAGGAATCAAGGGGAAACATCTTTAAAAAATAAAAGTACTTCACTGAATGCAGAAGGGCTGAGAGGCTTAATTGAGATACTTCAGAAGCAAAGCCAAAAGTATCTGGTTATTTTTCCTTTAGAAGAAAACACAAAATGTATTCAAAATGGCAAACATTTTCCACATAGGCTTTTAAAGCACAGCCCCCTTTCTGTCCTTTTTCTGTAAGCACAGTGATTGCTCATAATAGCTTGCCCGTGTTCCTAAGGTTAATAGATAAAATAGATAAGAGATAATAGTGTTCCATGTAGCAGTGCTTTAGGGAATACTGTGAATATTGAGGTAATTGGGGAAGTCTGTAATGGGGAACGGGGGGTCACTGAAGAGAAGTCAAGGTAAGATTAGAAAAGCTGAGCTGCTGATCTCGGGAATACTTGATAAAGGTCAGAACTAGAGGCCACCAGATCACTTTCTCTTGAAATACAGAGTCAAATAAAAAAAGGAGAGGGTAGGACTAGAGCAGCACCCATTATTTCTGACATCTAATTATTGTATACATATTGTTATTTAAATAGGATTAGCCAGCAGTAATGGTAATTCAAAAGTCCCTTCCCTTTATATACCTGAGAGATTAGTCTGCCTACCAGCAGTGCAGTGGCATGCTTAGAGATGGGCATAAAAGATGATGGATTGGTTAAGAAATAACTTTATGGTTTTCTTATCTCTTTGTACAATTAGGTTCAACTTTGAACAAGCTGTTAATGGCAGGTGGTGGTGAGCCAGCTACAAGTTAAGAACAGGCTTGAATTATGCTATAAATGGACAGCCAGTATTTACATGAAGAATGTTTGGAATTTGGAGGGTCGTTATTTTAATCCAGGTCAGACCTGTTAAATTAAAGTCTTTCAGTAAAAACAATGCAAATGGGATTTTTTTTAAAATGTGCCTTTTTAAAGCCACCCCAGGGATAAACACATGGAATATTTTTTGTTTTCTACCAAGTGTAAGAGACACAAGTTAGAATTACCTATGGCTTCTCAGTTAAAAATGTTCCTCAGTCCTTCTGTTGTATCAAACCCTATACAAACTCTGAAGTTTAATAGTAATAATTTGTGTTTGATGACTCCTGGGTACCACAGCCATGAACCAGGACTGCAGTGAGGGTGGGACTTGGAGGTGAGGTCAGAAGGGTGGATGGTTCCTATCTTCAGGAGTTTGTAGCACAACGTAGCAACAGATGAATGGGGGAGTCAGAAAACAAAGAAGTTGAGATGCTGTTGGGTAGTACCTTCAAAACACAATTTGTTTTAAGGTTGCCATGCTCTTTTGGTAGGATTACTAGGAGTGCAGAGAAGGAAAATGAAGCAATGTGATGTGTGTCTATGATGAATTCCAGTTAGAGAGGGAGAAAGCATGAAGATAATTATTTGAAAAAGTAATTAGAGGATATTGAAAACTGGATGCATAAGGTAAGTGGAAATTAAGGAGGTTATGGTGGGAATAAATTAGGGTACACATTAGATGTAAAGAAAAGCAGATTGCATTTTGTGTGAGAAAAATGTTGGCCTGATGAAAGTGAGAGGCCAGGAAAATTTTGCAGGGCCTTATATTTTTGGGTTTTTCACTCTTCACAATGGCACTAGTGTCTGTGAGAAAGAGACTAACCAACAAACCATTACTACAGCATACCTGCACTCCCTTGGTGAGGTAGATATGCTTAGAGATCCTGTGAAAGGCAGATGAAACCTGTATATAGAATTAGGGAGAGATGACTTCAAGTCTTTCAGTTATGTCAGCAGTGTGATCTTTGTTAATAAGCCTTCTCTGCCTTCTTTCATTAGAACCAATACACAAAAATATAGGGTACCCCAATGGTTGGTGGCAGCCCCCACTGTGCATAGGAGCTGGATATTGCACATCTAGCAATTTCCTTAGGGCAGTAGCCTGAGGCTTTAAGTCAAGAACTGGACCTCCTACAACCCCCTGCTGTTGGGAGTGTGCCTCCTCTCGTTTATAGGTCTGTGATAAGATTGCTCTTTCAATTCCCAGTTCTTCCACAGACACGCTGAACACCAGCAGTAGCCTATAAGGTCAGCAAATGCCTCTGTATGTACCACTGATGTTCTTTTCTCCACAAACATTTGTAAGCACTGCAGTGCCAGTTCCTGGGCTGACTCCTGCCCTCGGCTGCTGTTGGTGCTCTGCATGCTCCAGTCTTGCACGAGCTGCTGAAGGGAAGCAGGGCACTGAAACACAAACTCACACAGCCTCGTTAGGTTACATGCACCTTCACACTGATCTTCATCTCACATGGACCTGAATTTACAAGGTAAAGGAATAGTTAAAAGACTTGGAGCCAGTTGCAGAGGGGTGAGACAACAGAGGCTCATTAAACTTTGTCTGCAAGTCAGCTGTAAACTGCATAGTGCCATTTTTGTTAATGCTTTGAGTTTTAATAGCATGCTGTCTTAACTAGCACACATTTAATCTTACCTTTGAATCTCAAGCTTAATTTAAAAGCTGCACAAAATTTTGAGGAATGCTGGCATCCACGTTAGAATGTAGGATACAAGTTTGCTCTCCATTTTAAGCAGAGGAAAGATATTTTCACTCTGAAGTACATCAGGGACTTGATTTTACTATCCACAAAGCAATTAATAACATATTAGTATATATGACTAAATTTGGTGTTTGCTGACAAGTCCACATGCTTCTGTGTAGAACATATTTTCTTCTGAGTACAACATCTTTCTTAACCACCAAAAAGTATAAATATTGGTCTTAGTGCTTGAACGAGTCACATGTCAAACAAGTGAATCATTTCTAAACACCATGCTTTACTGTGGAATTGCTGAATTTCTGTGCAGATCAAAGCTGTGACAAATTTTCGTGTTTCCCTGAAAATGGCTGTATCCATTTCTTCTGTTCAAGCAGACTTGGTCCAGAGTACTGCAGTGTGTTTCAGGATGAGTTCTCTTTATTAAAGCCATTCTCACTGAAAATAATAGAGCAGCACAATTTTAAGCTTGAGCTGATTGAAAAACTTTTCATGGAAAGTTCTCTCAGAAAGTACCAGTTTTCCTGAGAGGCACTCCCACTTTGAAATTCTCTTTAGCTCTCCAGTGTACCCTGCAGCCTGTGTCATTGACAGTGGGTATTCTGGGCAGCAGAGTGCCTGCACACAGACCTAGCACAAACTGTGACCATGCCCTCATCTTTCTTGTGCCTTGTTAGGCTGGCAACCCCCTCCATCACAAGGTGTTTTTCTTACTGGATCTAGTTTCAGAGAGGAGCAATAGCATCAGCAGAGCAGCAGACGTGCTGGGACATTGTGGAACAGCACAGCACAGAAAGTGCCTGAGACAGATGCAAAGCTCACAGATTTTTACAAAACTGTGTTGCTTGGTACCTTGTTGGTATCATCTGACTCACAGAGATTCACAGCAGGTGACAGTCAAGCCTTTGGTGGTTTTCTCACAATAATTCTACATAAAAAAAGTTTGGAAGGAATATTTCCAGGTCTAAAATCCTTTATGGTGACTATTGGCTCTTTTAGGCAGTGATTAAGTAGAAACTGAAACTGAATCAGTAGAAACTGAATCACTCAGGCTTGAATTTGATACAAAAAAGTAGAAGAGTAGTTTTTGTTTATTTTCCCAACGTAAGTAAATACTTATATTCAGAAAGAGAAACAGAATGAATAATGAAAATTACTTTAACTTCTTAAATACAAAGGATATATATGGGACGTATATACTTGCTCATATATATAAATGTATCAGTCAAAACTGTAGAAGTTAGTAGGAATTGGAAATGGGTGTACTTATGGAAATGGGTGAGGATTATCTAGAATCTTTACCATGGAGTAAATTATTGTCTCAATGTCACTTTTGTGGGTAACTCCAAAGGATGTGGAAGAAAAATGGTGTAAAAACAGGAGAAAAGTGCTGAATGCTAATTTGCTTACTCCAGAGGTGAATGGAAAAGGCATTAGGGAAAATACTGTGAATGGATTTGGCAGCCTGTGCCATAAGAAACATTACCCATAGCACATGCACACAGAGCAGTTAAGTGTTAATAGGAAGCAATACTTTCATTTTTTTCCTTGAAACTCATCTTAGTAGATATGTTGTTAAGAAGTGTTAATCGGTTATAAGACACAATTATTTCATTTATTAAACATTCTTTGCTGCTGCTAACAGCTGGGAAACCACAAGTAAGAGATAAAACATAACCTCCTGATGCTTGGGGAGCCAGGTTTTTGGAAAGTCAAGGCTGTGTGTTCATGGGCTGGTAGAAACAGCAGTGTTGGTGTGAGGTGCAGGGCAGCCTCCCTTGGAGAAGAGACATGGATCAGAATTCATGGCAGGAGCATTTCTGAGCACCCCAATGTGTCCTGGTAGTCTGTCCTTGCTGCTACATCTCACTTCTGCACTTGGAGCTGCCTCCACACTTCACCTTTATTCCATTTAAAACACAGGTGTGAGTCATCCCACTGCCAGCAATGGGATTGCTCATTTCCTGTGAGTAAGTCTGCATGGAAATGAGACTGACACAAAATGCTAGATTTATTTGTCAAAGACACATACATGGTTGGATTCCATTCATGTTATATATCTGTTTCTATCTATCCATCTCTTTTCTACAGTAAATCAGTGCCACAAGATTGTTACATAAATATTTACTTGAAATACATAGAGAAGGTTATACAAATTAGGTTATATTGACATTGATGATCTGTTTTATATTAATATTTATGCTCTTTGGTTTATTACAGGTGAATTATAAATATTGTGTTTCTTAAAGCAAGGTCTATTTAATAGCAAGCTTTGAGGTAATTTTCCTGGCATATTTTGTGGAAAGCTTGTTTTTGGAGCACAGCTCCACTCAAAAATCCTGTATTTCCAAAAGCGATATGGAAATTTGGTAGCATATTGAAGACTGATGTCCCTGGAAATAAATCAGATCTGGGGCCAGAGGAATTTCCAGGAATCACCCAGGGTCAGGTAGTTCAATTGTGGCATATCTTTCATAAAAGCAAAGAGGAATCTCAGTAAGTTAATAAGCTTGCAAGTCATCAGATTTTCCACATGCAGTCATGTAGTGCAAGTGCAACAGAGTGTATTAATAGTACTCCAATGTAACATTTTCCAAGTGTTTTGCAGTATTACTGGTTGGGTCATGTACTTCTAACAAGCATTTATGTTCCTCGGGGAAGACTCTGAGTATAAGTGCCTTATAGTACCATAAAATGTGGAATAATCTAATCTGTGAAGGACAGGCCACAGTGAAGCTGACAGGAATTTATGATGCTTGTGTGTTGTGGGAAGGGCATTCCCTCTATTTCAGTGAGGAGCTGGAGGAAATTATTTTGAAGAATATGCATTGTATACATGAAGCAGAATGTAATTTTACATAATGCTCACATTTCCTACTTAATCAACATGTGGCTGTGAGGGGCTTCTGGAACAGAAAAGACCTGGAATTGCTGCTGTCACCCCAAAATCTTTGCCCGGTGTCCTTTGCTCCCCTTGTGTTTATTTTCAATAGCACCTGGCTCTGCACTGAGTTTTTGGACAGTCAGGGCCATATTCTTTGCCCCAGAGTACGGAGAAGGTGATGATGAGATGCCACATGGGTGCCATTCCCATGAGTTAGTCTTTTGGTGAGGACATCCTGGAGTGTGAGCCTGACTTGTGGCTGAGACTGGAGAAGAATTGTGTCTTGACAACATTTGATTAGTCTGCATGCTGTTATTTTGAGAAAAAAACCCAAATCCATAGTTGAAAGATGCATCCAGTTAAGAGAAGTTCCAATTGAACATGTATTTCCATTGATGGACCACAGGGGCAAGGTTGATTCTTTCTTTTGTAAGAACTGTTATTGTTCACATGTCTTTAATTGATGGCAGTATAACCTGCCTGTCAGTATAGCTAACAGCCAGTGCTGCTGCAAATGATGGAAGGTATAGCTTAATAGCCTAACAATGTCTTTAAATTTCAGCCCCTGACTCAGTCTGGTGTGTGACCCTGCCCAAATTTGTACCCAAAGTCTGACCCTGACCCCTGCTGCAGGGATGCCCAATATATCCTCACTCATAGACATCTTTCCTGCTTTGTCTGCAGTAAAGGATGCTTCTGGACAAGGCTGTGTGTGAAAGTATGGATCTGCAGGTTCACATCTCCTGTGATTGCATGTCGTGGCAGTCTGTTGTCACCTGCCCTGTGGTGATTCCTGAGCTCTGCCACAGCAGAGCATCCTGTCCCAACTTAGAGGGAAACATTCCTCACAGCCCTGGAGCTACAAAATCTTTTAAGTCAGGGACTGAAATATTTTGTTCTGTTAAAACTTCATACACACACACTTATACCCTATGTATGATGATTTACAAGAACAACTTATGTTTTGCAGATTGTATGAACTTCCAAGTATATTTTAATATGGAAAAATTTCAGTTAATATCATAATCCATGTAATGGATTAACATCTGGTTCTGATTTCCCAAACCTCGGCTTCCAAACTCTTCAGAAATTAATGGGAAAGTCAGTAGAAAGCTTCAGCACAGAGTAGTATTAATTCTTCATGTCTGTTTCATTTTACTTTATTTAGACTTGAAAGATATTCTGTCTTACTGGCATGAGTTCAGAGAACTCCCCTCATCACCCATGAATGGGAACCACATCACTACATCCTCATATATTATAACTCAAAGGAGAATTTTGAGGGAGAACAGCCAGAGAAATTCAGCCCAATCCATGTCATGAGTTGTATAAAACAGTTCTTGTACTCTCCACTGGTATGACCTTTTATTGTTATTTATGACCTAGTTGTTATTTGAGATACTTTAATCAGTGAATTTAGAATTTATTGATTCATACAGAAAGACATTTCCAGACAGAAAGAGCCTTATTAACAAGGCTTGTAAGCCAGGGAAGAATTGGGCAATCTAGGAAACTCAGGTTTGTTGTTTCAGTCCTAATATGTCACACTATGAGAGTTTTGCAGTTGATTTCAATGGTAATTATGAAACAAAAGAAGAAGGTTTATATGAGTGCTATCTATATGTGGCTTTCTATTTTTAAATTTTGTTTGTGTTGTGACATGTGAGATATTGCCATTTTATTTGGCAACTGCATTGGTAATAGGTAATAAAATGTCAGGGCACTGTGAGGACTGGGGGCTCCCATGGGTCTGGGAATATCCCCAGGAGATGAAAGGGCATTTGTAATCATCCCTGGTAGGTGACTGCTGATGCAGAGTAACCATTTTTACCTTTATTTTATGCATTAAAAATTTTTTGAAATTAACAATTCTTTTTTTTCTTTTGCCTGGAACAAATGATTTGCCATTATCACAAGTATGTGACTGTCACATACAAGGTATTTTGTGCACTTATAGACTCAGCATGTGCTTTCTTGGCACCCCAATATTCCATTGCTACAGCTGGTAATTTATGCTCTTCATTTAATATAATCTTGCCAAATTATGTAAAGTCTAGTTTGACCCTTACCTCTGTACCCCTAAAAGTGATGATAGGGCCAATTTTTTAATGTCCAGAAGTAGGACTGAAAGTAGAAGAGAGTAAATGCTCGGAGTGCTAAATGCTCTCAGATTTTTATCTCAAGATCAAATACCTAATCTTATCAAATTAATTCCTTTTTCATGAGTGGTAGCCACGGACTAGCCAGAGTTCAAGAACATAAACATGTTCAAAAAAGTTTCATAATCTAAGACTCGGTGTGTACCTCAGGTATGCAGGTGATAACAAAGATACAGGCAGGTCATGGCTGTGGCTGCAGGGCAGAGGATATTTAAATAAGTGATGAGCATGTGGCCATTAGGACCAGAAGGGTATAGACAGCCTTGAAGGTTTTGCAAGAGAAGCAGCTGGTGAGAGAAGACAGATTTTGGAGAGAATGAGGGAGAGAGGGATTGCCATAAAAAGAAGGAGGGTAACAAGGAAGACAAACTTTTCTTTCATGTAACTTGGGTTGCTGCCTCCTGAGAAGCTGTTGCTCGATTTTGCTGCCCACCAGGCTGTGACAATTCTGCTCTCACCATAGGGGGCTGGGGGTGTTGTATCCCCTGCAGCTGGCAATGGGAGCCTCATTGCTTCAGTTCTGCAGCTGAACCTGCAACATTGCTGCATGTTTAGAAGTGATAGCTGGAGTCAAGGGTACTAAGGTAGCCCAGAGGGAAAGCAGAGCAGTCCTGAGCACCGCAGTGAGACCCTGTGAAGTGTTAGTGTCCACCTTGGTGACTGTTTAGGGTCACAGATCTGTGTTTCACAGCTGAGCACTGCACTGGGGCTGCAGCCATGACCCAAGCTGGAGGCATGTGCCCCTGGGCTGTGAGACAGCCCTGACTGTCCCAAGCTGTGCAGGAAGGTGCCTGCATTGGGTCCTGCACATGGGCTGGGACTGGAGTGCCTTCATTCCCTCAGTAAATCAAAACCTATCACACATTGATTCAAAGCACTCCTAAATAAATGAGCCTTTCAGCTGGTGTCAATAGGATTTCTAGTTTCTTTCCCATTCCTCAGCATCCTTGGGTCCCCAGAGAATACAATCAAGCACAGGAGACTGTAACAATCAGGGCTGGGAGATTATGCAGTATCCAGGCACAGCCTTGAGGAGTCATGTTTGCTGACATTAGGTTGGCTACAGCTTACGGTCATTTTACACATGACAGCACGTCAAGTGTGTAAACCTTGCTGGAACAGGAGATTGCCATTGACTAGCTGCTGTGAAATGGAAATGATTTGTCTGTGTCTACATGGACTGAAAATCATGGCTATTGTTTGCTACTCATTGCCATTTCTCAAGCTTCTTTTCTAATTTGGTGTAATTTTGTAGTGGAGACAAGGCATTAAAGGAGCTCACAGTGCAGGTATGTGTCAGATCCCCACTCCATCAGTGCCTCTCATCAGACTGAATGGGCTTCACCTTGAGAGCACAGATCATATTGCATTTTCCTAACTTCAGTAGGATTCATTCCAAGGGAAATCTGTGCTACTGCAGAGGGAAATATTACCCAAGGTTGCTTAGGGTAACAGAAATGAGCCATAGCTGATTTCTGGTAGACAACCTGTGGATTCAGGTACCATTTAGCATAACTGGTGTAAAGTTTGAGCCCTTGGGTTCCTGTGCTTTCAGGGTAATTGTATAGAAAATTATAGATGTGCTAGCCTGCCCCTTGCACCATAGCAATTTTTAAAATAATGATTATGCCTGTTCTCATTTTTCAGACTTAACAAAGCTATATAAAGTTTGTGGCGTAGTTAAATTTTAGTATAATAATTTAAGTATGGCTTTTAAGCATAGTTTTGTACAAGTTAACTACATTTTGCTTTAAGCTAGCATAGAAAAATTGAAAATGCTTTGACCTATTCTTTTTGACCAAAATCAAATGTTCCTGTATGGTCCATAACCTGACCACTCCGTGTGCAACAAGAAAAACCAAAATGTTCCATTTTAGTTTTTTGTGATATTCTATTTCATGTGACTTGAATTACAGTAAAGATTAGGATAAACAGACCTTATGAAATATAACATCCAAGTACAGAACATTTTATAAGACAAAAGGAACAGACTCCCACTGAAAACGTGCTGGTGTCAAATAATCATTTATTTTGCTGTTGTTGACTTGCCCCTGCCTAAATGACAGGGGCTTAGCTACAGGAAACAATATTCCAACAAATGCTTGTGAAACCCTGTATAGTTCCTGTCACATTAAAAGCCTGGGTGGAATTGTGTGCTTTTGGCTTCAGCGCCCTTTTTTCTCACACATACAGAAACAATACATGAGGAAGTATTTATGCTTATCAAGAAAGAAGGCTACTTTTTACAAACACTGCACATGAATGAATCTTAAACTGCAGGTCTGAAGTTTGGGTGAATTTCAGGGTTGATGTCAAATATTGTGCTCAAGAGCTTTTTCATCATGCCCTCCATGTTCCTGTGGTAGCTGCTTGTGAGGTTTCGGATGGCTTCTGTTGTTTGCTCTTCTATTTTGGCAGAGAGGTTACCTTGGGAGCCCATTACCTGAAAAGCAGAAGACCTCTGAGCGAAAGGAGAGGCTATATATAACCATGTTTATTGTACTTTTCTTCATCATGTAGCACAAGCATAACACAAACACATCACAGGGCTTCTGAACAGTGAGGGTTTGATCTGGGTTCGACTGTAGGCATAAAAACAGGATTAAAGGCAACTCTCATATGCTCATTAGCAATGGGAATCTCCCTATGTAATGAAAGTTTCCCAGCTCGCTATGGGAAATTCATTGTGTATGTTTTGTCTCTTATATGGCTCATTTTAATTTGTTTTCTATTTTAAAATCTAGGCAGCTAAGTTCTATCACCGTGTGCCTTCATTTGGCCTCACTGAGAATGCCTGTGAGTGCAGCTAAGGACCAAACATGGAAAAGCCTTCCTGAAAATGCATAATTACAGTTTCAGAGTACTTGAAATGTCTTCAGCAGTTAGTGATGTATAACCCTCAACAGGCCTCAGACAAGGTCTTTTAATGTTACATTTTCTTATCTGGCGAAATACCAGACAGCTTCTGGCACAGTTAATATCAGGACATTCGCTTAGAATTTAATTGACTCTAGACTCACTGAACATTTTAGCAAGGTTATGTTATAAACAGATGCACACGTTCCAAATCTGTGACTTCTCTCCCTCCTCCCCCATTGCCCCAACATCCCTTGAATTCTTCCCTTATGGAAAAGTCCTTCGGATACCAGCAGAGATATTGGATTCCAGCTAAAGAATTCCATGTGGAGAGAAGAAGACATTTCTGCATGCTGGCAGAATAAGAAAGGAATAAGTAACATATTGTTCTTGTTCTTGCCATGGTTCTCTGGGGTGGATTAGCAGGTGGAGCTGACCTGTGATATATTAGTGGGGTACCCAGAGCATGACCAGAAACAAGGGAGGGATCATTAACTCTATTTTCTGTGTGGTTTCAGCCCAACTTAGCCCTTAAAAAAAGGAAAAGCATCTTTTGCATAGGCCACCTTCCCTGTTCCATTTATCAGTACCTGGCAACATAGTAAGACATTTGCCCATAATCCAAATGTAAGCCATTTTTCAATTTGGAAGAAATGTAGGTTGTAGACATAATAATAAGTATTGGGAAAAGATTATAGTTTTCTATAATAACTATTTTTAGCTGACATTTATTATAACTTTTAGACAAGTTGCAAGGGTTGCGCATGGGAAAGGTTGTACAGCTTAGACCAGATTTATGGAACTGAATCTTTCCACTGGGGAAAGTAACTTTCTAGAGATCCCAGATGGTTGCATGTTACCCAGCCACTAAATACTTATGAAAAGCCTCAAGAAAAGTATTATAATTTTAAGAAGAGCCTCTGCAGCCCTGCTTTCTTGGCTCATGCTAATGTTGTTTTTGAGACAGTAAATTCTTACTCTTCTATGTGTTTTTCCCTCTCTTCTTCAGCTTCTGAATTTGAGGACCTTTTTCTTGTAGAATGCAGGCAATGCTCTGCTTAGTTTATGATTTCTGCTGACCTTGAAGGTTTTTCCCTTATTTTTCCCACACAGGTTTTATGCTAGTGTCATTTCAAAGCTGCTAAAATATTACATTGGCTCAGAAACCACAAAATTCAGAACTAGGCTGTACATCTCCAGAGTTAGGTGACC
This sequence comes from Peucedramus taeniatus, assembly GCA_013400575.1. Lineage (NCBI taxonomy): Eukaryota > Metazoa > Chordata > Aves > Passeriformes > Fringillidae > Peucedramus > Peucedramus taeniatus. The sequence continues at coordinate 127,579 of WBNO01023743.1, read as the reverse complement.
TCAGACAATGAGTGAAAACCCTATGAACTCTAGGAAAATTGGTTTGAAACACAGGCAAAAAATTTTGCATCTTTTGAAAAAAGATTTTGCATATTGTCATTCTAACCTCAATCTTTATTTTTCTGTTGCTGTTGTTAATTCTGGATGGATATGAAGCATCACATACTATGAGAAAATTTGCTCCTGTTTGGATACAAGTGACACAAAGTAGGAGGAAGAATAGCATTAGAGAAGACTGTGACAGAGAATTAAAAATACTTGTGTCCAAATACCCGAGAAAGTAAACTGAACTGGGGATCAGAGCTCCCTGTGCACTGCCTTTGCTGGAGCTCCCCAGTGCCTCCCAGACACAGGGTAAGAATGATGGCATTTGTCTGGGCAGGTGAACGTTTGACACAACGGGGTCAGGGAACGTGGAGGAGGGCTGCAATGATCTTGTACACCATGCTGTCATTTGAGGAGCAGTATGTGCTCTGTCCTGCTCGTGTGAAATGCTCTGTCAACAAATAGTGGCCTTTCCCTGCAGCTTTAATTTGGTTGCAATGGAAGAATGGAGTTCACAAAAAAAGCAACATCTTTACTCTTCTGCTGTAAAGACCTAGAACAAGAAGTCTGGCTTGACTGAAAAGGTGAACAAATTCTAGAGGTGTTTATGCTTTATTTTAGTGTCAGTAAACAACTGAAACCATATATTTGAGACATTTCTACCTGGCCTGCCTGTATGACAGTGTGTCTGGGGATTGGCAGGATATGATAGGGACTTCGTGTGTATAGATATACCTAAGGCTTGTGATCCCTGCTGGAAAATGTTTTATGTGAAGTGTGACTGAAATTATAGGTTGATAAAACAGATTTTTTTTGAACTCTTTGGCTTTTTTTTTTTTTTTTTTTGGTGTCTGCTTTTGCACAAGTACTTCCCTTGTCTTTGCACGACACAAGCTGGGGGAAAAAACAAGACCAAGAATGTAGGAGGAAGGTCACCTGGTAAAAAGAGAATGGTTTGTGAATTTCCTGTAAATACTCGAGAAAAATGCAAGATTCCATAAAAATATAAAATGGCTTTATTTAGATATGAAAATATCGAGTCAGACTGCTTTACTATGGAAACAGTGAAAAAATTCAAAGTTTTGGTGACTTCAGTTGACAAAGGATGCAGTCTTATATGTAATCAAAAGAGACAGCTGAAGTGGAACAGAAAGGGAAAGAAACATTTTAAACTTTTGTTTTTACTGACACATCCACCTTACTGAATCCTCCAGTTTCAGGACAGGAACTAGGTCTGTCTGTGGTTATAGAAAAAGGACCCAAAAGTATTTTTCCTTAAGAGATATATGTCTTCAAAGCATAAGCATGAACCAAATATGGAATCTGGACCATTTTAGTAGTGAATGTCCACAATTTCTTCTACAAATGCATTCAAAGCCTGTGAAAAAGTCCAAATGAAGCATATAGGCATGGTAGATGACACCCCTGTGTTTAATCAGTAGGGCCACACTGTTTGCAGGAGTCTCCAGGTAACACTCTTGGAAGCAATTTGGTTTACCATTGAGCAGTTTGGTATGACAAAAGAACACACACAGGTTTCTTACTTACATTTGTTTCCTTGTTTCTAAATTCCTTCTCCCTCTGTAGTCTGTAGTGGTCTATCTCGGCTGTGGCTTCTTCCTTGGCCTGCTTCAGCCTTTTACCCTTTCCTGGAAGGGGAAGAAAGAGGCATTTATTTCATACCATCCCTGTATCCCCAAAGATGAATCTCCCCAGATCAGAGATATTTTAGCTGGCATAGTAGAGCACCGACTTTGCTGAAAGTCTTGTCCATCAGATTTATTTGCACAAGAATGGTGAGAAGAGACAAAGTGAGTTACTTAGAATACTTTTTGACTGCTAGCCAGTCATGCAAGTGCCCCTCTTCTGAGACCAACTTCCTGTGCAGAAGCACACATCAAGTGAAGAGCTTCTTGGTTTGCTGACAACAGAAGTCTTTTTGCAAGTAGATGTCTTCCCGCAACACAAATGCATTTTTTTTTCTAATCACAGCTTGGTGTTTAAATAAATATCTATCTTTTCTTCATCAGCAATAGCAGCAGCCAGATAACAGATTTTAGTTGTCACGGATGGGAAAAGACGTTATTCTGTAAGATTTCCTGTATTGATTGGTTGCCAGAATCCCTTCATCCCACACCAACTGGATTCTGCTTAGAGCTGGCAGATATCCAAAATAATGCAAGATGTCTTAACCACTACCAAACTGAGTTGCAGCTTCCAGGCTTTGTCCTTTCTTCCCCCACCCTTTTCTACTGACCTTTGTTAAATGCAGAGGTGAGTGATTAAGAGAAGGAGGTCAATTCTTTGCCAGTGCACAGAAACCATGAAAGGGATTAAAAACTAATTTTTTTTTTCTTTTCATTTTAAACAAGAACGTGATCTGTAAGGTGACATTTTAGAGTGTAGTGGAAACTAGAGCCTTCCTCCCCACCAGGCTTGCTTACATACCTAATTTTGTTTGCTGTGAATAGTTTGTTTTAGGTAAAATGCTATGGACTTGTCAAATCAAGAGCACATAAGTCATTGCAGGACTGGATGTAAGGTCCTTCCTGGATCTAGCAGGGCTGTCATGTAAAGAATAAGAGTAAATGGTTTGATGGAAATGTGATGTTTAAGGTTTTACACAAAGGACCTGATGAGTGTGTCATTAAACCCCTTTGGGCTTCTCTGTCATTTATAAAGTCAGTAAAGTTGCATGGATCTCCTCAGGATTCTGCTACACTACCTTGTGAGGAAACAGTAGTTTTCTAACTGTAAACCTCCTGCATGGAATGCTGGTATGCTATACTTGAGACACCTGGGCTGATGCTGATTTTGGGGGTCCCTCTGCTGTACAGCTAGAATTTTAGGAGTGGGGGGAATAAGGTTGCTCCCTTTTCTTAACAGGAGAAATATCTTCAGTGAAAATTGCTTAGTTGCTTCAATTAGGATATCACAAGAATGTGAGAGTGGCGGCCTAGGCAGCTGAAAGAGCCATCTTGATCTCTTGTGGCAGATTGATTTATTTACTTACGGTAACAACCTATTTAACACCACTGAGCAATAAGAACCCCTTTTTTTTTTTTTTTTTTTTTTAAGGCTCCTAATTCAAGCACAGAAGACAAAAGATACCGTTCCTCCTCTCCTGAAATCCTAGGAAACATACTCTGCCTAGGCTAGGAAGTTGAGCTACATCTGAGCTGGGCTTCTCGAGCCTTACCAGGTGTGTCAGACAGCAACTTGTTCCCACTAAGCATGGCATAATGAGGAAGCTGAAGCTTGGGAGGAAGACTGTTTGTTAATACATCTCAGATTCAGCAAAAGCCTGGGTAAAATGCCTGATTCAGCAGAAAATTGCTTCTCCAGCTGATTGCTCCTTCCAAAATAATTATCTGCAGATGGGTGAGTAGAAGCAGAGAGATGCACAAAATAGGAATTACCTTTTAATTCTTGATTCCTGGACTGTTGGTTTATTGGTGGAACCTTGGGGTGGCATGTATTCAGGCTTTCTACAGGAAGGAGCAGCCTACTGAGGAACTAGATTGCTTTATTGACTCCCAGTCCGTCAGTGCAGGGCTCTCATGTGTGGGAAATTATATTTCTCAGAGTCCTTCTCCTGTTGAGCCACTGTGCTTATGTATAAAGGGGAGAGAGGCTGTTTTAAACCTGGTAGTTACTTTTCCAGAGTTTGTATTTGTTTGAAAAAGGCTGACTTCCCCCAGCTTCTGCCACTCACTGTATGAAGTGTTGGGACCAAGATGAGTGAACTGACAGATCTGTGTAAGAGCCTGCCATAAGTCTGGACAACAAAATTTGGAACCAGGTTCAGGTCTGTATTTTGAAGTTTCCCTTATTCTCCTCTCCAAATTTGGAGCTGATCAGCCTTTTGTAGAGTTTCCACTCTGTAGGAGTGGAGCCGGGGGGTGATTCTCTGGAGCTGGCAGTCAGGGGGAGTGACTACGATGAAGCTTTGCCAATTTCACCAGCTGAGGAACTGGATCTCTATAGCAAATTAAATTATTTCAAAATCAGTGGGATTTTAATTTCAAATTCCATCTGGGGGGCCATCTGTAGTAAATATGTTGCATATTTGGCCACCAGATAGATAAATATATCCATTTAAAATGCACAAAATGGAAAGAGATTAACTATAAAACAACAGTTCAGTTGCCTCTGACAATGCAGATAGTGAACCAAAGAGTTTATATATATATACACGTGTCAGCTCTTGACAGTGCTCTGGAGTAAGCACAATACATAGGGTGTCACTGTAGGATGGCAGCCATTTCATTTTTCCATGATGCCTTTAGGATTGGCACAGCAGGAACCTGCTGCTTCCTATTTAATTAAGTGGAAAAGCTGTGAGTAAATTACTGCTAGTCCAACAACGTTGTGGACAGAATCGGCAACTGCCAACATATGCGATGGTGCATATGCTGCACCTGATTAAGTTAAGCAGAAACTAGAGCTTAACCTGCTGTTCCACTAGGGACAAACCAAAATTAATTAATCAGTCTGTTGTTAACCACTTGTCTGCTACCGTAATTGTGCAATACAGGACTGCCTTTTCAAAGCCTTACTGATCTGCTGGGCTGGGTTCTCTGCAGAGCACAGCCGAGCTGAAATCAACCCTTACACACTGAAGGGTGGTGGAGCACTGAAATTCAGCCAAAATCATGCAAAAAGAGGGCAAGAAGTGCAGGAGGATGGGCAAACCAGCCTTGCCCTATGACATCTCCTCAGGATCATAGAGGTGAAGTACATAAAGCCCCAAGTTTGAAGAGATTTTTGCCACAAAAGTCATGCTGTGGGGGCCAGGATTGTGGCTGGCTCTCTGTCCCTCCTTCCACCCTTGAAGATAGGGAGCAGCAAAGCAGCAGTGCTATGCCTGGCTTCCTTGTCCACAGCCTATACATTTTTAGGCATCGTGTTAAAATTTGCCAAATTTTAAAAACTTGCTGTGGCCAGTCAGCACTGTATAGGATTTTCTTGCCTAACGTGGGAGGGTGTTATTAGCATGGAGAAAGGCTGTATTCTTCATTCTAGGTATTTCTGTTATGTTAATGAAACACTCCTCTGGTTAGATCCACAAGAACTGGTGTCTTTTAGATTGTTGGGAGTTCTTTAGATCTTGCAAGAAAGACAGTAGAAGGCAAAAATATTGCATTTTAATTTGTTCAAACACTAAGTTATCTGACTTTCCAAAAACTGCAGTGCTAAAATTGGAGTTTTGTTTTCAAACATATCATCTAGACTTCTAGCTGAATTTCTGCATAGAAATCAAGTCATTTGAAGAAGTTGCCAAAAATTAATCATATTTTCTTAAAATAGAACCATTCCTGTTGTCTTTGCTAAATTGTCTGGAAAATGGGATTTGGGGATGTGCATTGTGAGAAAACTATTTTGTACTTTTATTAAAACAGAGGCAGCTGAGCATTATGTACTGTTTTCTCAGTAGATAAAATATGTCTTGGATATTATCCAAGAGAGCGCCATGGATATAATTCTGTTTCCAATATCTTATTTTGATTAACATTTGGTTTTAATCTGATTTTCTATAATCTTTCATCTGAGTTTTCTTTTTATTAGGCATGAGAAATTCAAGGGAAGATATAAAAAATCTACAGGAGAATGAGTTTTGCTAAGCCCAGTGTTCACGACACATTTGTTTCTCTTCTTTTACCCAAAAGGATTTTCAGGAATTGATGTCTTGGCGCTGACAGTCCTCAGTTATTTCTGGGATCCAAATTATGCTTAAAGTAAAAATGATAGATAAAGCAGCACCATGTTCAAAAGGCCAATGGGCTTCAGACAGGTTTGGCTTGTGTTTAATCAATTTAATAATTTCAGCCTTACACGTGTTAATTTAATTATTTAAAATATTAATAATTTTTCAGGTAGAAATTATATCAGCTAATTATATCATGCCAGGAAGAAGGGTATTGAGCAAGAAGTAAGAAAAAGAATGTATTGAGGAGCTTCAGCACTATATTTTTGCTTTGTCTTGTGTGTATCAGTATAATTTTATTTGCTAATTTTTTCAGTTACTTCGAGTGACTTTTGCATTACCAACAACAACTGCACATATGTCAGCAAAGCCTATCCCCATTAACTGTTTATATACAATATTATGTGTGTTCACACTACATTTTGATTGGTTATGTGAGTATCAACTGTAAACACTGCAGGCCTTGCACCAGTGTAATTTTGCTAGTCCCATTTCCTTGCAAATGCCTTTTCCTGGTGTGTCCCAGGAGCAAGCTGCCAGCTGATGTCCCAGTGTCAGCACAGCAGCCAGACCCATCGGTGCGCTGGTGTCGTGCAGTGCCTGCTTGGGGTGACAGAGGAGGTCACAAGGATGGAAGGGTTCAGTGCTTTCCCTGGCAGCACAGACCTGCAGAGTGCAGGGCCTGAGCAGCAGCTGCTGATCCCAACTGGTGCCAGGTGGATCTGAGCTGCCCATTCTGGGGTGAAGCAGCACCTCCCTCCTTGTTCCACCCAGCTGTGTGTGCACAGGTCAGCCAACTGATCTACTGCATTTCAGCTTAGCTTTTATGCTCACAGACAAACTCTGCAATCCTTTGTTTTGATCTAACTGCAGAATCAATGTGGGAAAGAGACTGCTGGAGTAATCCCTACTTAGAACAGCCAGATTTGCCTCTGAAAGAATCCATTTTGCCCTTGTCCCATAGTATTTAAGTCATGCTGGCATAGTATCTAAGGTGGTGTTGTGACAGTTATGAAAAATACTTAAATTAGGGACAACATGGAAATTTTAAATTTTGTTTTGTAGCTTCATTGCAAACTTCTTGCAATGTTGAATATAATGGTTGTCTAGGTATAATTATGCTGGTAGGTTACCTATAATGCTTGGTTTAGGACAAAATCCAGGGTGGATTTATTTAAACTGTTTGCCCTTGATCTGCTATTATGGAAATTCTTGAGGTTTTTCATGGAATCACACTGAGCTGCTGAGGCTGGAAGGAGTTTATAGGATACACTCCCTGATGGAAGCAAGGGCAGCTTGACTGGGGCCATATCCAGTGGGTTTTGAATGTCTCTGAGAAGGAAGATTCTCCAGCCTCTGGGCAGCCTGTTCTTCCCTTGCAGTCACTGTTGTTGTTTCCTTATGTTTAAATTTGTGTATTGAAATTTTAATTTTCCTTAATAATTTTTATAAACACAAGAAAATTGTGATTTAAAAGTAATAGAAAAGAAAGCCATAGTGATGATATATTTTTACTCTGTATAATTTTACTGATAGCAAAAATCTTAATAGCTGTTTTTCTGTAGCTGATTAATAACTCCTACCAGTGTGTTAGTGTTGAGGTAAACACTGGTAGTGGTTTAATTCAAGTTTGTGACTCAGAGGGGTCTGAAGATACTTTATCTATGAGAAATCCTGCTCTTATCACTAGCACTCAAAGTGAGGCTGAGGTGATGACAAGAGAGTGTGTCTTTTTCAGAATAGAGTAAATGCATCCATAACTGTGTCTGGTTTTGCAAGACATTCATCTTTGGTCATCACTTTTATGTTATAATTATTCTTTTCATTTTTGGAGTTCCTTAATTTACGAAGCTTTGTTTTTAACTGACCATTATAGAAAAAGCTAAAGTGACTCTTCTGGTTTTAAAAACAAACACAAATGAAATTAAAACAACAACAAAAAAATCCCCAAACCCAAAAGTAAAGGGTAATCCACTTCAAGCTAAGGCCTGACTCTGCAGCCTGTGTTTAGGCCAAACTCCTTCTCCTTCCACTGAGGCTGTGCCTTTCCAGGCTGTGTGCTCTCCTGCTTTGAGGGAGCAGTGTGTTTCCTCTGCCCTGAACGAGAAGGGAAAAAACATCCCTCCCAGAGCTCCTAGTCTGGCTGTGTAAGAGGTCAGAACATTACTTAACTATCCTTTGCCTTCAGGTTTCTGCCTGAGAGAGTTCTGTTTTACGAAGGTGGGAGGATTTTTTTTAATCTCTATTGTGTCTGCAAGGCACAGGCAGTGCCTGGGTGCTTAGGGAGGGGACCTGCCTTTCTGCTTATTTTTGTGTGCTGTTGTACAAATTGACACGTCACACTAAACATTAATGAGCACACAACAATGCTGATTCACAAGTAGAAGGGATATGGAAACTACACAAGTTATTCTATTTAGCCTCCGTTTCTCCCTGGAAAACAAAATATACTCTTTTAATCGTACTCTTGCTCCACATTACATCATTGTCATCCATTTTCTTTGCATTCTGCTGCTGGTTTCTAAAACAAGATCACTCCAGAAAACAGTATTAATGTTTCAGTGCTAGTGCAGGTCAATGACTCATGTGGTTGTACCTGCACTCAGGAGAATAATTACTTGTACCATGTAATAAAACTTCTGTGAATGATCTATTACAGTACTGAGAGTGCTCATGGTTTTACTGTGACTTTGATTACTATCAGGGAGCTGAAGTCTCCCCTTAGTTTTCATGTAATTTTTTGAAGCCCAGCTTCAATTAGGAGACAAGTTACTGGATTTTGCAAGTAAAGATGAACACTAAAAAAATCTTAGCAAGACCTGTTAAGAAAAGTAAAGAGTTTGGAGTCTAGTCCTCCAGAGCTGGCAGCCAAAGGCATGCAGGATTTAAATTTAAATAGCAAGGCAGTAATGGCATTATCAGCATTGAGATAAAAGAAAAACAAATGCAGCTGACAGAGTGACTATAACAAAGAAAATATTTTTTAATGTAATAAGGCACGTGTACATGTAACACAAGCACATAGGATTTTAGGCAAACTCTGAATGTTCAGGTTTGAGTTAATGCCTGGCTGCAGTCAAGGCACAGCACTAGTGCATGTATACAGATGAAATAATCTTTTTCTGTGAGGTACTGTAATTCTGAAGGGCTTCCACTTGAGAAGTACAGTAAAACCAGGCCAACTACTTACTTTTTTTGGCTTCCTCCAGTTTGTCCTTGGCACGTTTTTCCGCCTGCAAAAGCTGCTGGATTCCCTGAGACTGGCTGGTCATGCTGATTGCTGGGGCTGGTGAACTTCTGTGGAGACTGGAGCTCAGAGGGAGTTTTATACAGCTGCCAGGCTCTTCCTTGTGTTTTTTGTTCTGTGTGTTATTGCAACAAGCTTCCAGATTGTACCAACGCAGCCGGCCGTGCCTGGATTGCTGCTGGGCGCGCAGGCCTGGGAGTGCAGTCAGAGAAACACAGCAGCGAGGCTGAAGGGAATGTCCTCCTCTCCTCAGGGTCACAGAGAACTTGAAGTCTCTGATTAACACACTGGAGGAAAAAAGACCACTTCAAATGGCTTGTATTTTAAGGGGGATTTTTTCTTTTTTAAGCTTTTGTTTCTGAAGCAGAATACAGTTAATTTTGTCTAGGAAGTGAGGGAAAAATATTTTCTTGGCATTTCCTTTAAATAAAACTTCCCCTCAAAGTAAAAAATCAGGCTCAACAATTCATTTTGGTTGAACACCAAGAACTGCTTGTAGGCTTCTGTTTAATGTTACTTCTTAACACTACTTACTAGTGTTTTCACTTAAAAAAAATTTCAATAGGGGGACCAAATTTGGGGACCAAAGTTTAAAAAAGCATGTAGTGATTGAGGTATGGTCTGCCTTGTAATCTGCCACCATGGAGGTGAGTAGAGACGAGATGGACTGAGAAACTGTAGGGTTAGCTCTAAGATCCAGACTCTTGCAAGGTATGAATGGTGGGTTAGGTTTTACTTTCAAGTTATAATGCACACAACAGTCAAATGAATGCCTGTGCATGGCTGTAAATGCACATCCCATTCCCTGCAGAAGGAAAGAGTGGTTTGTGAGCTACTGCATGAATAAGCAGCATGTTCATCTTCTGAATCCTCTTTAAAAAACCCAAAAAATCTCACTTGTAACAGGTACTTCAGCCATTGCATCAGAGAGGGACATGTCACGTTGCAGAATTAAAATAGATTTTTTTGGTTAAAAAATACCTCACAGCACGAGTAAAGTATATTTTATTACAGGTTCTTGGTAGAACTCTGCCAGGACTGGAGATCACCTCCTGATATGTTTTTCTTGTGCTGCAATTTTATATACATAATTACATATTTATGCATGTGATATGATTTCTGCATATATTATACATAAAATACACTTATACTAAAAACATTTTGTGCTCTCTGTTGATGGTTCTTATTCTAGGGCCCCTTGTTTTCTGTGGCTTCCCAGGGCAGCTGTGTCATGCTGCTACTTTGCTGTACTAGGCTGTTGTTACCTGATCCTGAGGAGGAAATGTGTTCTACTGGTATGAAGTCTTTTTTTTCCTTACCAAATAGTTGTAGCTTTGAGAGAAAATGGAAGGAGAAGCCTCTTGCCCTGTTCTTGTCTTTGGTGGTGCCCTGAACAGCAGCAGCACTGAGACCTGGAAAAGTAATTTGTTTTGTTTTCTCTTCTGTGCTATTGCAAAGTCAAATTTCACTCAAGCTCTGCCTTTCTTACAGCGTATCAATCACTGAGTGAGTTTCTTTCTTCACCCAGAAGCTGTGTGAGATGCTTGCTCATCTCCAGCACTGAAACCAGAGATTCACTCTAACTGCAGGACAGCAGACATGGCACTGGTTTTGGAGGTTTTAATGCATAGCCTTGAAGCTCATTTTATTCAGACACAGAAGAAGTGATGATCAATTCTACAGAAAATGTGGAAACTGTAGGGTTAGGAAGCCATTTGCCACTGCGATTCAGCTACGAGCAATATTACTGGCAAAGAAAAGCAGAAGTGGAAAATGAAAGTAAAAAATCAAGAGATCTGGTTTACTTGGGGCAGGAAACTTGAGCTCAGAAGTTTAAAGCAGAAGCTACTTAAAAATTAAATAGGAATTGGAAATGTCAGGCTTGTCTCAGACATCAAAAGTAAATCCCTTTTCAGGCAAAGGGTCTTGTCAAGCAAATCTCACTGCTGAGAGAAATGCTACAAAACTACTGGCAAATTAAACTGCTTCAATTTCTGGACTTGGCTGAAAGCACTATGGGTGAGACCCTTTGAATTTTCAGAGCAGTTCTCAATACTATAATTACAGTATTTGGGCATCATTAATGATCTGAATTTTGATATTTACAATCTATTAATTAATATTCCACAGAGAATGGTTCTCTATGATGAATTTTTATGGGAAAAAGATACAATCTTTTTACTTTACAAGTTCTTCCATTGTGAAAAAATTAATATATTCCTTAGGCAGCTCATTCGAGCTGCACATGTCACAGTTCACACTTCTAATATTTTTCTGAATTTAAAAAAGGTCTCAGTTTATAATTTTCCTTGTGGCTGGTTTCCATACAGTGGGGTAGCATGCCATGCTGGCCTTCATGGCATCAGGCAGGTGCTAGTGCACATCTGCAGGGGAGAAGATGATCATTTATTTTGGCTGGTGCTTATACACATTTTGTTAGACTCCACACGAAGTACTGCCACTTAGAACTAATTTCAAAGCTTGTCTGATGATGTTGGTGATGACCTCAGACTATGTTGACATGGCACGTCTATGTATCCCACCTCATGGAGAATTCATTAAAATAATGGAGGTTAAGGCACTGGATGGCCAAACAGGCTCCTACTTCATCACACAAACCAGTGAGAAACTTCTCTGTGTCGTAGTTGCTGGCTTTCTTTCCAAGCCAGCTCCAGACTCATTTAATTAGAAAAGAGAAGCTGATGTGGTGACTGGTGATGGGGGCAGGAGAGGTGTTACCAAAGTGAGAGAGGGCAGAGAAAAGGGTTGTTGGTTTTTTTTTTTTTAAAGTCTCCTTTTTCTTCTCAGCATTTTGTCAATCTATCTTGGCCTCCAGAATTTCCTGAGCCTTTTCTGGTTATCCTCACTGACAGAAAGGGAGAAATGGGCTCAGTTCTGGCATTCTTACTCCTTCAAAGCAAAGCTGTAGAACAAGAGCTCTTGAAGAGTGTTACAAGGGATGAGAGACCCTGCTGAGCTCTCCCTGCTGACCCACAGCTTGAACAGCAGAAACACTCTAAATCAGGCATTTTGAGTTTAGATGCAGGCTGTGCAGCTGCTGTTTTATCTCTGCAGTGGGAAGGCCAGGGCCAGTGGCTGAATTCACCCCAGGTAATTCAGATTATTTGGAAAAAATCTGCTTGCTGTAACTCAGATTGAGCCTTATCTAGCATGAGTTTACCACCTTGTCAATCCACCTACTACTGAGCAGTAGAGGTAGTGCTGTGGCATCCTTTTATTGCGGTTTAAGTGTGCACAGACTCTCCTGTATGTAGGAGGGCAGCAGGCAGAGTTTCCACTGAAACGTGTTTAACTTGAAGGTCTCCCATGCATTGTCTCCGTGGCTGTACTTCCCAAGGCCCACACTTTTAAAATCTCTTTTTTTTATAATTATGAACCAAATTTTTTCCAAATGAGCCGCTATGACTGCTGAGCAGCGCACTCTGTTCAGGCTACAGCTTCGAAGCAGCGACATTGATTCACTGATAAAGCCTTAAGATCAGCAGTGTGTCAGGCAGGGCAGCTGCCTCGAGTGCTTTTATGGGTCTGTGTGCCTTTTGTCTTCTTGCTCTAAGAAGGCCTAAGTGAGGAAAAGCAGGGTGCACACCTGCATGGCTTTCTGCAGCACGTTGGGGACTGCTCCTTGTGAAAACCGAGCACCTTCAGAAGCAGCAGGATCTGTCATGCTGAGAAAGAGTGATGGGCTCCTGTTAGCATCAACAGCAAAAGGCCTTTGTGCACAAATTGGTAAGTATACAGTGAAAACCATCACACATATCTGAAAATCCTGGCCTTTTCTCTCTGAATTCAAAACCCCTGTTTGCTTACATTAGAAGAAAAAGTTAAGAACTTTGTACTGATGTTGTAATTATGTCTACAAGCTAAGATTGTTGCTGCAGCCATTTTCTGACACAGTTTCACTCTGATGACATCACCACAGTTGACCTCAGCAGCCTGAACTTCACCCATTGGCCTGAAAAATATGGAAACAAAAAGGTATGCAAAGATGAATAAATATTAAAATATTGCTAGAGGCAGCTTGCTGCCACACTGTCTGGGTGAGCTGATTGACTGCTGGCCAAGTCTGCAACACAGCCCCAGCTTCAGCTGGTGAAGCACTCTGATGACCCTATATTGAGCTACTTAAAACCAGCTCATATTTTTTTCTTAAATTTGGCCTGTGTCTTAATGGAAGTAATTTTTTTTTTTTTTGCAGCTATAGGGGGTTTCACATTCAGAGGCAGCCAGTGTGAGCTGTATATTTAATTAATTTTCCTAAAGATCTCGCCAACATCCAGGAGAAAAGTTATGAATTAAAAAAGTGTCCCTTTTTATTTTAATCTCACTGGCCATGTGAAAATTCAGGTAGAGCAAATATTAACTTAAAAAAAGTGCAAAAGAAAATGCAGCAGAAAAAAAGCCATAGTTTCTGTGTCTGTAACTTCTAGGTAATTTAAAATTTCACTGTCATTATGGTTGTGGTTATTTCCTATTCTCAGTGTATGGTGTGATCACCTCAGCCAGCAAATCCTCACGCAGCAGATCACATACTCCCCCACAGTGGCATGGGAGAGAGAATCAGAAGAGCAACAGTGAGAAAACTTGTGGGTCAAGGTTTAAAAGCAGTTTTTAAAATGAGGGGAAAGGGTAGGGGGGCACAAACTGACACAAAAGGAGTCACTTCTCACCTCCCACAAGCAGACCAGTGCCAAGTCAGCCTCCAAAGAGGGGGCACTGTGGAAGGGCCAAACTCCTGCTCTGTGACTGAGCTGGCAGCACTGCTTTGGTCAGCCCGTGGTCCTGTCCTGGCTGTGCCCACTCCCAGCCTCCTGCCAGCCCCGTGGGGCACAGAGCTGAGAAAGCCCGGACACCCTGCAAGCCCTGTTCAGCAACACCCCCAACACTGGTGTGTTATCAGCACAATTTTAGTTGCAAGCTGGCAAGGTGCAGGTTGTGATGGAACAGTTAACTCCATCACAGCCAGCCCCAGCACCATTTCAAGGAGTTTTTGGTTTTTTTTTCCTTTCCCCAGTGCAGCTATTTGCTGTCTTCTTTCCCATTCTTCTGCACCATGATAGTGCTTCCTCCCTTATTACATCCTCTCTATGATTCTTCACGATGCTGCCTTTCCCAAAAGAAGTTTGTAATGTCATCAGTGTATTTGTGCACGCAGGCAGGCAGGCAGGGAGGGGAAGTGGGGAGCCATGTAAGTATATTTTGAACTGTATAGGCTAACCAACAACTCATATCCGTGTCACAGCTCAACATTCTGAACAAAACTGGATGTACTCTATCAGAAAAGTTCAGCTCTGTCTCAAATTAGACTTAACAAGATCAACAAAGATATCACAGAGAAAATAGTTCAACTTTGCAGCTTAGAAGAGCTGAACCTGTGGTCCTCTGCATTGTACTTAAGTGCTGTTACTTTGTGTATAGCTTAACGTTGTTTAATCAGTTTTCTGACCTTTAACAAAATCTTAATTTTTTACTCAGTCGTTTCATTGTATTTCATTCCAGCTCTGAGCAACACCGGCTTAAAGTAAAAGTGAGAAAAAGAAATAAGAATTTCCTTCCTTGTAGTGAAAATATTCATACCTCAATAGGAAGAAGGAAAGCTTTATTTGGAAAGGTAAGAGAGGAAAGATGGAGTGGAAAAAATGAGAAATACTGGCAACCTTTCCCTTAAGACTAGACTAGAAGTTGCTTTAGCTAAGGTAGTCTGTCAATTTTCCTGACATTATTCTGATACAATTCTGAAGGTGAATGGGGTGTTCTTCTCCTTACTTTTAAAATAATCTTTTAATTAGTGCTCCTAAACACTAACATGTACATGTATTTATGTTAGTACATGTACGTATTGAGATTTGAAAATCTCTACTCCACCACTTTCCAGTGATCTCTAGGATTTTTGGTGTAATTAAAAAAATAAAAATAGAACTTATCCTCCCTTCTTAAAAGAAATCAGAACATTAACTAATTTTAGCCTATCCGCCACTTTACATCACGTCTCTGGTATTTCTGTTCCTTGTTTCTCTTGCTTGTCATGTGGCTGTGAGAGTAGTGAGTCTTGTCTCAGGCAGTTCCTCATTTTAGAGGGGGAAGGATTGTTATTGTCAAGCCTTTGTGCAGTGCCAACACTTTTCCCTCCCTTTTTTTTTGCCATTCTCTTGGTAGCTTGTAGGGACTTGGGCTTTCCTCTGCAGAAGGTAATTCCGCTGGTGAGGATCTTTGTAAGTTTTAACGTAGAGCCTCTTGCAGGCTTGAAAATGAGAGGAATAGTGGATTTGTCTTTACAAACAAGCTGTGGGTCTGCTGGTAGATAAAACTAGCACTGGGAGATAAACAGTGGGAAGGATTCTACTGATTGATGAATGGAAAAAGATATTTGCTTTTACAAATAAACTCTCGGTTTGCTGATAATTTAAATTAGACATTGAAAGATGAAAGAAACAATGGGAAAGAAAACCCCTAAATTCTGTAAGAATTAAAAATTAAAAGGGAGGGTTATACATTAGAGGGGAATCTTTGGGATCAGGCGTTCCGGGAAGTCTGA